>WAAB01001235.1:195756-258003 GCA_013389865.1 Piaya cayana
ATGGTTTAGCGTTTGATAGGAATGGTTGAACTCGGTGATCCAGTGGGTCTCTTCCAACCTGGTGATTCTATGATTCTATGATTTGTCAGTGTCTTCTGCTCTTAACTGATAAAATTACTTAATCTTGTCTTTTAAAACATAGTAATTAAACATCAGTCCTCAAGTAGACCAAAAATATTTCAAACATCATTTTTCATATCTTGCTGAAAGCAGAAACGTTATAGTGTGGTTGTGCAAGTTAGGATCAAATTAGTATAACAGGATATGTAGGCTGGTTTTATTTATTCTTTTCTTGTTACTGTTGCTACATAGTTTGGATTTCTGAACTAGAAGTTACATTTGGGTAGGAGGTATTTGACAAAACCAAAAAGAAACTGGAAATTAACACAGACTCAAACTAAAGGAAAGTAAGCAGAGAAAAAAGTGTTCTGTTGTCCAGACACAATATTCTTAATGATTGTGGGCGTGCAGTTTATTGATTTAATGATAAAAAAAAACTTAATCCCAAATTAGACCTTTCTTTTCCACAGCTGTTTCAAATAGTTGTTCTTCTTTTTTATCATTTTTTTGTTACTGGATCTTAGAAAAAATGGCTTTATCTTTTAAGAAACATCAATTATAAAGCATAAGTTTATTGTTAAGCTTCCAGGAATCTGTCTGAAACATTTTAGTGCCATTAACAGAGAAATATTTTGACATGCTGAATGATATGAAGGAGTATGGACATACGACTCTTGCAATGTAAACAACAATGTGATATTAATGATTTTTTTCCCTTTTATCATTTTTTTTCCTAGGGAGAAAGGTTTAATTGTAAAAAATGGATGCTAAGGGATTACAAGCAGAAGATAAACTGAAGATGCTCATAATTTTACTAGCATATTTGGTAAGTTAAATATTCATACTTTTCCCCCAGGATGAATGTTGAAAAAAAATTTTATTGGACACAGGAGTGATATAATTTGTTCTACACATTACTGCTAACACTAAAAGTTTTAAACACATAGATGCATAGAATTGGATATAGACTTTATTAGTTTAAAAGTGAGTTTGGTTAAGTCACTTGTAATTTCTTGCCACTCCTCACGTGCAATTAAAAAAATCTACCTTGTGAGCCTCTCCATGGAAGAACAACTGGACTGTGACAGGAAATAGAGGTGGATATAGTGCTGTGAAGATGATACTGCTTCACTTCAGAGAGAGGGCAGGAATTCTAGACAATATTCAGCAGTCATGCTCTAGTACAGCATTTGAATATATGCATTTTAGGAGTTCAGAGGATTCAGTTTTATCACCAGAACATGGTATAGCACATGATTACGTTGCCTACTAAGCATACTAAAACTCTGCCTTGCAGAGACAAGCTCTAGATCCAAGAGTAAGTAACGTTTCACGGCTATCAGAAAGACTTTGGTCTTTCTGCAAAGACTAATACAGAAAGAATATAGTAGCAGTTGTAGACAGGAATTTCTTTGATGGGAGCCTTTATGTAGGCATTTAATTTAAAATTGTATTAAGGGAGCTCACAGGACTTGCTAATAATCCAGGGTAGTATTTCAGTGATTATACTGAGACTTTTCATGTCTGATTTTACTGCTTGTGGTGTTTCTCATAACCTTAGTTTCTGGTTTGGTTAGATGATGTACTTAAACACCTTTGAAGGCAGAAATTGGGTTCTCTCTCCTTGGGCCCACTAAGTATAAACTGATAGTGAAATTTAGAATAAGTAGTAGTCATGTAGATTTGGGGTCGGTTTTTTTAAGTTTCCCAAGGGCTTGAGTGACCTTTCCAAATCTCTAAATACTTATATTTAAAGGAATAGATTTTACTTTGTTCAATTGTAATAGCTCATTAAAGAAATAAAATACCAGAAATAAATGAAATGTGGCAATACAATGTAGCGTGATGGTTTCCTCTCATGAAAATTGTAGGTATGGTAAAGGTTGCATGCATTTTTTGTAATATTGATTAAGGTGAAGAACTTAAACTAATGTTCAAGCAACTGAGTGTTCTTGACATTACACAAGTGCTAAATATCAAGCAGATCTTCTAAAAGTTGTAAAATTATTGCAAGTCCCCAAGTACCAAGAACCCTAAAAATTCAGGCCATTTATCCATATTTGGAGTAAGATGATTAATTTTCATTGCCATATTTGAAGTTTTTGATAATGCAGAAAGTTATTTTTAAGGTATAAGCATGATTATTTTTCAGATCTAGATTTCATAGTTATATCTTAATCACAGATTCATTGTTTTAGTCAGTTTACTTTTCTTTGTTTAAGCTGAACAGGGTAATTTGTGAGACTGGAGATTGCAGAGAGCAAGAATTTAGGGACCACAATGGAAACTGCATCCTCTGCAAACAATGTGGACCTGGAATGGAACTCTCTAAGGTAAGCAAATCATGCTTTCTTGAATATACTGTGTTTCTAATAAGTGCATTTATGCATGTGGTTAAAACAACAGGTATCCGTGTTTACGGGGAAATACTTTTTTATGGTTTTGGCTTTAGAACCTTTTTCAATTTGTCAAGTACAATGTCTCTGGTTCTCTCTATGCTCAGTTAAGAAAATGAGATGCCATTAATAAAGTAGGCAGTACTATTAGATGATTTGGATACGGGCTTTCAAAATTGTTTTTTAAAGGTGAGCTAGTGCTACAAAGAGTGGGGGGGACACTTCCAAGGAATTAAGACTGACAGTACATTGTAGAGGAGTACGGAAATAATTAATTTCAAACTAGTGATTGGTACAGACCAAGTAATGGGTGGGGCTTGATTTTTATAATGCACACTTTAAGATTCGGTTCTGGATTTTCGATGAAATTGCTGATATAGACAATATTTAAGTATTTTCTATACAACTTGTCTTAACAGAATGGCTTATAATGAAAATAAGGGCATAAATAAATACAGAATAGGATTCAAATGAGAACTGAAATATTTCTTTAGAACAGTTAGGAGATAGGTGATTATTCTGATTTTACCACCTCAGTGGTAATTTGGGAAGCCAGATTCAAGTGAGGCTTGATTTCTTTGTTTTGCAGCTTATTAAAAATGCTATAAATCTGATCTAGATCTTTACACAGTGTTAAGTAATAGAGAAGGTTAAGGCCAGAAAAATAAATGGTAATATGTAGAAAGCACATAAGAAGTCCTTGTTAATATCATAGAGAATGGAAGATCGTTATCTTGGGTTTTACATGAACGTCTTTCAATTTAGAACAATTGCATTTCTTCCAAAAGAAAATTTCAATAAAAGTCCTGGAATTAGCAGCTTTTTGAGGAGTGCAGAAGTGAATCAGTGGCGATAAATGGTGACTGAGGTTATGGATTGGGATTCAGTGCAACTAGAAAGTTAACTTGGCAATATTTGAAGTCTGAATGCAAGTAATGAGAGGGAACTTAGTTGCTTTGAGCACAGAGGAAGGTAGGTACTGTGTATGAGCTAAGTTAGAGAACAATAAAGGAAGATATAGCTGAAATGAGAGGGAGAGGTATGGTGGGATCATTAACTCTGTCACCAGAGGTGATAGAGAACAGACTGAGCTATGAGTGATGGGGAGGATGCATGTTTTGGGGGAGCAGGTATATTGTGCTGGAGAAGAGAAGGTGATCAGGCAAAAAAAAGACAGGATGCAAGCTGGTATTGTGAAGCAGGCTTGTCAAAACTCATGCAAAGCATAAGACTTCCTTCAATGTCCAGCTGCTGTATGTACATCTTGCCCATTGTTAGAGTATAAAAGTGTCACCCAGACATAGCTGTGCAGTCTGATTAGCTGTAAAGCAAGAGAGAAGTAGCTGCCCTGCCCAGTGCTTTTGCATACAGAAGGGTAAACTCTGTTTATACTTTTAATCAAAGTGTAAAAGGGATGATAAAGGTAGAATTTAGATGTTACTTAGGAGGAGTGAAAATTTGATTTTCAGGGTTGTTTTTATAGGCAAATGTGTTACACAGACCCCAAGAGGGAATTTGAAATGTTAGTTCTGAAATTTTTTTAACATGAAATATTACTAAGTCTGGTGTGTATTTGTGTTTAAACAACGGGGGGGGAAAAAAGCTTTCCCTATGTGATTTTGTACTTGTTAATATGTTCAGCTGGAGGGGGAAGCACAAGTTAACTCTTGTGCTTTGAAGAGATTTACTGAAATTGAGTATTACATTTTTCCTGTCTTTCCACTCATAGCCACTGTTTGGTTCGTTAACAGAAATACTTAGTTTCACACGTCAGTGAGGATTGCTTTCGATGTTAGGCAGTTTTAGTTGAGGTTTAGTCATACAGTACTGTAGAAGTAGAGATCTGAAGATGACTAATTATGTGGGTTTGTTTGGATGTTTGGGGTTTTTTTTCAGATTGTCCTTAAGTTTGAGGAGTGAAAGATTCTGGAGAGTGTTTTAATTTATAAAGGCACTTGTAAATATAACAGTGATCCAACCAAAGCAGTATTGATGCAGCATACTTATTAGTGGCAAATAAAAAAACCCAAAAGAGTAAAATTAGTGCCCTCAGTAATTACTTTTCTTTCAATTTAGTAAAGAAATGCTAAACTGAAATAGGAAGTTTATAGTTTACAATAGTATACTGTTCCAATAATGATTTTGTGTTAACTATTTTTGTTTACAATACAACTATCCTGATTCTTAGGACTAGTTTTTCTGAAAATATGGATGTATAATCCATTTCATTGTATAAGCATTTACTTCATCCTGGTATGAATAGGCTTCAAATACTTTTTTGCTACTGTGCTAGAACTAAAATAACTGCTTTTGCTCAAACCTAAATGTGAGTGGAAGCACAGTTTCCTTTATAGAGTTGCAATTTTCTGTGAATCATAGTGAAGGATGTGATACTGTGGTTGTTACTGAAATGCAGTGGAGAATAGTCTTTGCTGAACTACAGCTTGAAGGAACAAAGTATGTTAAGTCAAAGGTGAGAACTCAAAGAGAAGAGGTATTTAATGATATACTTGAAGTAATTTACAGCACAGAGGAAGTTTTGCTTACATGGGTGGTTTTTTACACATGAGAAAGCAGTTTCTTAATGATGAATGTGTCTGTTTTCCTATCAAATATTTTGTGCTCGTGGATAAAACTAGATACGCTGCTGGATTAGTGAGCATGGCTTCCTAGTTAAAATCTAAATCTGTAGATTTCCTTTTAATAACTGACTAGATGAAAATAGGAACTGTGTTCCTCTCAAAAGCCAAGCAGAGTTAGGCTAAGGACTATGAAACGAAAACTGAAGTTCTCAAGGTGAAAATGAAGATGCCTTGATACTGGTGGGTACTATGGCTTAATTACATTGCCACTGAATTGATCAGCAGCCTGTTTAGAGCAGAAGTACACTTATGCATGTATCTTCTTCCTTTTGCCTTTGTTAAACTGAGTGCACGATATTGTGGAAATTAAAACTAATGCATTGTTAGCTATTTGTGATATCTGTTTTGTTGTGGGTTGTTTTTTTTTAAAAAAAAAACAAACTTCAATGGAATTTTTATTGTGGATAAATCCCAGTTAATTCAGCAGTCAATAATTATCCCTTCAGTTCAGGGAAAATGCAGTGACACCTGAAAATCAGACTTCAGAATCTTAACACGGGCTGCACAGGTGATTTCAGGTGTGGTTCAAGCCTAATCAAATCAAGTCCTGGGCAGTCCAGTCTTTTCCTATGTTGCCAGATACACTCAGATATACTACAGGCTTATGTCAACAGTATGGATAAATATGCAGGGCAAAATACCACCTGTACAGAGTGGATGTGTGTATATACATGTATGTGTGTATATACTTATTTTACAACTGCTAACTTGATTTATTTATATTATGTGTGGAGTTCATGATACCTTTCTAAGTTAGGGAAGTCCTGTTACCTTTTCTTAATTTATAGAAACTGCACTGGTGAGACCGCACCTCGAATACTGTGTCGTTCTGGGCCCCTCACCACAAGAAGGATGTTGACGCTCTGGAGTGAGTCCAGAGAAGAGCAACAAAGCTGTGAAGGGGCTGGAGAACAGGCCTTATGAGGAATGGCTGAGAGATCTGGGGTTGTTTAGCCTGGAGAAGAGGAGGGTGAGAGCAGACCTCTCTACAACTACCTGAAAGGAGGTTGTGGAGAGGAGGGAGCTGGCCTCTTCTCCCAGGTGACAGGGGACAGGACAAGAGGGAATGGCCTCAAGCTCCACCAGGGCAGGTTCAGGTTTGACATAAGGGAAACATTTTTCATAGAAAGGGTCATGAGGCACTGGAACAGTCTGCCCAGGGAGGTGGTTGACTCACCTTCCCTGGAGATGTTTAAGGTGCAGGTGGATGAGGTACTGAGGGGCATGGTTTAGAGATTGGTGGGAATGGTTGGACTCGATGATCTGGTGGGTCTCTTCCAACTTGGTGATTCTATGATTCTGTGAAATCAGTCTGCCCATTGTAATGCAGGAGGTGTTACGTGAAACAGAGAAGACGGAGGCCACAGAGAGAAACAAGGGGCTGGAAGCATTCTGTTCAATAGATGCCACGTGGACAGGACAAGAGGCAATGGAGACAAGATGTATCAGGAGAAAGGTTTTTATCTCTCTAAGAAAGAAATTTTCTACAGAGAGAACCGCCTCCCCAGGAATGTGGTAGAGTCTGTGTCACTGGTGGTTTTTAGGACATAACTGGACAGGCTGCTAGATCATCTCATATCAGCTCCCTGTCCTGTGAAAGTTTGAACTATGTGTTCTTTTAAGGTTGCTCCTTCTTGGCCTGTCCTGCAATTCTATGATGAGTGATTTTAGTAGCAAATCAGTGCTCAGTCTATTGGATTGACCTTCCCATTTGCATAGATAAACAACTTCAGACAGCCTTTATTGCATAAAACAGAACCAAAAAAGATGAAAACTCGGCCTTATTTCATGTAACTATTTCCAAATCTAGACTATTCTTCTTAGATTTGCTGTTGCAGTTTAATGGGGCTCTCCTTTTAAAGAATGTTTTTAAAGTAGTTCTTTTTTCTTAAAAATAAGAAAAAATAGTACACTCAGCTTTTCCTTTCTGATTCCCTATCTAGTGTTCTAACAGCAGTGCTGCAGATATTGCCTTAACTAGAAGTAAAATCCATTGATTGCTTAAGTTTATATTATTTTTTAATAAAGTACTCCTAACATTGCCATCATAAGAAGGGCAGCTTTGTTATTGTATCAATAACAGTCCATGAATGGAGTTAAATCCAATTGTTGGCCAATCACTAGCAGCGACTGTGCTGGGGCTCAGTGCTGGGGCCAGTTCTGTTTAATCTTTATCCACGATCTGGATGAGGAGATCAAGTGCACCCTCAATAAGTTTGCAGATGACACCATGTTGGGTGGGTGTGTTGATCTGCTAAAACTGTATGCTATTCAGCAAGGCCATATACTCAAAGGTATTACTAAAACTTCATTTCCCATAACTAGTGCCACAACCTGTTGTATGACCTCACATCAATTAAAAATATCTTAATAGCTGGAGGACTTTCTTGAGAATACCCAAATATTCTTGTAATCATCATTGCCTGAGTGGAACATCTCTGTGCTGCACCATTTAGGGATTTACGTAGGTTGTGGATAATCAGTGGAACTGGAAACAAATTCTAAAATGTACTTGCAGATTACAATCTTAATAATGCCTGAAAGCCTTTTTTATAATGAAATTTGAGATTCTTTTAACTGAAAGAATGTTTAAAATCTAATTTACTCTTCATTTACCTTCTGCATTGTATTCAGCTTTAAGGGAAAAAATGTACCACTTAACTCCCTTTATAGCCTGCTCTACTTTGAGTGGTTCTGTCTGAATTAGTGTTTGGGTAGTGTATGCTGAAAGAAACTGTTAACCTTGCTGATGTAGTACTTTAAGAGGTGTCTATATTATTGTGCGCTTTTAATATTTTTAACTTGAAACAAAGTTATGAGTTGACTAGTTGACTAGTTTGCTGCAGATTCCTAGGTGGCCTTAACCAGTCGTCTCACTTGATACCCTGGTGAAACCCACTTCTGAACAAAATTGTTCTGGGGATACGTATTCTAAAGGTAATGAGATGTCACAATACTGTGATAGTGAAAGCTGTATAAACATCAAGAAAATAAAAATGCATTTGAATTTTGAGGGATTATTAAAAATTAATTTTAATACAGGTTTCTGAATTAGTGTTTGTGTTTTCATGGTTTGTACTGTGTACCATTTGAGAACGAAATCTTTCATTAAAGTTACTTGGTATCATTGATGGTAGCACTGAGAAGTGGGAATGGAAAGGGAAGAGTGGGCTAAGTGTTCTTTGTGGTACACTTCACAATAGGAGAAATAAATATGGTGTACGTTTATATACTCTTCTGGCACAAAAAAGTATTATTTTTTTTTAAGTCTGGCTAACCAAGGTTAGAACTCTTTCTCTTTTCTGTGGTCCTGATGTGAACTGCCACAGGAGATGAGCCCTATTTTAAAAATATGAGTGGGTGGATAGAAGGGATGAGGGGAGGTGGGAACTACTCAAATCACATAAACCATATAACTTGACGGCTTCATAAATAGACCACTAAGAAAACTGGTGCACATCAGGTTTGCACATGTACTGATAAAAGACATAGAGTTGATTATTTGTATCTTTGCTGGACTGCTAAATTATAAAGTTCAGGATTTCAAAGGGTTTAAATTCATCGTCTAAAGCATGTCCTTCAGTTTTGGGAATGTGGTTAATTATGAGCGCAGATCTGTTTGAAGTTCTGCCTGGTTTACAAGCTTAAATATTTATTTGCACCTGTCAGGCAGTAACCTACCTCAAATATTATGTGAACATAAAAAGCACATGCATAAAGTTATAGTTGTTATGGATTATATCTGCAGAATTCCTGGCAAGGACTTGGAAGCCATGTTTGAAAAGACAAAGGAATGTAAATACTTTGGGCATAAGGTTTCTTTATATTGCATCCACCATTTTTATAGCTTTAAAGTAAACCATTTCATGTTACCACCAAGATGTGTCCATAATATCCAAAGCATATCTGGTAGAGCTACAATTTACTCAAGCTTTGGTAGTTTGGGCCAGTGAGTTGAAGACATTTAATTCTAGCTTTATTTCATAGAATCATAGAATAACCAGGTTGGAAGAGACCCACCGGATCATCGAGTCCAACCATTCCCATCAATCACTAAACCATGTCCCTCAGCACCTCATCCACCTGTGCCTTAAACCCCTCCAGGGAAGGTGACTCAACCCCCTCCCTGGGCGATATTTCCTGGTATTTGCTTGTTTTTGATCAGAAACTTCAAAGTTAGTCTGGAAAGGAAAACTTATAATTAAGTTAATTTAAAACTTATATTTGAAAGTTTGCTAGGACTTGGGAGATACGAATTCTGTGTGATTTATCAAGAGATCTGAATATACATGGTTTGTCGGAGTTATATAATATATCCTATAATACTACTGTTTAGATGATCTAAGACAAAAGAGTAAAGAGTAGGTATTTAGAAAGAATGTGTTAAGGAATAGTGAGCTTCAATGAAAAAGTTTATTTAGACTTAGGAAGAACAAAATTACCTAACATAAGATAGTCTAGTTACAGTTCCTGGTGATAACTTTTGTATACAGCCTTAAAATTGCATAAACTAAATTGAGTGTAAAACTGAGCACAGTAAGGTAATTTTAGGTGGTGTAAAATAGAACTACCAGAACCTCTGCTGTTTTGACATTGATTCCTAGCTGAAACTGGTAGGTTTGAATCAAAATGTATGCAGTGTTTTATATCTAGAGTGAATTTTTAAAAAATAAATATTTTTATCTCCTTTGGCTTACCAGTTTTACTGGAGTCAGTATCTCACAGGAGGAGCATGCTGTATAGTGTGTGGAACTATAGTATGGATTTTTGTTGTTGTTACTGCCTGCAACGATATGTCTATCTCTTCCTTAATCTGAATAATCGTCAGTAGTGAGAAACGACACTTGAGCTAAAAACACAAAACAAAATTAAAACTTATTTTTTTAATTCCTGGCTCTAAAGATCAAGGAAGGAAACTACATATAGTGTCTGTTTGTAGTTAATTTCTTAAAATTGTTCATTTTCTGTGTGCTTGAGTGCTTGCTGTTCTTCAGAAGGGAAACAGAAAATTCTTAGAATGGCCAGTAAAAGGCACCTGAAGTTGTTTATTGTTGCGCTCTCATTGCAAACTAAAGAGACTACAAAGTACATATTGTTCAACTCCATCACAGAACTTGTTCTATGGATGCTTTCAGTGCAAAACCTTGGAGAATCCCAAGTGCATTTCTAAGATTCAAAGCTTTTTTTACTGCAGCAGATTTGCTTAGGTGTGTGAACTTAGAAAAAGTTGTTCATATGCAGTAAACATGCATGCGTTATGGAGGAAACTGGTGGGAACCTCTTAAGTTGACCTATTTGAGGATTTCCTGTGATTTTCCTACTGGGAAGGTGCCCTGTTCTTACACTGAGACCACATACAGGAGAAGGAGATCCCTGTGTTATTTGTTGTACCGCTCTTGCTGTTTTGCAGTGTGTTACTAATGCATCAAAGCTAGCTCCTAGATACTGTAGAAATTTAATAGGATATTCAGATGAGAAGAGAACAGCAACTCTTAGTAACTTAATAACTCTAATAAATAATGACATAAAAATAAAATAGATTGATAGTTCTTGATAGATTTCACTCCCGAGGTGTTACACATTGTTGATGTGTTTCTCTTTGCAGCCTATCAGTTTTATTAGGTTTCCTTTTGCAAATGAATGGGAATTATTTCTTTAAAAACTAAATTTGGGAAAAACAACCAGCCATAACGACATAGTAAAGTATGCCTCCTTGTGATCCACACAACTATTAAGTTTTCCCAGCTATTTAAAAACTGTTAGAACTGGAGCAGATTGAGTTTCTGAAGTTGTTAGTGGCCAAGCAACATTTCATGCCTAGCTGATGGTCATTAAACAGCTCTGGTGTATTTGGTAACAGAAATTCTAAGCCTTTGAAGATCTATGCACTCTCCTTGGCAATTAACTTTGTTCACCTTAGCTATGAACCTTGATATCAAAGTGCTTCTTTGCTGTTTTTATAACTAAGTTCCTTTATACTTCCCTTGTCCCAGTTTCTGCACTTTTAAATGACAGACCTAATTAAAAAACAGACAGCTCAATAATTCTGCCATAAGCTAGTAATAATGAAACTGTGGGAGTCCTTGGAGCCTTTTATCATTCAAATACACAGTGGTTTCATGAATAAAGTGGGTGACCAAGTATTACTTATAGAAGTAAGGGAGATTATTAGCAGTGGAAAACACATTTGAACTTGCTGAAAGGATAGCTTTTGTCTCTAGAAATACCTATTCGCAGTAATAATTATGCTAGATCTTAATTTTTATCCTGGCATTATGTTCTTGTTCACAAATTTAGTAACTGAATAGCTTGCAATTGCTTGTTAATCCCTACAGGAATGCGGCTTTGGATATGGGGAGGATGCACAGTGCATGACATGCAGGCCAAACAGATTCAAGGAAGACTGGGGCTTTCAGAAATGCAAGCCTTGTCTGGACTGTGCATTAGTGAACCGGTTTCAGAAGGCGAACTGTTCTGCCACCAGCAATGCACTATGTGGAGACTGTTTACCAGGGTAAGTCCGTTTCTGGAGGTGAGATTTGAACAAATTCAAAACTAATTTGCATTAACATTTGTCTGTTCATGTTTTTCGGGTAAATGTTTGTATTCTTTATGTATGTATGAAGTTCCTTGGTTCTAATCTTGGCCTTGCCAATATTTTTCTTTATGACCTGAGAATATAATTTCAGAATTGCAATCCTATTGTCAAACTGGTTTTTATAGATGAGATAATTTACTTGATATATGAGAGTATTGTTTATACAGTGCCTGAGCAAAATACTTAAAAATACTGTCACTGGTGAGTTACTTCATGTTATAAAGAATTAAACATTTGGAAGCAGACAGTTAGCCTTCTTGACGACAGATCACGTTATTTGCTTCCTTTCCCCCTCTCCTTAGGTTTGTGCCTAGTAAGTCTTGTGCACATATATTTTTAAGTCAGAAGTGGCTGTGGTTTATGGTCCTAAATTTCCTTCCCCATATTGGTAAAGTCATAGAGCATGATCTTAGAGTCATAAATGGATCTAAAGGAATTGTTGTGGAACAACTTAACAGTGTGGAGACTCACTGAAAAACCTGCCACCCCAGATGTCAGTTGATAATCCTCTCTGGTTTTTAGTATTAAGTGCTAAGGTCTATAAAAGCTGTTTTTCACATTGTGGCTAAGTTTCATTATTATAAATACCTGCCAAAGGCATTTCTGATACTTTTTTGAATTATGGATTGGTAGTTTGGTAGAAGTAGATTATAAGAACTGATTTGCAATTGTAATAGCCTTTGTATTTTCAGGGTATATATTTTAGAGATGCTTGAATGTTCATACCTTTGTTTCCTATGTATCTCCGCCATTTTATTTTATATCCTTTTTTTTTAATGCCAGCTGTCAAATACTTGAACTTGTTGAAGATCATACAGTTAATTATTCTCCAGCCAGAAGTGATGTCTTTTCATTTAAAAACACTTAGTAAAGCTTTAGTAACTTATGTTAGTTTAAATCACGGTATAAGAAACTGCAGCCTGATGTGTTAGATGTTACTCTTAACCACTTTTGGTACTACCTGCAGCCATGTGGTGGATAGTTTTATGCTCTTATTGCATTTTAATATATATGTGTTGTAGGGCCTATTTCACTGTCAGCAGGGAGATTTCCTTCTCATGGTGTAAACAGCATCAGCTAAATTTTGGAAGACAAGAAAAGAACAAAAAATGAAGCTAGAATTAAACATGAATTAAGGGTAAACTTAAACTAGGGGACCTGGGAATGCTTCTCAGCTCTCATTTTACTACTTAACACAAATAAACATCTAGAATACTACTTCCACAACGTGCTTTTACTGGCAGCAAAGTTGGAAACATGAGGAGGGAGGGAGTCGTGGCTAGGGGAGTTGCAGGTCATCTAGTCTGGATGTTTGGGGGAACAGAACAGTAGAACACACAACTGCTCATACTTGTCCATCAGTTGAGATGCTGCATAAGTGAATGGAGGATATAGCTAGCAAAACCAAATGATATAGCTAATATTTTACCTCTCAGCACTATTATTTCTGTTTTGCAGGAGTTTCCAAAATACCATTCCCTGTTGTTCAGCTTCAAAATGTTACAGTAGGCATGTCAACTAAAACCAAATATTAACACATTTCATTTGGAGTATATGATCACAGTGGCCCCTTCAGTCTTACAGCCCGTTTCTGTTCACATTGTTAAAGTGTGGGTTTCCTGAGCAGTTGGAAAGCTGTTTGCTTTAGCTGATACAGTCTTCCTACTTTAATGGCATTCATAATGTTCGTAATTTAACATCAGCAGAGTTTAGTGCCTTTTATGTAACGTGCCAGTGCAGTTAACACTTAATTCACATTCTCCTGAACAGACCACAGCTGTTGGTTCTAACTTAGTACTAATGACTGGTTGAAAGACAGGCTTACTTGATTAGGGAGCTGTTGTAGGTAAGTTCTTAAGAGGAAGTCATACTCTTGTAGAGATTTGAAATGTAACATTCAAGTTCTGGTTTTTCATTTGGTGCTACTCTTATTCTTTGATTTAGGAATGTGGGCTTCTGTCACTGACTTCTCAAACATAAACTCAGTATTAAAGTTCTTGAAGAGCCTTTAAAATAAAATGTCTCCTTGGGTACGACAACCTTTTTTCTTTTTAAATTTTTTTGTGTTGATTTCTTGAGGAATGAGTAGATGGCTAGTCAGTTTGCTCTAGAGTTTTACGTTATTGTTCACCTGTTTTCTGCTTGACTTATACTTCTGTTTGCAATATCCAGTTTTTCATACTTTGAAGTGCTTGATATCTAGAATGTTGGAAGTATTAATTTAAGTGATAATATGGAAACAAAATGGAGAAATGTGATCACTTTGTTCATGGTCCTTGCACATTGTGATTTTGCTTGAAGGCCTTCCTGTATGGAGTAGGCAGAGTCATAGAAGGACTTTTAGTCTGTTAAAATACAGTTCTGAATGATGTCCTTCTGTACAAGTACATAAATTAATTAATTCATGAGTAATTTTTACTTCCCTGAGCTAGAAGACATCTGGGACTTTTAACTAAAAAGCATTGACATCTGATCCATTATATACTGTTAGTGGTGCTGTTTGCCTTGTAACGTTGTGTTTCTTTTAGAGTTATACAGATTAATCAGTTCTTTTTTTAAATGTATAATGCAAGTTCATGATACTTGCCTTGTATATTGTGATCTGTGTGGAAAAAAGGATATTAATTTCTGTCCAAAGTCTCCAGAATTGTTTATTTCTTATGTGAGTAGAAGATTATACTGAGTATGCATTTGGTTTAACAAATTCAAATTTTTCCTCAATTTACTTTAGTTTATTGCTGTGCTATTAAATGAAGTCTACTGTACTTTTGTTTACCTTTATTTTGTTCTGTTTCCTAATAGTTTGCACTGGGACACAAATTGACAGAGGTTTGCAGTTATAGAGAATCTTATGGAAATGGTTGATTTGTGAGGAAAAAGTACTTGTTTTGATTAAATGTTTTCTTTCCTTTGTCATCTAGGTTTTATAGAAAGACTAAGCTTGGAGGCTTTCAAGACATGGAGTGTGTTCCTTGTGGTGATCCTCCTCCTCCCTATGAGCCTCATTGTAAGTGCTAAGTTCCTCCTGTTGGAGTGGGATTAACTTTTGCTTTAGAATGTTTTCTGTTTTAATTTGAGAAACTGACAAAAAATGACAGTCACAGCTGTGAATAATTCTTTCAAAGGCCCATTTTCTTGTTAGTAAATTATTTTATTAGCGCATTTCAGCAGGCCTAGATCTATTATTGCAGAATTCCCTCATATGACCAGTCACCTCAGGATAAACACTCCTGTCACACCACAGGTTTAGGGAGCCATTTTAATTTCTCTTTTGTATAAATGCCAAAAGTAAGGTAGTCTCCCTAGACCCTCTGCCTACTATCTGGTAGACCTCAGTGAGTATTAATTCTTTCCTGACACCTGAAAGGGTTAATTTGTTGATACCTTTAAAAATAACTTTTGTACTAGTGTTACGGCGAGGGAGAACAATATAAATAAATATCTTTTATAGGACTATATATACCGCTACTCTGATCTCATGATACCCCACCTGGAGTATTGTCTAGTTCAGGAATCCCCAACATAAGAAGGATATGGAACTGTTGGAACGGGTACAGAGAAGGGCTACAAGGATGATAAGAGGGCTGGAGAACCTCCCATATGAGGGCAGGCTGAGAGAGTTAGGGTTGTTCAGCCTGGAGGAGGGAAGACTCGAGGAAGACCTTGTAGCAACCTTCCAGTACCTGAAGGGGACTGCAAGAAAGCTAGGGAGGGACTGTACACGGACGTGTAGTGATAGGACTAGAGGGAATTGCTATAAAATGGAGAGGTAAGATTTAGACTAGACATTAGGAAGAAATATTTCACAATGAGGGTGGTGAGGCACTGGCACAGGTTGCCCAGGGAAGTTGTGGCTGCCCCATCCCTGGAGGTGTTCAAGGCCAGGTTGGATGGGGCCTTGAGCAGTCTTACCTAGTGGGAGGTGTCTGCATTGGAACTTAATGATGTTTAAGGTCCCTTCCAGCCTAATGCATTCTATGAAAATAAATTCAAATATTTTCAAATAGCTTAGACAACATTATATTTTAAAAGTGTTGATAGAAAGCATGTTCTTCATAGCAAACGCTATGGGGTTTGATGCCAGAATGAAATGCTGATCTTGAGCTACTGGAGCAAATAACTTCAAATGCAGTGAATTACAGAAGGTATTTCTAGACAGTTTGTACCCAAACAGGCCATTTCATATGTATATTTATTTTTAATCCTCCCAGTTGATCAAATAAAGTATTATCCCCTTCATTTGTTTTTACTCTTTTTATTAATCTATTAAAAAGTTAGTGAAATCTGAAATGCAACAGTATTTTTCTGATGTAGGATCTTTAATTTATAAATTCTTTTTTTTCCTCTTCTTTGTTCCCTTCTTCTAAGAAAATGCACTGTTCAAACATAAATTCTGCTCTCTTGCACAACTGAAGATGAGGAAGAATAAATTGCCTCCTTCATGTTTCTGCTTTCGCTGTAGTTAGTGACTTATATCCCTATTTCCATCTTTTCCAAAATCACGAAGGCTGATTTTTAGAAGGTGGTGGATGAACAGTTACCAAGTCTTCTGAAGTAAGTCAG
Organism: Piaya cayana; assembly: GCA_013389865.1. NCBI lineage: Eukaryota > Metazoa > Chordata > Aves > Cuculiformes > Coccyzidae > Piaya > Piaya cayana. Next base: position 212,016 of record WAAB01001235.1, read on the forward strand.
AATTGGTTAGTGATTTGGATTTCATGACTGAACGGAAGCTTGGGTCCTAAATTGGATCATTAGGAAGATGCTACTAATTTTAAGTGAGCAACAGACAATCCTGTGGAGAAGAGTGTTTTCTCATGCACAAGAGCACCACAAGCTGCAGTGGTAAATCTGGAGTAGAGACATTTTTGTTCTCTGATCTCATGGCTATGACCAAGCTTTTGACTAAATAGCAGAAGTGTTAACAATTGCTTGTTTTGCATATTTCTGGTAGCAAGTTGTGAGAATTGACAATTATTTCCAGCTTTTACAGAAGCAATAATTAAAAGGTTTAAAATGTTATTTATTTACATACTAATCAACCATTAAAATCTTTAAATAATGTAAATCCAACCGTGGAGTATAGTTACTGAATGTCACTGTGGTTTCCAGAAGGCTTTTGTACAGAATTTGTATTATATACTTCAGGTCTCTAACATAAGCTGTCTCAGTTTAGGAGGGCGTACATGCCTTCTTCAGAGTAGCCTAGGTAATTATTCCTGTAATATTAAGTGAATATGATGAAATCTGACTGCATTTTGCCTAACATCAAATAGGTGGGAATATCTTAGTTTTAAGACTAAAAAAAAACATGATCATGTGAGGAAGTGTAATAAACAGCATGCGAATGCAAGCTTTTTCCACCTAATGTGGAAAGTGTTTGCTATTTATTTCAATAATGAACATATTTTGGTAGTTAGTGCGTTTAAGACTGCATTACTTGAGTTTAAACAGAGACAGACCATTAGGTGTATGGGGCAAGTTGTCAGTGATCAGAGGACTAAGTTTGAATTATCTGCCTTTCTTATCCTTTCTTTCCACTGAAACAGAAAGTCAAATATTAGTGCAACTAACTCTTAAAAGAAAAGTTTAAATGCTCTGTTTCAATGAATTAATTGTCCTGTAAAGTGTGTGGCAATCTTTTGTTTGCTTAAGAATATTACCATAAAGGCACAAAGACCCACAGCCCCCTACTTAGACTAAAGGTTCATGTTAAAGCTGAGAAATGGCTTAAGTTTTTTTTTTTTCAGCCCTAGTAGCAGTTGGGTTATTACCTGGTTAGCTATAAATCCAAATACTTGCTTTTATCTTCTTTCTTTCTGTAGACATTTTAAAACAGATCTGGTTTAAATATTTACTTGTGGAAAAAAAAAGAGTTTGTGAAGTGCTAGAGGCAAAGTTGAAAGGATTCTTTAATGAACAAGTAAAGAGAGTATTGGAGGCCAGGAGAATTGCCATCACCTTTGTGTAAACTTTAGAGGGAACACAATGACTTATGTATGTTTTTAGAATGTCAGAAAATTAAACACACAATGATATAGTTTATAGTTTAATTTGTATGGGTAAACAAACTGTAAATACCAATCTGATATATAGGGTTGGCATCTAAACATTAGATTAGAAATGAAAGCATGTTTTTACAGTTACTATTTACATTCACTTTCTAAACTGAAGGCACTTTTTTCTCACCTGAATGTATCGGTTTTTCTCAACTGAATGACACAAAAGGAGCCCTTTGAACTGGGAACTGTAGTGAAATCAAAGATGTAATTTCTGAAATAGGTAAGCATACACTGTCCCAAACTAGTTTCTGTTCAGCAGAGAAACAGTGATGTAGATACTGTTCAATGATTTTTTTTAATATACTTTTTTTCCGTGCACCACTCTAAGCTCACTCAGGAGTTGTTGTGCTGCCCCAGTGATTATACTTAAACTGTTAATGAAACTATTCATTAAACAAGATTGTGAATGATATAAAAATAATTAAAATAACTCCCTTCTTTGGGTTATTTTTAAAATCTAATAAGATTTTTAACCCCAAAACACTTGTGGTGGCATAATTGAAAGAAATGTGTAAAAGCTGGGGTAAGGAGCAGAAGATTTCAGAAAGATATCGCTTTCTTTGAGCAAACATTATGTTTTCAGGTAGTTTGTCTTAACAAATATACAAATCTCATTAGAAGCATAGAATCTTTTTGGTTGGAAAAGGCCTTTAAGGTCAAGTCCAACCCTTAACCTAACACTGCCAAGTTCACCACTAAATCACGTGCCTAATCAATTAGAAACTGTAATCCTTATCTTCTTGTGGTCATAAGAAGGTGGCAGATTAAAATTAAAGCAATAGTATTATTTTACCAACTTGGCTATGTCAGATATCCCTAAAAGTGATTTCTGTTGTATTTTTGAATTTGAGATGCAGAACAGTGTCAGATTTCACTAGAGTCCTTTAGCCTCTGAATGGACTTTCTACTACACAAAAAACACCTGGGACAGTGAACATTTTTCAGCTGTACTAGAAAAAAGTTCCTAGCACTTCCACATTACTGTTTCTGCAGTCAGTGGTGTTGCCCTGTTAACGTGAATTGTAGAATATTGTAGAATATTGTAGAATATTTCAGAATATTGTACAATATTTCAGAATATTGTACAATATTTCAGAATATTTCAGAGTTTGGCTGTTATCAATTAAATTGGAATAAATTCTAGGGGTCAAGGAAGAGGGGGAATGAACATCCCAGTACCAAGAACATCTTGCAGCCAAACCACCACTAAAGGAACATCTTTGTCCGTCTTTTTTGTAATTATCTGCACAATTACATTAAAAAAAATAGCACAGTATGTCCAGCAAAACTAATTTTAATGTCTCCAGGACTACTTTTGCTTGTCTTCATGACATAGAGCATGGGGAGCTTCGAGGGTGTCACAGGATGGAGGTGGGATACCATTCTGTGTGAAGCTTGGGAAACAAGCCTCTGTGTGTTCCAGGAAATAAATGCGTTCTTTGCTTCAATGAAGCAGAAATGTTTTGTTGAACAAGTCACAGCAGTGGAAATACCTACAGTGGCTATAACATCTTGTGCATCTGAAATAAACCTGCACTCAGGTCTAAAAAAATGCTACTTTTTTGCCATGCATTGAGATATTGATTTTGGTGATAGTGGTTTCAAATATAACTAGAAAATAAACAGTTTTTACTAAGATGAGGGGAAAAAAGTAATGAATACAGCTTGTTGAGGCAAAATGCACGTAGCATATCGTAGTGAGAACGTATTTTCATGTAAGGCGTCCATATCTTATCCACTTTAAATTTTGTTTCTTTAAGGAGTTTCTACAATACTTTGCCTTCACTAAGATAGGTTGCAAAGCTTGCTTTACAGTTTTCTTCTGCAGATTTTTTTTTGTTTGCTTCTGTATGTTTACAGAATTCTTTTTCTGAGAATTCAGTGTAAGTGTCCTAAACTGCAGCTGAGTCTTACTCTTTAAATCTGCAAGTTATGTCATTTCACTAATGAAAGGTCTGTTAAAGGAATTAAATCTGGTGGTATTTCTTTCTTCCTTGTATTGTGAGTAGCTAGTATAGGAAAAGTAAGATTGGCATAAATTTGCTTATTTACCTTTACAAGATTTGCCGTTTTGTCGACTTCTGTATGAATGTGATGGGTGTTTGGGGTATGCAAGTATAATGATTCAGAATAAAGAAGGCAGAAAGCTAGAAATAAGTCTGTAGGGGAATATTGAAGAGTGACAAAATATATGATTAAAAGTAAGGGCCAAGTTGGGGGTCTGGAAGCCTGCTGGCTACATGTGTATCCTATAAAATGTCACTAGTGGTGACAGAAAACTCCCCATTGTCTCAGCTTCTGTGGAGGTTTTTTAATATTATTTCATTAAACATAAATACAGTGTTTTAACTTCAGGGTAATCTTTGGATTACATTCTATTCCATGTTAGTTCCTCTGTTTACATAGTGGAATTTTAATTTACTTGTATCACTTCCTTCTTTCTGTTTACAAACTTTGTAATTGGAAAGCTTTCAGAATCCATGTGATGTTTTTGCAGCTGTTAAGTTTTTCTGTAATTTTTATTTGGTTGCTTTGTACAGTAAGCTTCTATGTATTGCTAACACAAAATGACCTTAAAATGTAGGCTGCTTGTCTGCATAGGAGGCAACCCTTGGCTGAAAGTATAGAGCAGGTGAAACCATTCTTAATTATTTGGTTTTATTTGAACGTATACGTCCATCTTATTTCAGTATTTTTTCTGATTTGGGTTTACCTCACAGCATCTATCAGAATCACAGAATCACAGAATCACCGGGTTGGAAGAGACCCACTGGATCATTGAGTCCAACCACTCCCACAAAACACTAAACCATGTCCCTCAGGACCCCGTCCACCCGTAACTTAAACACCTCCAGGGAAGGCGAATCAACCACCTCCCTGGGCAGCATATTCCAGTGCCTAATGACCCTTTCCGTAAAAAACTTCTTCCTAATCTCCAACCTAAACCTCCCCTGGCGGAGCTTGAGGCCATTCCCCCTTGTCCTGTCCCCTGACACCTGGGAGAAGAGGCCAGCTCCCTCCTCTCTACAACCTCCCTTCAGGTATTTGTAGAGAGCAATGAGGTCTCCCCTCAGCCTCCTCTTCTCCAGGCTAAACAGCCCCAGCTCTCTCAGCCGCTCCTCATAAGGCCTGTTCTCGAGCCCCTTCACCAGTTTCGTTGCTCTTCTCTGGACACTCTCCAGAGCGTCAACATCCTTCTTGTGGTGAGGGGCCCAGAACTGGACACAGTATTCAAGGAGCGGTCTCACCAGTGCCGAGTACAGAGGGAGAATAACCTCCCTGGACCTGCTGGTCACACCATTTCTGATACAAGCCAGGATGCCATTGGCCTTCTTGACCACCTGGGCACACTGCTGGCTCATGTTCAGCCGGCTGTCGACCAACACCCCCAAGTCCCTCTCCTCCTGGCAGCTCATAATCCTCTTTACCATGTTGGTTGCTGTGATAGAAAGCAGATGGGATATGACATAAAACTTTCACAAAAGTCTTAAGGAGTGACAGCTAATTTAAATACAGCTAAGAGCATTACTAGCCTATAAATATCTGTACTGTTTTATTACAAAGATTAGCTTTCCATCATCTCGTAACTGAAATGTATACTTCTGTAAAAATGTTATAAGTCACTCTGATATTTTCCATCTGTGACCTGATGGTAGAATAAATTCTCTACAGGAAGTCTGAACCAATTTTGGTGAGGTGTTTCAGAGAGATTAGAATTGCTATTCATGTCTTGTAAAATTTTATTACAATTTTATTCCTTTCACTCATCGTAGATCAAAGAGTTAACCTAGAAAGCCTCAGTGTTTTCCCTTCTTTGTCCTTGATAATTGTGGTGCTTCTGACCCATTGGGGAAAGTCTCATGTATGACATAGAGTTAAACAGCTTCTCTTCTTCCTATTCTAAATTTTCTTTGTGTTGGACTACCCTCCTCAAACAAAGTTCCAAACAAAGAAGGGCAGATTTTTCCTTCTTTTAGTAACAGATGTTACCACTAAAAGTAGATATAATAGATCTGAAATGTTACTTAATGGAGAAGAAATTTATATTCGTTGACTAGTTGAATCATGTTCCAAAACTTTGTCCTTGCCTAGGTCAGAGAATAGCCTTTGTTATATATGAATTCCTAAAATACTTTCACTAACTCCTGTTGTCTCTACCTCTCATTTTGGTTTCTGTATCTATAGAAGTGCTTCATTATGTAGTTTATTATCATTAAATACGTATTACAGTTAGTAGACAGAACTGGTCAGAAGTGTTTCCCTCATTTCTATCCACCATCCTCCCTACTCCTTCAAAAAAAGAAAAAAGAAAAAAAAAACCAAAACCGTGTAGACTGGACCAAAACAAAATTAAAAAATCCATAGAAGAAAATTTAGCCTACAAATGTTGAAATTACATTCCAAGGAGGTGTTGCTCCCAAACCCAACAGAATTTCTGTGTGGCTGGCCAGGCACTTTACCAAGGAATCAAAATTTGGAAGCCAAAGCCCTAAGGGCTTTGAGTCAATCTTAACAGCTAGACTTTTGCTCACTTTCTTGCACTATCCTTACATGTTTTGTTCCATGTAGTTTTGTTTTATTTTAACAGAGGAAAATTTGGTTTATCAGAAAGATTTCCAATCATGTGTCATATAGCTTAGGGCTGCAAAATTATAGGTGTGTTCTGTTGAGTTGATTCACTTACTGGTATCCTCTGTAGAACAGAAGTACTCAGTAGAATGTCTGCTGTATTAAATGAGATTTAGCATTTGACTCTTTACTAAAAGGATAGTTACTCGAACAACTTAAGTAGTTCTAATGAGTGCTTGAAACTTGGTGATCTTAAAATAACAATAAACAGGATCACTTATTTTGTGCGTACTGCCTCAAATCTAACTTAGATTTCTTTGCAGTGAAATTTTATTTCACGAAGTGAGTTTCAAGTAGCTCCATTCAAACTAGAAAATAAAAGAACTAGGCTAGTAGTGCATGTTTTGGAAGTATGCTTAGAGTAGGTAGCATTATCCTTGTCAAGATTACTTAAGCTTAAATGTCCAAATAGGCCAAGGGTCCTGACTCCAAAATTGCATCATCAACTGTCCTGCTTGACAGCTACATATCTGTGCCAATGCTTAAAACCTTGAGAAGCTGTCATGGTTTGATTTTGGCCCCTTCAGAACAGCCAGGTTTGTGGCTGAGGAAAAAAAAACTACAATTCCCAGGTATTCCATGCAACATTTTCTACATAAATAAGGGTGTAATTGGGGGTGGGACACACTTCCTTTTCCGGATCAGGCTCCATCTTGTTTCTTCTCTCTCTGGTGTGCGTTGGGGAGGGCTGGNCTGCTGCATACTGTGACGGGTTTGGGGGAGAGTTTTTACTCAAACCATCACAGTATTTTTGGTGGAGAATGCGGGCAATGAACCCATCACAGAAGCCTACAGTCATTCACAGGCTACGGTCTCCAGGAATATTCCCCTGATTCTGGGTCCGGGTGGCTTGAACATAATTCAGCCTTAGATTAGACCAAAAGTATTGTGCTTCATCTGCTTTCCTCTGATCTGTGGAAGGACATACATATGCATGGACTAGGCAGGATCCAAGAGGTAATGGAGCTGGAATTTAAGGAGGCACCTAGGAAGTTCTCTTTACTCCTCAGTGGTCATTCCAAAGTTTTTGCAACGCTGAGCAGCTGTGTGCCCACCTAGCACCAAGAAACCATTAGGATCTAAAACCTAGTTAGTCTGACTTATCTCTGGACTAGCTATTCCATGGTATCTTCTGATGCCATACTTGGCAGAACAGGTTGGGACATTGGCCGAGTCCTTTTCTTGAACACAGCTTAATTATTTTAAGTTTTCTTCTTATGGCAGTGATATTGTTCATAATTCCACCATTCTGACTACACCCCAAGTGATGCTTAAATAATAAATTTCAATATATTACTCATCTTTTTTGAAAAAGAGGGGAGAAGTGTATCAGTAATCTTTGCTGTTTGGATATGCTCACTGAAGCCTCTACCAATAAAACTATTTCTATATTGAACATGAATTTGTTCAAATAGTTAAGAATTTAAGTTGTATTTTTGAAGTAAAGCTTAAGCTGTTAAGTTCGTGAATTTCAATTTAAATGATTATCTGACTATTCAACCAAGCTTTCCTCCCTACTTCCTGCTTTGTGTTTGTGTGAAGTACAGGTGACTAGGTCAGACTTTCTATTTCAATTATTCTGCTCTTTAATCTCAAATAATGGGCAGTCCTCTGAGAGTTTTCCTTCTCACTACCTTTGTATTCCTAGATATGTTATGAATGACTAGTGAGTTCTACAGGAGGTCTGCTGATGACATCAAATGGGAACTTAAAATGTTGAATATGGCTCTGTAAAGTTTAGCAAAAGTCAATGCATTTGAAAAAAAAGAAAAAAGAAAAACACAAGCGGACAAAGAGTATGCCTTTGATATTTTCTTTTTCTCCCACCCCAAGAACCCTAAGAAGGAAGAAAAACATAAACAGATTAAAAGTTTCTTCCCCCACCTCTGCTTCCCAAGAAAAAGTACAAAACAAGTATGATCACAGGAAGGAAAGTATGCCATAGTCTTCCAGAATTTGATTTACAAGTAATGGGATAAAACATGGGAATTGTAAATTAAAGTGTAACATCAGGAATGCAGTCTAAAATATAACTTATTGAGCCAAAAAAGTTTAACAGTTTCATGTGCTATAATGAGTAATCCTGTACATCAAGGAATGAACCTGTGTAAAAGAATCATTACAAGAAATTCCTGCTGTATTAACTGGTGTGGGTTTTGTACCTTTTCATTCAGAAAAGTGTTGTCTTTTTTTCTTAATTATTTTATCTGTAATTCTGTAATGAAAATGTTTTGGAGCAGCTTAAAAAATGCAATGTTCTTTAGATACCAATAAATATATCTGTGGTATATGCAAGATCAGCGTACAGTTCACTAACATAGACTTTGCAGTAGCAGTGTAAAGCCAAACAAAACTGGGATGTAATGCGTACTACTTGGTAGTATTCCTTCCTGGAGGCTCTACTGAAGAATGTGCTTTGACTTTTCAAGGAAACTGTTAAACCTTTCCTTTTATTGCACATGGTAATTGTGTGTGATTTTTCTTTTGGCAGAATGTGGTTTGTTAGATTGATTTCACACGTGTTGTCATAAGTAAGGCCGTGTGATGTGGATTGTGAAACTTTCTTCTGGATCAAAATATAGATAGGAAGTTCCACAGTGAGGAGTGTTTTTGAAGTAAAATCTATCTGACTGAGGTGGTACTGAATGGAAGAAGGAAGCTCAAACTGATACACAGACAGCAAAACCTACCTGTCTTTCAATAAATAACAGTATTGTAACCTCATATCCTGGTTAGTTTCTTTATGTGGGTCTATAAATACTCTTTGCTTTGGTTCAAGGGCAGTCATGTATACACACATTTTATGCAAAATGCTGTTGATGCTAGTAAGTGATAAATAAGGAGGTATAATAGTCATTTCATTTCAACGTGCCAATTAAAAATTTGTATTTTTGAAAGATTCACAGTTTACTGTCTCTCTGCTAACAGAGACTCATGAGTATCACTACATCTGTTGCTGGCTAATGAATGAAGGAAAGCAGCAGCTCTTCCACCAGCAAAAATACCAAACCAAAGTAATTCTCACTAGTTCTGTTATGCACTTAATTTGTGCAAGCTTGTGATGGTAATGCCAGTGGGATACTGCTGTAAGTTTTCCTCTTCCAGAATTGGTGGGCTTTGTGTCCCACCCTTGTGCTGACTGACCCTCACAGATGTGCCTGGGTCTATAAGAGACTATCAATAGGAAGTGGGGTTTTTTCTGATAGTCAGATATTTCCTGTCATTCTGTAGCCCTGTCATTTAAGTTCTGAATTTATCTGGATTGAGCTGATTTGGGTTTGTTGCCTGAACAACTGTCAGAATGCTTGGTGGTTATCACTGAGTGTGTGGATCATTTCTTTAGTGCCTGCATCATGCTAGTCTCTGTATCTGTGAAAGAATTTTCCTTCCTGGCACTTTAGCATTCTCTGGTGGGAAAAGTCCTTTTCCTTCCTGACCACTGAGGGCCAGGTTTCTAAGAACAGGGAATTTGTCTTTAGGGGGTTTTTTATTATATATTTGCAAAGTACTGAGTGTTACCCATAGGTGTGATAGTTGTCATTTCTGGCTGCTAAAAATAATTTCAGAATTGTAAATTCGTGTTATTGCAGACATCAGTGTTTTAAAGATCCAGCTACGTGACAAGATTAGAATGGTGTTTTCTTCAATTTCATTATCCAAGTAAATACAATAGTGTTGTCATTTACTGTCACTTCTAAATCCTTTGACCTTGATCATTAATTCCTGCCCATGCTGACATGAGTAACAGAGCCCTCAGATAAGGAATTTTCTGATCTTACAAAAAAAAAGTGATCTAGTAGTGAACAGGGAACTACATTAGCATGCTTACAGAGAAGGTGATAGCTTAAGTTCCTACTCCATTCTCCAACAAAAGAAAATGTAGAGAAAGGGGAAATAATGGGCTTATGTATGATGACTGGAGGGAGATAGGAAAATTTGAATACTAGAGAAGATGATTTCTTTTAAAGTTCAAAATTTGTAATATAAAATCTACAAGACTACTGGTAGCAGTCCCTACTTAGAAAGCTGTTAGCACTATAAATAGTAAATGATTTTCAGAGTTAGTGAACAGATGTACTGTAAATTACTTCCATCATACAAATGGAAGACATGGAATGGATTGGGAATAGGCATGTTTTTCAATGTGATTTTCCTATAATCTCTGAAAAAATTGTATATAAAGTATGTATGGTCATTATCCAGCAAAGTTTTAAGTAGGTGGTATGCAGTTGAGATATTTGATCAAGCTGAACTACACTGGCATTTTAGTTTCAGCATGAGGACTGCACTAATGGTGTAATCCAGTTTTATCTACTAAAGCATGTACTAATGTGTTTCAGAGACAACATAATATTCCAGTGGAAATCTCTTTGAAAATACAGTCCTCATTTTTTCTACAGTGTAATGAAAAATGTATAGCTTGAAAGAAAAACGGAAATGTAAGCTTGTGATTTTAAAATAAAATGAATCAAATTTCATTTGTTTCATGAATTCACGTTACAAGGTCATGCAGCTTTTAGTTAGAGAGGACATAAATGGTGCCATGTGGCCTTCAGAAGGTGTATCAAATTAGTGCACAGTAACATATAGGGCAGATTTTGTATGTTTGTTCCAGCTTACAGCTGGCAACCCTATCTGCTCATCCCAGTATAATCTTCAGTTTGAATAGAAAACTACTTTTGAACTTGTATATCTTTCCCCACAGATGTCTGGAGCCTTGGTGATGTGTTTCTTTTATGATTCCGTCTTAAATTAGGGAATGAATTGTTGCATTAAGAGTAAAGTTAAGGATTCGTTGCCCAACAATGCAATGAATCCTTAAATATCCATTTTAAGAATATGTTTTGTATAAAAAATAGAAAGCTGGGAATGACCAAAATACTTGGTTTTGCACTTTTACTGTTTAGTAAAAATTCACTGTAGACCTCACTTCTTTAAGTTAAAAAATACCTTAGTATGTAGCATGATGAAGTTTGCAATTACAATTTTCACTTCAAGTTTGTTCATCTAAAATAGGAACGAGCCATTTGCTAGCATTTTTAGTTTTGTTTCTTGACACTGTTAATTAGAGTTAGGAAATGAAATTCTCGTCTTAACTGCAGAGTATGAGAATTTCAATATGTTTTTGAAACCAGTTTACCATACTTTTGTTTCTAGTAGTAACTTGTGCAACCTTTCATCTTATGAGTCAATCCTGTAATTAGTATCCTTCTTTGCCAGAGGCATACTGCGTGTTTGTTTTAGGTACAGAATGTCTGCAAGAAATTTAACTTAATCATTGCTTTTTAATGTAAGAGTTGGTTAGCTCAATTACACTAGATTAAAGTGAACTTGAAATTCCTGAGTTACAAAGAGGGAGCTAATCGTTGACCTGTACTGAATAAGCACTATTTCCTATGGGGTTTTTTTTACGTGTACTTACTAATGTGGTTAGCCCACTCTTGCCGTGGCTATAAGTAATTATCCATTCGTTGTATGGAGTGGGTTTGTAAAGTTCTTATTTAACTTGGCCACTGGGTTGATCAAAATTATTCTAGTATTGCATACATTGCAGTGAAGCTGCAAAACATTTTTTTCCAGTTAACTTTTACTTTATTGTGTTTGGGGGTAATCTGGGAAGAAAAAAAGAGTACTAGTTACAGCTTTGCAATAATGCTTTTTGTTTGATTGGTTTTTTTAGACATATTCTGATGACAGAAGCATGTGACTTTTTAAGTATAAGAATTTATTAACTTTCTTTTACTCTATTTTCAAACTGAAAATATTAGTTCAAAATTAGCTGAGTCACTGCATGAGATAATTTAAAGTGGTGCTAACAGAGCCATTCCAAACAGAACTGAGTTTTGGTGCTTGCAATATAAGTACATGCTGACTGCTATGGCTTTTGGGTGCAGAGAGTCCAAATTATGACTGACATGCGAGTATGAAGTACTGCTAAACAAATGCACAATAGTGTGCTGGGCTCTTTATTCTACTTTATGCTGGCAATGTTACTTGGCTTCAGAAAACTCGGGCTGTGTTTATCTTAAATTTCTTGCTTAAAAAAAGTACAGTAGGAAACAGAGAATCTATCTGTGGAGGTGAAACTTTTTGTATTGCCAACTTTTTGTTAAGAAAATCATGGTTAAACAAAAGAAGACTGAAGTTTCTCTCAGGAAAACTGGCATTCCCTGGAAGACTGAAATGTATTGGAAATAGGTTAAGATTCAATAGCCTTAAAGCAGGATTGTCCACTAAGGGCATTGGCAGAAATGATTCATTATAAACTAACACCTCATGAGCTGGAAACAACCTAATAGAAGAAAGAGTAAATGTTCCTACTGATCACTTGTTTCCTTCCGGTTGTTGTCCCCTGCTTTGGTTGCCTTTAATTATTTTCAGTGATAGGCCTCGCGCATTCTTACTCTTGCTGGTTGACTTGTGCTAAAGCAGTGTACTGCCAGCTTCCTTTTAAACAGAGATCATAAAGTGATCTCATGTTATATTGAGCAGTGACATGTGCCTTTTGAGGTACAGCCTTTGACTATTTCTTAAAAGAGTTAGCTCTTTGTTACAGCTTTCTTAAGTAAAGGGAAGTATCCATCAGTTTTAATAAAGTTACATCTAAGGCCAGTGGTATAACTGTATATGCATAGTCCTGAATTTAATTTATAGTTACCCAATCTGCATGTAGAATGCACCCTAATTTAGACATATAAAAGTTAATGCTTAATATGGTAGTTGTCAGCCCAAACTCCCATTGATAATCAATGGAAAGAATTAGGCACCTCGCGAGTTCAGGCAAGCCAGATAAGGTAAGCTTCAATGACTAAACTAAGTGGTTTCTCAAGGCAGTTCAGATCAGTTCTCTGGAGATTTCTGTTTCTGGCTCTGTTTTAGAAAGAGAGCCTAAGGTGAGTATCTCCGACTTTGTCTTTAGACCTTCAAACTTCTGAAATGAAAGTTTTATCTAGACATCAGTATTAGGTTAGATGAAAACTGCAAATTCAAAGTTGAGTAATTGTCTTACTAAAACCTCATCTCCCTCTTACCTTTGTTTCAAATTAATTTTAAGGAGGGAAATTGTGTATTTAGAGTATAGATGACTTCTGCTAAATAAATGAAAACATGAATTTAGAAAGTTAGTAAAAATACTTTTAATACTCTTTGATGAAATGCTTCTTACAAACTGAAGACCCCATTCTAAGAAAACTTATCAAAGTTAGAACGTACCAGAATTGAGGCTTAAAACCATGATTAGATTCCTTTGTATAGTCACTCTGAAACAAATATTATTTATGTTGGTGCATGCATTTGCCACTGGGCCTTTGTTCACTTGAAGCATAGGATAGGCAAAACCTGTAACTCTATGACTTCTACCTGTTTGCTGCACACTATTTTATATTCCATGCAGATTGTGAGGTAGTAATTACCACTGGGATTTTCTGTGATTCTACCACTGTAAAGAAGTTGTAACAAATTTTGCAGGTAATATTGACGTTTATCTTTACAACAGAAGTGATGTAAAATATACAGTGTCTGTTATACAGTTAATGAATTGAAACAGTGATATCAAAGTCAAAATAGTCAAAGGTGACCAAAACCCTACATCCTAACTGGACAAATCCAGAGTAGGTTGCCTCCTTCTTTGCTGTTGATATTGATAGTGGCTGCATCTATAAGCTGGTGACCTTAAGCTCACTCTGTATTCAGTGGAGGGAAATGATCAAGGGAGGTGTTTTAAACAAATCAGATTAATTACACCTTAAAAGACCCATCTCCCTCTCCTAGCCCAGTTTTGTGGCCCCATAAAGTTCACAGGACTCCCTCAGAAGCAGTTTGCTTTCATAGAACCATAGAATCATAGAATAACCAGGTTGGAAAAGACCCACCAGATCATTGAGTCCAACTATTCCTATCAAACACTAAACCATGTCCCTCAGGACCTTGTCTACCTGTGCCTTAAACAGCTCCAGGGAAGGTGACTCAACCACCTCCCTGGGTAGCCTGTTCCAGTGCCCAATGACCCTTTCTGTGAAAAACTTCCTCTTAATGTCCAGCCAAAACCTCCCCTGGCAGAGCTTGAGGCCGTTCCTTCTTGTCCTGTCCCCTGTCACTTGGGAGAAGAGGCCATCACCCTTCTCTCTACAACCTCCCCTCAGGTATTTGGAGAGAGCAATAAGGTCTCCCCTCAGCCTCCTCTTCTTTAGGCTAAACAACCCCAGCTCCCTCAGTCGCTCCTCATAAGGCCTGTTCTCCAGCCCCTTCACCAGCTTTGTTGCTTTTCTCTGGACTCCCTCCAGAGCTTCAACATCCTTCTTGTGGTGAGGGGCCCAGAACTGCACACAGTATTCAAGGAGCGGTCTCACCAGTGCCGAGTACAGAGGGAGAATAACCTCCCTGGACCTGCTGGTCACACTGTTTCTGATACAAGCCAAGATGATATTGGCCTTCTTGGCCACCTGGGCACACTGCTGGCTCATGTTCAGTCACTGTCAACCAACACCCCCAGGTCTTTGCTTAGCTGGAAATCACTAATAGAACTTAACTTTTGAAAGATAGCATTTCAGAGTGTCTTCTGTGTTTTATGACTAATTGCTATTGACCACTGTTAAAGACTAGAGATTTTGTTTCAGATTAAGTAATATAACAAAGCAAGAATCTTGTACACAGCAGCCTTTTGTTCTGTATGATTTGACTTTATCCCCAGAGCTGTAAGGGATGAATTAAAAACTGCTTTTTATAAGCTGTTATTTCTGACTTCAAAGCTACTGCTTTTTCTTCTGTACTATCATTTTCTTGTGCATGCTTACTATTGCACAGTAAGTAACTTTCTTTCCAGTGTATCATGACATTTACTTTGATTTCTGCAGTATTACAATAAAGTGGTGATGAATATCCAGCTTCCAAAGGTCTTAAGACTCTGTTATACAGTTATGAATGTTTATATTTAATATCATCTATTTCAGGTTACTTACCCCAAAAAGTGGATTTAAAAGATGCTGAGGGTGCAAAGTTGAACATTATAAAGTTAGAAAATATTAGTAGAACTTGTTATGCCACTCTTTAACTTCCACTCTAATGCAGAATCATAAGTCAGCCCAGTTGTGTATAGGTATTGTGAAGCAGTCTTAATTACATAAACACACTTTGTATTTTCCGCAGTACAGATATTTCTTCCCCTACTCCCCAATACGTGGAAATGGCTAACAGTTATGTTTTAAAAACAAACAAACAAAACACCCACCCCCACCCCCCACCCAAAAAAACCCAAACCCCAACAGCTCCACATTCATAAGTAGTTGCTGTAACTGGAGAATTCAACCTAAATTGGTGATATTTTAATATAAACAGGAAAAAGGCAAGTAGTGGGCAAGTCTGAGTATGATCTATTTAGTTTTATTGCATTCTACATTTCATGTGACTAAGCAGAGAGTAGTCCTTGCTACTTTTGATGAAGCTTTACCACTGGGCAAATTCAACTGAAAAGATGAAATAAGCTGTTACTAGTCTCAGCTTGTAGCCTAGCATCTAAAACAATTTCCATGGAAATGGCAGAGGAGGCAATTGAACATCTGTCTCGTGCTTCTTGCCAAAAGGCTCTTAAGCTTTGACAGAAGGCAGAAACCTTCTTTAACTACTTTTTCAAGGGTTGCATCCAAAAGGCATTAAAGCCATGCTTGTGACACCTTCCCCTTCAATTTAATTTTAAAATAATGCAATAGATTTTAGTTCTCAGGAGGGTTTTAAGTGAAGATGAAAGCTACTTTCTGCCACTCTGAGTAATTCATGGGAAGGGCAAAATTTCTGCAGGTTTCTACATACATAGGCTAAGCATGGTGACCTTAGGCACAGTGTTACTCAGTGTGACAATATATTTCAGATTCTGTTATATATTTAACTTGTACTTCCTATATAATGTGAAGAAAGTGAGCCATACATGTCTCTAGTTTCACGGCTATAGAGAGCTTGGATTTAAAAATTACAGATTTTAGGGCTTAACTCTTAACATACTTAAGACCTGTGTGAAAAGATTAAGTCCTTTGTCAGTTTTCAAAATGTATATTAAAATATACTGGCATCAGTTTTATATGAGGATTGATTTTTAGATTATTTGAACTTGTGTGACTTGTATATCGTCTCAGTTCAGCATAACCTTTTTAAACTTTAATGTAATAAATTATTGAGGTGTCAAATGCACATATACATTTTTCCAGGTATCTTTCAGTATTGATTTTTTATTAGTTGCATTTTAGAAATAGACTCTTTCTGCATGGAATTTCTAATAGCTGGAAGAACTTCCCTAGGAGTTACAGTTTTTCACATTCAGTAACAAAACCCATTAGTACGTAATAGATTTTGAAGAATGGAGATGTTGCTAGCCACCAGGATTTCCTTATCTAGTTATTTGGTATGTTAATTTCAGTCCAGAAAGCAAAAAGGGAAGGGTACTGAAATTCTTCTGAACTAGCATCTCTGAATTAAATACATTATTTGGCCAATTCAGTAACTTCTTTTTTAAGCAAAATAAGCAAATGATCCTGCAAATAATTTGATATTTAAATATAATAGTTCTCTTAATGTGTCACTCACATATATATTTTATTTTAATTTGAACATATAAAGCCTATTGTCTAAAGCTATGAAAACTTTGTGACTTTAAATTATCACAATATACCCTGTGATTCTTATGATGAAACAGACAGGTATCCAGTCTGCAGTCAGAAGTGAGGTAGCTAAGTACTGTTATTATCTTTACAAACATAGACTATTAATGATATTTATCAAAGTTGATGCTGTCGGATTTAGGACACAAACTGGCAGTCATCATGCAAGCTTTTACTCCCTGGGTTTTACCACAACTCTGAACCAGGACAAAAAGGGGAAATAATTGGGGTAGAAAGTGCAGTGTTAGAAGTTATTTCTCATTGAATTAGAGAGAGACAAGCTCATCACAGAGCAACTGTAAGATCTTGTTTGAACCTTTCAGAGCAGATTTGTTACCAGTATGCATGGGATTCACAGTGTTCAGTTACACTTTTGATGAATTAAAGTAGGTTGCTTACTATTAGCTAAGGAAACAACCTTTAGACGTGCTTGCTCTTATATTCACCTGCATGCCTTTGTCATTTAACTAGTGAATGTGCAGTTAGATTCTAAAGGATTAGATTCTAAAGGTCTTTCTCTGCTCTTAGGAAACAGGTAGCAGCAGTAGTTACCAACTTGAAAATGGTATGCATTTAAGCAATACAAACCCTTGTGTTCATGTGGGTGAACGTTTTGGCAATAGGTGTGATGGTATGTCTGTGTATACAAGCAATAACTGTCATGAACAGGCTTTATTGACTCAAATGTCTTTATTCTGTAACTGAGTAGTCCTAAAGATGAAATCATAGAATTACAGAGTCACCAGGTTGGAAGAGACCCACCAGATCATTGAGTCCAACCATTCCCACCAATCTCTAAACCATGCCCTACAGTACCTCATCCACCCACACCTTAAACACCTCAAGGGAAGGCGAGTCAACCACCTCCCTGGGCAGCCTGTTCTGTTGCCTAATGACCCTTTCGTGAAATGGGTCTGCACATGCAGAATATAAGACATATACTTTCTGCTTTCATCTTTTGTTGAAATGACAAAGCAACATTCATTGCCTGGTTAGCTGGATGCATTCTGTAGTTGGATTTGAACAGAGAATATCCTAAAACATTGTGCTTTTTTTTTCCCCACAAAACAAGTCTGGAAAAGAATTTGATTATAAGTACGATTTAGAAGTGAAGTAGGGAAACAGTTGTTCTGCTGTGTTATCTGCTGTCACACAAACTTTGTGTTACTGATTTGACACATGAAAATACCTGAGAAAGAAATTGCATTTTCTGCCAAACAGTTATCAAGCACCCTCAGCTGTCAGAGGTACTAAATGAGGTGTTAGAAGCAAAAGTCAGAAAGGTAATTGCTGACGACAACAACACAGTCATAATGATATTTATATATATGCTTTGTGCTACTATATGCTAAGTATTTCAAATTTATGGAGGAGAGACATGCTTTCTGCTCACACTGATAACCAACTAGGTTACTTTTGAGAGGCTGGGAGAACATGTAATTCAGCAGAGACACAGATTTTATCCCACTTCCTCTGATTTTCTTGCTTACTTTCAGGGTATTTGAGGTTACCAGTGATCTGAGGCTTTATTCCTAGTTGGTAGTGTTTTTAAATGGCTATAGAAGGTTCTCAAAGGTGATGGTTTTGTGTATGAAACAATGTTATTTTTGTGACCATGTATCAGTTCAATTTAGATGACTGTGGTAGTACCAAGAATTAACATATCTTAATTACTCAAAAAAAAAAAACCACCAAAAAAACCCCATGCTGCAGAAGTTGACTCTGCCTTACAGACACAGTGGTGCATATCCAATGCTGTGGAATTCATATATATTTTAAATTCACATGCATACTGTAATTGTTCTACCATTTTAAACATAAAAGGCTGTCAGCAGTTGGAGTTTGTGAAAATATGCACTGCAAGAGAAATGGTCTTGGAAACAAATAAACCAAATTCCAGATATTTTAATTTATAAGCACAGTTCTCAGGATTTCCAAACAATGGATAAGTACTTGAATAGTCATTTTCTTCCCTAGGGCTTTTTGGTACATTTATTAAAAAAATAAAACCGGCAACATAAAACAAAAAAAATTGCAGGGCACTAACTTGGAAACTAAAGGCTTTAAAGTCAGCACTTGGAGTACATTTGACAAATATGATTTGACTTGATGAACTTCTGGGTCTAGGCCATACACGCAAATGGCTATCCTTTTACAGATGTTGGGAAACTTTCTTTCCAGTGTTTACCACAGTCTACAACAGTAATGTTTAATAAAGTTTCTTGCCTCCTTCTTAAAAGATCAGGAGAAGGGAGGCAATCTGTTGCTGTATAAAGACTCAAATATACTGAGGACAACTTATTTTCCACTGATGTTAATTCCCAGTGGTATATATCAAACATGTATTTTATACACATATCTAGTAGAAGTAGTGTCTGAATCAATAATATATGTATCATGTTTATACCTAATACATTCTTTTGCTTGTTGGAGACTTGGTAGAGATATTGCCTTTCCACTTTTAAGTGAGCATAAACACAGCTTAATTTTTTTTTTTTTTAATTAAGGAGTTTCAAGTTAGGTCATTGCCTTGCATTTTCCATAGGTTGAGAGCACACAGATAGCCACTACAGTTCAGCTGACAGGCAGTAACTTGTTAAATTGTTGTAACTTGAGGGTATGTCTGAGCTCTTAATTCTTGTCAAATTAAGGATGATACCACTAACTTGGACGAATCAGCATAAAGGTTGTGGGCAAACACATTTTAAAATAGGCAACTGCTCCATTCCTCTCTCTTGACCAGAAGCACCCATTCAGGAATTAACAACATTTTAATTTACTGTTTTATTTTTCAATCGTGATTGTAAAAGGTGTCCAATGTTACCATGCTATTGCTATCTAGGTGGAGTTTTGGTTAGCTTTGTTTTATTGAGTAAATCCTGTTTGGTTAGTATTGTCTTGACGTGGTAGAAAGAAAACTCAAACATAATACTTGACATTTTTTTTTCCTCCAGTTTGCTAGTTCCTACCTTATTATTATTCTATTATGATATTAATGGAAGAAACATAAAATGTTGCATTTTCTGTTTTCATGTGGTTAATCTACCACAGAAAGCTTTATTTCAGGCATTCTGATTCCAGTGGTGGCTGTAACTAATCATGGTCCTGAAAAAAAAATCTGAGAAAACAAACATGAAATAAGTGATTAAAAGGGTCTTTTTATATTTGGTCATGTCTCTGGTTGTTAAGTATAATAGACTGAAAATTCAACTGTTCTGTTCACTGGCAGATACAGCTGGAATTCATATGTTCCGTATTAGCTGAGTTACTGTTATTTAACCATCTTGGATTAACAGGAACCCCACTTGCTTTTCTTAACCACACCTTTCCATATATTGACATTAGAAGGTGCTATTGGTTATTTAAGGAAAGATTGTTTAGCTTTACTGCTCAAAGTTACACAGGAGAGAGCTTGGTATTTGAGGTAATTCTTCTTTAGCATCAGCACACTTCCAGAATATGTTGGAACTAAAGAAAGGAAATCTACTTCCTGAATAAAAGACATTATTTTGTTTTATTTTTTTGTTATGTGCCCATGCTTTTTGGAATCATAAAACATTTTGCAATTCCTCCCTCCATTCTTAATGTATCATGTCCAGTTCACAAAGGATTTAATTACATATTTAAATTTAATCATGTAATAGATGAAAGTACAAGTTTAGAGCTTAAAATGCACCTTCTTGCTTTACTGAAATGAGACCATTAAGTCTGTGAGCCTGGAAAGAAAGAGAGAGTTTATGAAAATACTTACATCTCTGAGTAACACTGCAAGCAGAGTTCAGCAATGCCCAACGGGCCACTTCTACAATAGCAAAGTGCTTCTGAAATGTTGGTCTCTGCAGGGAAGATCACTATCATTATAATTAGAGTTACACTACAATGGAGTGATCACAGTAGCTATTTCAAGAAGTTCTTTGAAGGTGGAGAAGAGTGGTACGCATTCTCAGGAATAGAAAATTGCTTTCTCAAATTAAAAAAAAAAATCAACTAAATAAAAGAACTCTTAAATAAGTAGTAGACTAAAATAAATTCTACTTTTTGCTGCCCCAATTTAAAAAATTGTGGCTCAGTCAACTAAAGAAGTACGTTTCACTTAAAATTTTCAAGAATATGTAATTATACCTGCAAATAGATACATTTTGTGAACAAATGAAAAGAGACAAAAATACCACTTCCCATGCTCGTTGTTTTATTTTTGCTTTAAAAATTAATAATTTTTTTCTGCTAATTATGAAGACCTAGTTTCTAAGGACTTTTTAATGCTTTTAGGTAGGTGTATTGATACAAGTGTTGATATATGTGTATCGATATAAAAAATGTTTAAAGATATTTCATCAATTTTATTGTCTTGTTATTAAATACTTGTCCAGACTGTATTTAACCTTCTGTACACTAGATCAAGCAGTTGACTAAAACTGAAAACCTGATATCAAAACACAGTCCTTGGTTATCACACCAAAGCCAGCACACATTACTGTAGATAAGGGTTTTTTCATATAATTCTACTGCTTCTCACAGAATTATATTCTGGAGCTTTACCTACCATGCAGAAACTTCTGCAGTCTGCAAGAACTGTAAAGTTAGAACTGCAGCTGCAAGAATCCTAGAAACTGAGTGAAAAGTTTATTGTGCGGAGGACTGCAGTGCTGCTGCCAAGAGCATTGAAGTTATGACAAAAGGATTACAACAATGCTTGCTTTTTTCTTTTAAATAACAAAGAAGAATTGGAAATGATGTCATAGAGCTTAGTTCTGTGAACAATAGGAATTATAGAAGAACATAAAGAGAAGGCCAGGTAATAATTATTTAAGAGGAAAGGTACCTCAGACCCTGGATTGGAATTTTATTCTGCTACCTGGAATGCAAATAATAGATAGACCATCTGCTGTAATAATGAAAATGATAACATTTCAGTACAAGGGCAGAGTTTCAAAATGTATTTCTAGTTCATGTTGGAAACTTCAACTTCAGCCATTTATTGGCTTGAGTTTTGAGATCTGCTGTATTTTAATAACTCAATCACAGAATGGTTGTGGTAGGAAGAGACCTATGGAGATCATCTGGTTCATCCCTCCACTCTGGTCAATTTGTGCCTGTGCTCAGTCACCTTCATACTTCAAGTATTTTCCTGATGTTTAGAGGGAACCTCTTGTGTTTCAGTTTGTGCCCATTGCATCTGGTCTGCTGAAAAGAGCCTGGCTCTGTCCTCTTTGCACCGTTTCTTGACCTTTATACACATTGATAAGATATCCCCTTGAACCTTCTCTTCTCCAGGCTAAGCAGTTGTAGCTTGCTCAGACTTTCATTACAGGAGAAAGGCTTTTCCGTTTCTCCTTATTTTTTTTGTAGCCCTTTGCTGGACTTACTCCAGTAGCTCCACTCTGTCAGATTTGGCAAGTTGAAAGGATATAAAAGAGATCTGCCATGAATTTGCTCTCCACACTTTTGATGCAACACTGGAATGTAATAGTACAAATCAAAGGTAAATAGAAGTGTTCAAGCAGACATAAATGCAGTAACGCTTGTTTTTCTTCATAGTGAATCAGGAAATCAACTAAATGTTCTTTCTTCCACATAATAGCCCTGATCTGGCCTCTCCACTTTTTTCTATTCCTCCACTTACCAGCAACTACATGATACTGTAATCCACAGAAACTGTTTTTATTTCATAAGTTGTGTCTCTTTTTTGAATTTTGGGTTCATTATTTCCTAGAAGTTAACATTTTCTCTTGTGCAAGTGGTCTGAAGACTTAAGAATTGGATGCAGTACAGTTGTTTTTCAAAATAACTAGCTTTTTGGCAATCTGCCCATTACAACAAAGCATAATGGTATTGTAGATGCTTTGGTGCCTACATTTGGTGCATGCAGAGAAAATACCGTAATTATTTGTGAAAATTGTTCTTGAGTAGTACCATTCCATTAATTGCTCTAAGCTAGTAAGTAAGTTCTCTCCTGTTATTGTCATATTGCAGTTATACCAAACAATGGTATGTGTGTACAATTTGATTAGTGATTTTAGTATATTCTTGCAGACATTTATTTCCCAATTTAAACTTACGATTGTATGGACTATTTTTTAGGAAATTATAGTCGTTAGGCTTTAACTAAAGATTTTCAGGGGTAAATAGGCATGTTTTACTTACTTTTATAACTTAATAAAATATGATTTGTGTTTTTTAAAAGATTTTCTGTTGGGGAGATAGTGTTTTGTTCCTTTTCTCATAAAATGTCAGATTGATAAGGATTTCAAAGTAGATTGAAACAGATGAGCAATCAGAATTCATAAGCTGTTAAAAAAAATTAACAATAAAAGAAAGGCATCTAAAGAAGAGAAACTAAGCTGGTGAAGGGTCTGGCAAACAAGTCTTATGAGGAGCAGCTGAGGGAACTGCAGTTGTTTAGTCTAGAGCAAAGAAGGCTGAGGGGAGACCTTATTCTCTTACAGATACCTGAAAGGAGTTTGTAGTGAGATGGGTGTTGAACTCTACTCCCAAGTGACAAGCGATGAGGGAAAATGGCCTCACATTGTGTCAGGGGAGGTTTAGGTTGGATATTAGAAAAAAATTCTTCCACAAGAGAGTAAAGCACTGGAACAGGCTGCCCAGGGATGTGGTTGAGTCACCATCCCTGAAGGTATTTAAAAACCGGGTAGGTATGGCCCTTAGGGACATGTTTAATGGTGGACTTGGTATGAATTTAATTTTAAAAGACCATTTGTAATTTAAGGTAGACTCCAAGAATCAGAGAATTGTTTAGGTTGGAAAAGTCCTTTAAGGTCATAAGTCCAGCCATTAACCTAACATTGCCAAGTCCAGCCTCTCTTCCAAGCCTGTTGCACTGCATGGCCTTGTGACCCCGGTGCAGGACCCAACATTTAGCCCTGTTGAACCTCATAGAGTAGGCCTTGACCCATCAATCCAACCTTTCCAAGTCCCTCCGCAGAGCCTTCCTGCCCTCAAGCAGATCAGCAATCCTGCACAACTTGCTGCTGTCTGGAGACTTGAGAGTGCACCTGATCCCCCTCATCCAGGTCATTGGTAAAGATGCTAAACAGAACTGGACCCAGTATTGAGCCCTGGGCAACACCAGTTGTGACTGACCACTAACGGGATTGAACTCCAGTTGCCACAACTCTTCGGGCCTGGCCACCCAGCGAGCTTTTTATGCAGCGGAGAGTATGCCCGCCCAAACCACGACCAGCCAGTTTCTCCAGGAGAATGCTGTGAGAAACAATGTCAAAGGCTTTACTAAAGTGTAGGTAGACCGTATCTACAGCCTCTCCCTTGTTCATTGAGCAGGTCACCTTGTCATGGAAGGAGATCAGGTTAGTCAGGCAGGGCCTGGTCACCTGCTTGTCCTGTGCGTGCCATGTGATAGCACTCAAGATGATCTGCTCCATAACCTTCCCTGGCACCAAGGTCAGGCTGACAGGCCTGTAGCTCCCTGGATCCTCCTCAACCCTTCTTGTAGATGGGTGTCATATTTGCTAANCCCTTCTCATAGATGGGTGTCATATTTGCTAATCTCCAGTTGGGTAGGACCTCGCCAGTTAATCAGAACTGCTGATAAATAATGGAAAGTAGCTTGGTGAACGTTTCTGCTAGTTCCCTCAGTAGCACTCATGGGTGGATCCCACCCAGCCCCATAGACTTGTGTGTGTATAAGGGGTTGCTAACCATTTTCCCGTGGGTTACAGGCTCTTCATTCTTTTCCCCATCCCTGTCTTCCATCTTTGGGGGCTGGGTACGCTGAGAACAACTGGTCTCACTATTACAAACAGAGGCAAAGAAGGCATTAAGTACCTCAGCCTTTTCCTCATCCTTTGTCACTGTTTCCCCCAGCATCAACAAAACGCTGGAGATTCTTCTTAGCCTCCCTTGTGTTGCTAATATATTTATAAAAAGTTTTTTTATTGTCTTTTACAGCAGTAGCCAGATTAAGTTCTAGCTGGGCTTTTGGTCCTTCTAATTTTCTCCCTGCATAACCTCACAATATCTTTGTAATTCTCCTGAGTTGCCAGTTGCCTGCTCCTTCTTCCACAGGTCATATACTTTCTGGGTTTATTTGGGGTTGTTTGTTTTTTTATTTCCTGAGTTCCAGCCAAAGCCCTCTCTGTGTTCAACCAGGCTGGTCTTTATCTGTGCCAGCTTGTCTTTCAGCATATGGGGATGGCCTGCTTATGTGCCTTTTAGACTTCCTCCTTAAAGAATGTCCAGCTTTCCTGGATTCTCTTGCCCTTCAGGACTGCCTCCCAGGGGAGTCTGTCAACCAGGCACTTACAAAGGACAATATTGGCCCTCTGGAAGTCCAAGGTAGCAGTTCTGCCAACCTATGTCCTCATTTCTCCAAGAATCAAAAACTCATACGATTTTGTGATCGCTATGCCCAAGACAGCCTTCAGCCATTGCGTCCCCCACAAATCATTATCCACAAATGAGAGATCCAGCAGGGCACTTTCCATAGGTGGCTTACTTACCAACCCTGTCAGGAAGTTATCATACACACACTGCAGGAACCTCCTAGACCGTTCATCTGTGATGCATTTCCAGCAGACATCTGGTAGGTTGAAGTCCCCCACAATAACAAGAGCTAGCGATTGTGAAACTTTTCCCAGCTGTTTATAGAATGTTTCTTCTGCTTCTTCAGCCTTGCTGGGTGCTCTCTAACAGACGCCCTCCATATCTGCCTTGTTGGCCTTCCCCCCAGTTCTTACCCATAAACACTAAACATTGTTACCATCCATTGCAGCACTCCAATTGTGCAAGTCATCCCACAATTTTGCAGTGATAGCAACTATGTCACACTTTTTCTACTGCACAAGGACCTTCCAGCTCCTCTTCGGTGCCATGTTGTGTGCATAGGTGTAGGCGAATTTCAGTTGGGCTGTTGATCCTGCCACCTTTTAGGGGNAGTCCCTCCGCAGAGCCTTCCTGCCCTCAAGCAGATCAGCAATCCTGCACAACTTGCTGCTGTCTGGAGACTTGAGAGTGCACCTGATCCCCCTCATCCAGGTCATTGGTAAAGATGCTAAACAGAACTGGACCCAGTACTGAGCCCTGGGCAACACCAGTTGTGACTGACCACTAACGGGATTGAACTCCAGTTGCCACAACTCTTCGGGCCTGGCCACCCAGCGAGCTTTTTATGCAGCGGAGAGTATGCCCGCCCAAACCACGACCAGCCAGTTTCTCCAGGAGAATGCTGTGAGAAACAATGTCAAAGGCTTTACTAAAGTGTAGGTAGACCGTATCTACAGCCTCTCCCTTGTTCATTGAGCAGGTCACCTTGTCATGGAAGGAGATCAGGTTAGTCAGGCAGGGCCTGGTCACCTGCTTGTCCTGTGCGTGCCATGTGATAGCACTCAAGATGATCTGCTCCATAACCTTCCCTGGCACCAAGGTCAGGCTGACAGGCCTGTAGCTCCCTGGATCCTCCTCAACCCTTCTCATAGATGGGTGTCATATTTGCTAATCTCCAGTTGGGTAGGACCTCGCCAGTTAATCAGAACTGCTGATAAATAATGGAAAGTAGCTTGGTGAACGTTTCTGCTAGTTCCCTCAGTAGCACTCATGGGTGGATCCCACCCAGCCCCATAGACTTGTGTGTGTATAAGGGGTTGCTAACCATTTTCCCGTGGGTTACAGGCTCTTCATTCTTTTCCCCATCCCTGTCTTCCATCTTTGGGGGCTGGGTACGCTGAGAACAACTGGTCTCACTATTACAAACAGAGGCAAAGAAGGCATTAAGTACCTCAGCCTTTTCCTCATCCTTTGTCACTGTTTCCCCCAGCATCAACAAAACGCTGGAGATTCTTCTTAGCCTCCCTTGTGTTGCTAATATATTTATAAAAAGTTTTTTTATTGTCTTTTACAGCAGTAGCCAGATTAAGTTCTAGCTGGGCTTTTGGTCCTTCTAATTTTCTCCCTGCATAACCTCACAATATCTTTGTAATTCTCCTGAGTTGCCAGTTGCCTGCTCCTTCTTCCACAGGTCATATACTTTCTGGGTTTATTTGGGGTTGTTTGTTTTTTTATTTCCTGAGTTCCAGCCAAAGCCCTCTCTGTGTTCAACCAGGCTGGTCTTTATCTGTGCCAGCTTGTCTTTCAGCATATGGGGATGGCCTGCTTATGTGCCTTTTAGACTTCCTCCTTAAAGAATGTCCAGCTTTCCTGGATTCTCTTGCCCTTCAGGACTGCCTCCCAGGGGAGTCTGTCAACCAGGCACTTACAAAGGACAATATTGGCCCTCTGGAAGTCCAAGGTAGCAGTTCTGCCAACCTATGTCCTCATTTCTCCAAGAATCAAAAACTCATACGATTTTGTGATCGCTATGCCCAAGACAGCCTTCAGCCATTGCGTCCCCCACAAATCATTATCCACAAATGAGAGATCCAGCAGGGCACTTTCCATAGGTGGCTTACTTACCAACCCTGTCAGGAAGTTATCATACACACACTGCAGGAACCTCCTAGACCGTTCATCTGTGATGCATTTCCAGCAGACATCTGGTAGGTTGAAGTCCCCCACAATAACAAGAGCTAGCGATTGTGAAACTTTTCCCAGCTGTTTATAGAATGTTTCTTCTGCTTCTTCAGCCTTGCTGGGTGCTCTCTAACAGACGCCCTCCATATCTGCCTTGTTGGCCTTCCCTCCAGTTCTTACCCATAAACACTAAACATTGTTACCATCCATTGCAGCACTCCAATTGTGCAAGTCATCCCACAATTTTGCAGTGATAGCAACTATGTCACACTTTTTCTACTGCACAAGGACCTTCCAGCTCCTCTTCGGTGCCATGTTGTGTGCATAGGTGTAGGCGAATTTCAGTTGGGCTGTTGATCCTGCCACCTTTTAGGGGGGAGAAGCCCAAATTCCTACATGACCATTCTCTAACACGTCAGTAACCCTTGTGTCTTTGCTGTTGCATAGATTTCTATCCCCTGCCTCCACTGAGGTGGCAGACCAAAGGACCTAGCTAGTATGTATATCATCCCTCAAACACTGCCGTGCTACCCCCAGGCATATCTCTAGTTCATGTATTTGTGACTCCCTCTAGTGGATGGCTTTCTCAACTATACACTAGGAAATGTTCTCCATATTAAAATCATCTGACATCATTAAAATTGAGAGGTCTTCCATTTCATGGTGAAGTTCTGATTCCATTATCATGAACAGTCGGAATGCATCTATTTCCCAGGCTTTCATTTACATGTCTGTATATTCCCAAAAGATTTGCCTTAATTATTATTTAATTGTATTTCAGGTACCACTAAAGTAAACCTTGTGAAGATCCCTTCAACTGCTTCCAGTCCTCGAGACACTGCCCTGGCAGCTGTTATATGCAGTGCACTTGCAACAGTGCTCTTAGCTCTTCTTATTCTTTGTGTTATCTATTGCAAGAGGCAGTTTATGGAGAAGAAACCAAGCTGTAAGTTTCCAGTTCTTAATGTTTCTTTGTAATATTCATATACTAGTATTAGTTTGGCAAATCTCTCTGTAGGTAAATAAATGAAATCCCTACAGCATTCACAGAAGTTCAGCATTGAGATGAACAAGCTAGCAGAAGTGTAAACTGTACGTCCATATGTATGTTTGCCAGCTCAATGTGGGTGTTCCATTTTCTACAGAGAAAACATGCAGATGTCCAGAAATAGTACATTTGCATTAATTTTGTGCTGTACTCTGGTAGATGCTGCACACATTTATGTGGACCATTTGGGATCCTAGCTGGAATGTCATTATAGACTTGCAGTACTAATGTGGAAGTACCAGCTTGGGGAATGTGTGCATCACGTGCCATTGTGAAACAGATTAGCCTGTCTAGATGACAAATGTGGCCAGTGTAGATAGCAGATTTGTCATTATCAGTTTAGGTTTTGTGGGCATATTGAAGATTGGTTAAATGCGTAAGCCAGTTAGATTTGTAACTTTTTTAAAAAAATCATACCAGCTCATCAATGTAATTCACAGATTGTTTATAATAAATATTTTTCTGTCCCTTAATTTACATTAAGAATGAGAAAATACAGAAGCACTCTAGTACCCAATTATAATTTAGAAAACTTTTATTAAAATATGTTTATTGTATCTAATGAACCCTGGATGTCAAACAGAAATAATAACTAGGAAAAATTGATGTTATCAAAAGCAAGATAGCAAAAGTGAAAATAAAAAAGATTCAGAGAGGCATCATAAGAATTATACCTAGCCTAGAAGATGTTTTACAATGTAAATTTGAAGAAATTCAGGCACTGAATTCAACCTTCAGTTAGAATTTATTAATTCCTTTGCCTTGGCCTACAATTACACAGATTAAAAGAAATCTGCTGTTAATGTAAAATGCTCTAAGATAATGTAAACAAAACCCCAGTGGCTGAAAGTTAGATGTAGTAGATTTCAAATGGAAGTCACTGAGAATCATTAAACACTGAGAAAATCTAATAGTGAATAAGACATACTCTCAAATCATCAAAATAAGAGGAGATGCTCTCCTTGAAGTAGTTGAACCTGTTGAACAGCTGTTCTAGGGTTTGTTGCAAAATCTGTGGTTTGCATTAGATGAAACCACATTATCATTGTGGATCTTTCAGCTGGAAAACATATGGAAATACTGTATAATATAGTATTTAAGCATTCTGTAAAGACAGGAGATTCTGGAAAGCAAAAAGGGTATTCTTCACTAATATATATTTTTATTCATTTTGTCGAAAGGGTTTCTGAGATCACAAGACATTCACTACAATGGCTCTGAATTGTCATGTTTTGATAGACCACGGCTAAGTGAATATGACCACAGAACATGTTGCCAGTGCCAGAGAAGCACATCACAGACATGTGGTATGTTAGATCTACTAAAAGGTGACTTTACGGCATGATGAACATATATCTAACACTTGAGTTGTGACATGACTTTAACTACAGAGCTAATGTTGTCAAACTACCCTTTGTCCTAGGCTCATTTCTCTTTAGGCACATAGAATTTCTAAGTAGATGTTTGATTATTATTTTTTTCCTGTTTTCATTGCAATGACCCTTCACTTAAAAAAAAAAAAGCTTTAGATGTCTGTCTCATTTCTTTCTGATAAAAGTGGCACTGCATCTTTGAGACTTAAATTGGTGTGAAGGATTTACCAGACAGTATCTAATTACATGATATGAACTCTAAAGGACATTAAAAATATGAATGGTTCTAATCACTGAGATTTTATGAAGTCATATCAGAACACATGCATTTATAATGTTAACAAATATATAATTTTACATAAGACCACGGGTTTAAACATCATAATGTGTTAACTCAGAATGTGGTACTTCTTCTCACACATATCTAATCAAAAATTAGATTGAGTTTAAAAGTAGGTAACTCATGACTGACATGTGTATTACTCCTGGAGTAGGGGCTTGGCTTTTATAAGTAACTGGATTTTTCAACTCAATTTTAATAAAATAAAGTGCCCATTTTTGCCATAGAAATCTTTTTCCTCTATATATTTTAGTGTAACTGGCAAACTATACTCAAGTTTGAAAGAGTACAGAGACTAAGTTTATACAGAGCTTTAAAACTTTTATCATGATTAAATTAATTTCTGTTCCTTAGGACCAGTTCACTTGATTCCGTCACTGTGCTGTGATGAAACCTGTAGCATGGAGCACAGCAGTCACAGTTGTGCTTTCCACTCACAGACTACACTTAATGAAAGGTAACTTATTTTTATGAATGTCTATTAAACATTTAATATTTCTTATGTGGACAAATTAATATTTATACAGATACAATAGTTGTTTGGAATGGAATGGGGGATTTTGATGAACTGTAGCTGCATCCTCCCATTTTGTGCAAAAACAGGTTAATGGTAAAAATTTATTTTAAGTATTACTTAATAAATGCTGACATGATATATCAGTTTCTCTGAAGAAAAACTGAATTATTATCCTCACAAGCACATCGTCTTCCTTTTACTCTGTGATAACTTAGAGGCTTTGGTGATGACCTTTTCAGCTATGGGTTAGCAAGGTGCTGCATAAACCTGTGAACTTGGGAATGTTGAGGTAGTTTAGAAGCGTCTTGAAGATTTTCTTTTTTCTTAGAAACCCGTAATGACTGTGAGATTTGTAATATCTAGTATTTCTGAATTTCTACCAGATTGTAATCATTATTTTGTCCTAATTGGCTGAATATAAATACAGTAGTAGAATAGTTATTTCTACAGCAGTGCCATGAGCTTAGTTTATAAAGTTTATGGTGTCATTCAGAGTCTCCTGGTTACAGATTTTAAAACAGGATGTTTTTATTTCTTTTAACCAGAATAATTTTCCATATAAGGTTTAAACTGCTCTCCAGCTGTTGTGTTCTTATGGCCAAATATAACTAAAAATGTAGAGGCAGCTTCTGCATACACATTGTTTATGCAAGGTGACATAGTGACCTAAGTACAAGATAGAAAATACTTAAGTTTTCTATAACAACTTGTTTAAATACCAGCAAGCTTGAGTCATCCTTTTATACCACTGAGGCTGACAAATTGAGAGTTGTATACTTTGTGAGAGATCTTTTGGTTAAGGCTTTAAAAACAGATGTTATATGCATGCTATGTGGACATCAAAGATCCTGTGGTTCCTTCCAGAAGAAATGGAGTTTGCTCCAATTTCCTTTGCCAAAATAATGTATTTCCTTCAATTGTGGCGCAATGTCCTGACTTTTGGCCTTGTGTATAAAAGTGCTTTGTGTGTGTATCAAAGCTATTAAATCATCATGTTTTGGCAATGAGTAAGGCTACTTAAAATCCGTTATAGGCAACATTCATGTGGGATGAGTTTTGTAACAGGAATTATTACTATATATCAGACTTAATATAGCACTTAGAGTTTTATAAATCTGTTTTTTTCAAAATGAAAGATATTAGTATGTCTTTTGGAGCTTGTTAATACTTATTTTTGCTTTACTGTAGTTAAAAACAATACTGGGCTTTTAACAGATATGTGTGTGTAGTGCTCTCAGACATGTCAGTATCATCATGCACCTTAAATACATTTGAGATACGTAAATATTGAGTTTTTCCCTCTGTTTTCTTCCATTTTTCTGAGAACAAAAATAATCCTAGTGAGAACTGGAAATGGCTACCCTTCTTTAATATTCCATCCTTTCCACATGAAAGAGAATAAAAGAAATATTTTTCACATTTTGAAGGCTAGACAGACCAAACTGAAAAAACTGAAGTGAATGCGTATGCAATATGACATCCCACAAATAGAAGGAGTTTCAAGCAGTCTTGTTATCTATTCCTTTCTCCCAGTCTGAACCCACTTCTTTTACTTCCAGTAGATGTTTGTCTAGCCTGACTAGAAAAAAACCTAGAATTAGAGATTCCAGAGTCTTCCCAAATGTCTTGCTGCAATTTAAACTTGTTATATCTTGTCTTAACACACATACCCCTTTGTCCACTGAGAACAAATAAATTGCTTCCTTTCTGAAACAGTGTTTGTATCTGAACAATACTCTAATATTTTTTATCATATTCCAGTTTTTTAGACTATAAATAACGCCAGCTGTAGTTCATGTTTCCCAAAACTCTGAATTTACAGTGTGAAGGGTTCTAGGCATCCTCTTTACCTTTAGTAGTGTTCCTAAGAGCTTTCATTTCTAGGTAAGGAACTAACTGTATTCCTTTTCAAAATAATTTGTTTGTACAGGATGCCTCTAGAACATTAGCTTAATATAACCCTATTAAACCTTCTTGAAATACCTGTAATTATTAATGGCAATAATTACAATACTGATAATATTTTCTGCAGTGCATTTGAAAAACCATTTCTTTTTATCCTTTTGCAGGGCTGACTCTGTTGGAGAAATGATTCCTGCCTTCCTTGGTTCTCTTTCACACTCTGCCTGTGGAGACATTTCAGATGCTTGGCCTCTTATGCAAAACTCAGCTTGCTGTGACAGCATTTCTTTCTGTGAATCGTATTCAGAACTGGCTGGAGGATCTGCAAAATCCTACAGTCCTGAGACTGAAAAGACAGCCACCATTGAGTCAGATAACAACCAGGAACTAAGTGAAGTCCTTATTTCAGCTAAGTCTCTCGATGGAAATGTAGCAAAGTCGTTTGAAATCTCCAAACATAGAACACACGCAGAAGACTCATCACTTCAGAACTCAGTGGCTGATGAAACCCAGCCAAAGACAAAGCGTAATGGAACAGCAAATGACACTACAGACTGATAAAGAGGTAATAAACATAACTACAAAGGAGTGAGAATGAGTACTTAAGGCACGTAGAGCTAGATAAAAATAGAATTGTAAAAAGTTGAAGTCCAGAGGTTATACCTAGCCATTGCTGAAATAAATTAAAAACCTACAAGAGATCTAACAGTTTCACTTTTTAAAATCATTAACTGAATTTGAAAGGTGTAGTTACTCACACTGTAATGTTGAGATAATGTGAACTGGAACACAGGGTTAAGTCTGTACACCAGTCAGCTTTTATCAGTTTTGGGGTGTTTTTTTCATTAAGTTTTGGGGAAAAAATCAGTTTGATAGCTCTATGACCAAACTCCTGTGTGATATTAGTCCCTGTTTATGAGGGAAGAGTTGAGGATTTGTCTTTGTTTATGGTAAGCAAAGCACAATAGACATGTAAGTGTTCATCCAAAAATGTTTCCAAAGTCTTCTCTGTGATTGAGGGCAGCCCTGATGTGATTGAGAGTGACAGTGCAGAGAAGGACTTGGTGTGCTGATTGATGGAATGCTTGACATGAACCGGCAATGTGCGCTCACATCCCAGAAGGCCAAACTATATCCTGGGCTGCATCAAAAGCAGCGTGGCCAGCAGGTCGAGTGAGGGGATTCTGGCCCTCTATTTCTCTCCTGTGAGACCTCATCTGGAGTATTGTGTCCAGTTCTGGAATCCTCAACATAATAAGAATATGATACTGTTGGAATGGGTCCAGAGAAGGACTTTACAAGGATGATCTGAAGTCTGGAGCACCTCTGCTATGAGGACAGGCTGAGGGAGTTGGTGTTGTTCAGCCTGGAGAAGACTCAGGGGGACCATATAGTGACCTTCCAGTACCTGAAAGGGTCTACAAGAAAACTAGGGAGGAACTTTTCACAAGGGCATGTAGTGATAGGGTGAGTGGGAATGGCTTTAAATTGGAAGAGGGAAGAGTTAGACTAGACATTGGGAAGAAATTCTTCATGATGTGGATGGTGAGGCACTGGCACAGGTTGCCCAGGGAAGCTGTGGCTGCCCCAGCCCTGGAGGTGTTCGAGGCCAGGCTGGATGGGGCCTTGGGCAGCCTGATCTGGTGGGAGGTGCCCCTGCCCATAGCAGGGGGGTTAAAACTGGGTGATCTTTAAGGTCCCTTCCAACCCAAACTATTCTCTGATTCTAACTATCCACAGCAGTAGCAGAAGAGAGAATCTCAAATGTTTTTTAATGCCATTTGTACTCCCTTGTCACCAGATAAAACATTCCACGAGTTCATCCCTAAAATGGAATTTAATCTGTAAAAGTCCAGTGTTCTACTTATCAAAGAAAATGCAGGTCTGAGGTCAGTACTGAGAGTAGATGATAAACAACCATCTCTACCACATCACAATGTAACCATCACAAAAAGTGACTCTGCTACTGCTTCATCATTATATTTTATTGAATATTTTCTGTGCTCTGTATTCTTAAAATTACCTTTTATGCTGTTGGAAGTAACTCAGAGCATTCTGCGAAAGGATCTCAAAGTATGGCATGTGTACTATGACTGTGTATGTATGGCATGTGTAGTGTAACTCAAGGGTTATGTATGCTGTGGCTGGAAAGAGGCAGGAATAGAAGCAGTTGCCACTAATATTAATAATCTGCCAAACTTAATTAAGAAAATTATGCTATCTGTAATTATGAAAATCTTGGATCACCTGCAGAAATAAAAGGTGCCTTCCCTTGATCCTTTTCCATTTGACATGTCACTTTCATATTCTTAAATAAGAGGTAGAAAATGATTAATACTTAACAAAGAAAACCTGCATATTCTGAAAACATGTAAGTGCAGTAGTTAATTCCTTGTAAATCAAGCCTTAATTTTTAGGTGATGATTTCAAGAAGAGGAAAGGGAGGTAAACAGACTGCTAAGTCAGAAAACTTTTTGCCATTGACTTCAATGGAACATACATAGATCACCCTGAAAATCTGCTGCTGTCACTGAAAATATCAGCTGTATCTAGGTCATGTGTATTTGTCTTAATTTATTATTTTGTCTGTAACAATATCTGACACTAAGTGTTTGTGTGTCAGGTAGCAACTGTTGTAGTTTCATTTTGGTATATGCTAGATATCATTAGGTGATAGTCGTATTCTCTATGTATATATAGAAAGGGACAATGGTGTTGGTTATGACTGCAAATCTCCATGCTGCTTGTTTCCAGCTTTCCAGTAGTTATCAAGGGAACTTGAATGCTGTCTTGATGTTTTAAGGGAGTGTATTTCCATACTAACAAGATCTAAAAAATCAGAAGTTTGTGGGTTTTATCCACTAAACCACGTATCAGCTTCAGAGGGATCTGATTAATGTTATTTAGAGTTTTTCAAGATGAAAGAAACCACAGAATTTCAACATATCATTATAAAAATTATCTTGCATTTCACCATACTTGTTATGATACAGAAATTATAAATTTTCTTGCTGATTTATATGTGTTTGTAGACATCTTTTCAGACATTTCAAAATCCTATATTCTTTGATGGTTTTGTACTATTATGTATAATTTTGAATAAGCAAGATGTTTTTGGAGGATTAGGTTTTTGGTTTTTTTTTTCTTTAACAGACTTCACTCAGTCTCTACACTGCATCATTATACATACATCTTAAGATGGTGGATAAATTTAAGTATTATTTGAGGGACAAGACCTAAGCTGTGTTTTCAGGCTGAACTCTGACCAAACTGTACAACTCCCAAGAAAGTTATTTCATCTCAGTCTGCCTTATTTTTTCCATTTGCTCCTCATATTCCTTGTCTGTTGAAATATTTTGAGAGGATTTTCTTTTCAGTACCTGTGGATGCATTACAGTCACGCATGGGGCCACACTTCATTATTACACTGCAAAATAAATAATAAAATTAGGAGATAGCATATTTTTATTTATGTACATATAAATGCAAGTGGGTGTTTTATAACAGTTTCAGTCTAAAAGTGTAGATGAGTTTTTACGGCAGGCAGTAAATATAGCAGTATTTTTTAGTGTTTAGTACAGTATGGAAGTACATACATTTTTATAATGAGTTTTTGTAACCACTGTTCTAATGTTTTCTTTTTAGGAAACCAAGCTGTTTCCCTCAGCACTAAAGCTGAATACTTCCCTAAAGCTTATCTGCTGATTCTCATCAAACTTAGTCTGGTCTTCAGTGTTGCATGGTTTCAAAATGAGCTGGAAGAAAACAGCATCTTTTCACACCTTCTGAGCAGTTGCACCTGAGTTGTACCAGCTGTGAAGTGAATCTTCAAGGAGCATCCTGAAAGTGGATATATGACCTCTTGCATCTTTTTTTGTTTTTAAAAAAAGGACCTTCTGTTCCCTCAGATTCTCAAAAAGTCTAATGGAGCAAGCTTAAAAGTATATGTAAATACAGCAAGAAGTACAGCACTTCAGTATGTTTAGGTGGGTATCTTGGGTACAGCTGCAGAGGTCAGAAGGCGTGTGGACAAGATGTTGCCAGTTATTCTGCTTGCAGATAAGTGCATGCATTAGGATTTTTTTTTTTGGCTGGCTCTCATTTTGTATCAATTTCTTGCTGTTGAAGGACTTAAACAGTAAACATTTCTACTTATGCAAGGATCATCTATTGATAAACTGAAGCTTTTATTATGTATTACATTATAATTACATTACATAAGCTAGTTTGGGGAGTAAAGAATCCGCATGCTACAATATGTATAGTTAAGTGTCCTCCATCCAGTTATTACATTTGTGGGAGGGAGCATTGTTTTGTTAAACAGAACCAGAAATTAGCTTTAAATTAGGTTTAGTTTAATGAAAGCCAGCCATATAGATACAGATGTTGTGTTTAATTAGTAGTCTCAGTATTGGAATACAGCACTTGTTATAGTGTGTAATTTTTGTATGTTGAAATAAAAGTTCATCAAGCTGTCAACCTACAGCTGGTGTGCCATGAAAGTATTCATATGATGAGACTACTAATATTTGTTAATAATGCATTATTTTCAAGGGTCAAGCTTCATGGTGACCTAATAGGTTCATTTAGCTGGCATTTTCTTCTCACTTATAGAATTACAGAATCACCAGGTTGGAAAAGACCTCGTGGATCATCAAGTCTAACCTCTCCTATCTGTGCTAAACCATGTCCCTGAGCACCTCGTCTACCCAACTTTAAATACCTCCAGGGATGGTGACTCAACCACCTCCCTGGGCAGTCTGGTCTAGTGCTCGATGACCCTTTCTGTGAAAAATTTCTTGACAACATTGCCCCTTGTCCTGTCCCCTTTCAATCAGTCAACACCGGGTCCTACACTTGGGGCACAATAACCCTGTGCAGTGCTACAGACTAAGAGAAGTCTGTCTAGAAAGCTGCCAGGAGGAGAGGGACCTGGGGGTGTTGGTTGACAGCCGACTGAATGTGAGCCAGCAGTGTGCCCAGGTGGCCAAGAAGGCCAATGGCATCTTGGC
Source organism: Piaya cayana (assembly GCA_013389865.1). Taxonomy (NCBI): domain Eukaryota; kingdom Metazoa; phylum Chordata; class Aves; order Cuculiformes; family Coccyzidae; genus Piaya; species Piaya cayana. The sequence continues at coordinate 249,332 of WAAB01001235.1, forward strand.
TCGTATCAGAAACAGTGTGACCAGCAGGTCCAGGGAGGTTATTCTCCCTCTGTACTCGGCACTGGTGAGACNAGAGTCATTGGGTACTAGAAAAGGCTGCCCAGGTTGGTGGTTGATTCACCTTCCCTGGAGGTGTTTAAGGCACAGGTGGACAAGGTGCTAAGGGGCAGGGTTTATTGTTTGATAGGAATGGTTGAACTCTATGATCCGGTGGGTCTCTTCCAACCTGGTTATTCTGTGATTCTATGATTCAGATCCTTCTCCTCCAGGCAGGTTTCTAGCCACTCTTCCCCTAGTTTGTAGCACTGCCAGTGGACTGCCAATGAAGGACATGTCACTGTTCTTCTCACTGTATATTGTGTAAATTCAATTTTTCCACACAAATTATAAGAATTATTTCATAATTTAAAAAAACAACACCTCTGAGTTGAATCCTCGAAGTTGCCTGTTTGCTCAGTATGTTACCAACTCTGCCCTCATCGCTGTTCTCTAAGATCTTTTTAACTACAGTTTATTCACCCCATCCCATAATACCATTTGTTCTCCTGAAATAGTTTTCACTTCTGTGAGTAATCCCAGTAACCTCTACTGATTCATTATGTCCAACAGGCTCAAACCTGTTAGTAATGAACTCTAGCAATTATTCTTTAAAATACCCACTGTGCCATGACAAAAGCAAAGCAATCAGCAAAACAAATGCAAATCTGCAATAAATATTGCTCATCTGGCCACACATGGTTTGTGTGGCAATGGAAATGTTGAGACAGTATTCATATTCCATAGTGGAAAAAGACTTCTGCTTTGAAGCATACAGCAGAATGTTGAACAAGAACAGCAGAAGCCAATATAGGCAGCCAAGGCAGGAAGATGCTTCAGCTAAAACCTGTGAGATTATTCATGTGTGCAAGAATTGTGAATAACAGCTATCAATTTCAAACCAAAATAAGGGAAGACATTACATGAGTAATTCCTTTTTTTTTTAAAGTAGTAAATACCACTATTTGATCACTGAGAGAATAATTTGGAGTTATACAGGGAGTATAGCTACTCAGCTACCTACTAAAGTATGTATTAAAATAAGAGTAGTTTTGTTTGATTTGAGTAGTTTCATACCTTAACAACTGACAAAACGCTATTTTTCACTACACTTGCATGAAGAGATGTGTGCTTCTTTGTATATACTTTGTAAATAGAAAAAATCCAATGTGCATTTCAGTATATGACAAGATATTTTTAGAACGTATGGAGTTTTAACTTTTCACTGATAGCAGTTCTGTAAAATGCTACGTTCAAAATTTTGCCAGCATCTGCCACACTAAGTATGTTTTCCCATTGGAATTTACAGTTTGTATAATTGTTTGTGTCTGGCAACTCTAGAGAAAAATACTTATTTCTTTAAATGAGTGACAGACAGCTGGAGAACAAATTGGGAGGAAAAAATGAAGAGACTGCTGTTTAAATATGTGTACATTGTGTATATACTTTTTTCATTAATTTAACCAAATTGGTCTTTTTTATATTGCCTGTGGCAAGCAATGTTGTACATGCCAATAGCAAACATACGCTACCGCCGCATTTAGACTGCCCATATATTGCATCAAGGGACTTACAGTGCTTTTTAAATACTCCTTTAAGGAATGTAAATGAAAGCCTTGTATAAATCGTTTTGTTATACCTTTTTCTACTTGTGAATAAAATGTTATATGAACCAGTCTTGGTTTGTTGATTTCAAATTTGTAATAGCGTTCTATTCATAGAATCATAGAATAACCAGGTTGGAAGAGACCCACCGGATCATCGAGTCCAACCATTCCTATCAAACACTAAACCATGTCCCTTAGCACCTTGTCCACCTGTGCCTTAAACGCCTCCAGGGAAGGTGACTCAACCACCTCCCTGGGCAGCCTCTTCCAGTGCCCAATGACCCTTTCTGTGAAAAATTCAAAGCTAATGATCAATTCTTCTATTGTTATTAGCAGAAATCCTTAATAGTTTAATTTTATTAGAATTATAGTGTAACTTGGTACACTTCATCTTGAGGTGCTTGCTGTCTAACAGTAAGTAGCATCATTCTTCAAGCTGACAGACCTTGAAGAAGCAGTAGGTTAACGTCAATCCTTAAAATAAATCAGAGATTGCTGTCTGTAGAACGTCTTTGAAAAGAAAACCAAGTGCCCCACACGGTAGACTCTTTCAGACAAGATAGATACGATAATAATGACGGCAGCTCTATTTCTGAAAGAGAAGAGGATGCCCTAATCATGACCTCTGATTAGCACCACCAGACCCTGCAGTTGTGTTGCACTGCAGCAGCCAAGAGGGGCTTCAAAACTTGATTGAAAAGAGGAACAGAGAGGATTGATTGCCATGATTATTTAGGCTATATTCAAACACTGTCCAGAAGATTTAGATGTTGAAAAGATTCAGGAAAACAGTACTCAGGTGGGCTGCTGTACAATTTAAATAATTAAGAAAGGGGTGCCACAGTTTGACGAGTAGAGGACTGAGAAGAAAGAGTAATTTGATAATTGCATATAATTACATGACGTTTTATGGTAAAGACATAAGAAACAGTGTCTGGAAAGTGAATCCAGAATAAGGATGGTATTTATTTGGTTTTATGGGAAAGTGGGGGAATTTGAAAGCTTTTCTGTCCCTGCTGCTAGTTTATTCTAGCAGAATTTGCAGTAGCTCTTGTCTGTGTGTTGATGTTATTTCTCTAGTTGTTTGAGTACACAATTTGTAGCTCGCCTGGGGAACACCTTCCCGGCATAGCCAGGCGTCATTATATGGCTGTGCCTGTGTGCTGCACTCCTGAGTGCTCATCTTCTTATCTGCTGGGGATGGTCAAAAATAGCAGCAGTCAACATCCCTCCGTTCTAGTTCACAAAAACACTTGCAAATCTGCAAAGCAGCACGTGGCATGTATGCTCGTTCGCTTTGTGCCCATACAGTTCGCTTTGTGTCTCTTGGCACTGCTGGGATCGCATTGGTGGGCTCCTGCCCAAAATAAAAATTCAAAAATCAATAAAATAACAGGAATAGAAAAACAGGTATTTGTTTTACTTTGTCTGGAAACAACTCAAAACACATGTATGTGATCGTAAAACTTGCATAAACAGTTGATCTTATCCAATATTATATAACTGTCATTAGCAAGGCTGCTATTTTCTGGCCAACTCTAAGAGAGTCTATGTGAAAAAAAAAGAAACAACACGTCAAAGTCTTTTCCCTCCTTGCATTATTTCTCAGTACAACAATGTTTCCTGCTTTTTCTACAAGGTAAACCAAACTCTTAAACCAAACTCAATCCAACACTCCTCATCCTAGCAGGAGCCTGAGCTCATACGGCTTTTCCCTTTGTTACTGGCTCCTTGAGGCTCTTTGGTTTGCATTCCTGTGAAGCTCCTCCAAGCAACAACCTTCATGCATTAAATTAATCCTCTCGCTGACTTCGCTGATGGACATTGAGATCACTACCTGCAGCACATTCCAGTGCAGACACTGATGCTTTGTTTTGCCTTTTTGAAAAAAAGAAAAAAAAAAGTCTATTGAAGGGACCATATTGTGTTTATTGGGCACAGAGCAAGCTGAGGTTTGGGTGCTGCAGAGCAAAGCCCCACAATGCACACTTTGTGCTGGGGGCGGTGCAAGTTAATCCATATTTAGTTTTGGCGTAAGATTTGGTAAAACTCAAAACTCCTCAAGTTGCACTGAGCCATTTGATTATGTGCAATAAGGTAGCGCTGTCAATAGGATAAAAATAATAGTGGGTGGGTTTGCTTGCGAGCCTGCTTGTTTCCAAAACCAGCGGTGAATGATGGGATTAGTGGAAATGTTAGTTCTACTAGCAGACTGACAGCCTCAAGCAAGTGCCACAACTCCCAAAAGCAGGGTCAGTCAAATAAGATGGAGAATTTTTTTTCCCCATCATTTAATTCCCTATATCCTTCCTCACCACAGTTGGATTTAATTTTTACTTGTTAACCTGACAAAGGGAGATAAGGCTTGTTAGTTTACAAATGACATTTTTCTAAAGCATTAGTGGAGAAGCGCACAAAAAAACCCCCCCACACAACCTTTGGAAAGGGCTTTATCTGAAACTCGGTCTTTGTGAAGTTTTCCAGTTCTTCTGCCCAGGTCCCAGTTTCAGATTGTGGGTGGAAAATTCACATGCTACACAGCAGGTAAAATTCCTTTAAGTATAGAAGACAGCGTAGGAAAACCTAGTCTGTAATCAACAGTTTGGGCAACACCACTGATAGAAATTAAACCACTGGAGTTCAAGATACCACCTCACTTGCTAAGCTCTGTATCAGACAGTTTATTGGAACATAATGATAAAAAGATACAACTACAGAATTTACATGGCCACATAAAGAAATATTCTACAGTAGAATAACATAATGGCCAAACGGAAAAAAAAAACCCTCTCATCTTGCACATGACCTGAGACGGGATTGTCCAGGCTAGTTACAGTAATTTTAATCCTAAATCCTTAAACATAAGGAAATTACAGAACACTAGGTACCAGTGCAGATGAGACCTTTACGCTACACAAACATTTGTTCTGCAGATGGCAAAGGTTACAGAATGAATTGAGAAATTTTTAAAACATCCATCTCGATGTTGCCTTCCAGTTCAGAAATCCAAATGCCTCAGGTGTTCCACAGGTCCCTATGGAAGCCTCAGGGAAAAACAGAAAAACACTATCAATTTGTCAAAATTTATCAAGTTTTTTATATTTTCATGGCTTCACAGAATTGTTTAGGTCAGAAAAGACCTTTAAGATCACAGAGTCCAAGCATAAACCTAAGACTGCCAAGTCCACCACTAAATCGCATCTCTGTGTGCCGCATCCACATATTCTATTACTCTGAACAGAAAATATTCCGTTATGAAAACAGCTTACGTGATGACAAAATGCTGTGAAATGTCACAGAAGAGCATTTTCTGCAGGGTGGTTTGGGCAGTTACCCTCAATGATAAACCCTCAATAAATTGAAACCCTCAATATTAATTTAATATATCTTATTCATAAAACATTTTTAGATGTATTTTAAACTCTGGAGGACTAGTTGTTTGCTCAAGGACTAATCCCTTTGTGCTGGCAAGAACTGCTTCAAAGTTATTTTCATAGACTGGATTTTAACTTGCAGGACAGATGGATTCAGGCAGAAGAAGTTCTACATCATTTAGAGGCTAAAATAACTATTTTATTGATGGGCTAAAAGAAGCAAGCCATGTGGGTTCAGCCCTCTCTCCCATTAGTTCAAACAGGCTATGGGATCTGCAGGGAAGAGCTCAAGTATCCCATAAATTACATCTCCCGTGGCTTTCACCAACAAATAGATTGCGCTGGAGTTTACTCAAGGTGTTGGCAAGTGTTGTAATAGGGATTCCTGAATATATCTGCCTACCAGATGATGTTTCCTAACACACAGAAAGTCATTGAGGAGGTCCTGTTGCATGTACAGCCAGATGTTTTCTTTTCCTAGAGAACTCTTTTCACTGCTTTTCTGCAGTAGGTGGACTGGAGGTGCTGAGGGAATGTCTGCAGAAGCCAGAGAAGAGCAGGGTACGGTGCTGGTATGTCCAGCACACGCTACAGGCTGCTATGGCTGATTTCCTCTCACAAGTGCTTCAGCTGCGCAGAAATGAGCTGTAAATGTGCACAGAAGCCCAAATACTGTCAAAGGTGCAATATTGCACCTTCTGCCCCTGCATCAGTGTTGTAACTGCAGTAGAAGAAAGCTGTAAGTAATAAGACATTAATATGTTCCATTAGGTAAAGGGGAGGAACCAAAAATAGCTAAAGGTCTGGGGCTCAAGGCCTTCTTGAAACAGCTTTCTAATGTTTGCTTGCAAGCTGTGTCAAGGGAAGTTTAAATAGGACATTAGGAAAAATCTCTGCACAGAAAGGGTTATTGGGCACTGGAGCAGGCTGCCCAGGGAGGTGGTTGAGTCACCATCTCTGGAGGCGTTTAAAAGATGGGTAGATGAGGTGCTTGGGGATATGATTTAGCAGTGGACAGGTACAGTTGGAGTTAAGTATCTCCAACGTAATGATTCTATGATTCTATATCTGCCTACTCCCATTTTATTTATTTTTTTCCTAAATATTTTTTTTGTGTTTGCTCAAGGACTTCCAGTGGGTGAATGGATTTTATGCAGAAAACGTGCTATATGTTACCACGGATGCACTGCTCTATCAGGAAATTTGACCATGAAGAAGCATTTGCACTTGTTCTGTTTGGCTCTGGCTCTCTTTTAAGTGATGGAGTGGGAAACCGCAAACTAGTTTCGATGAGGTTTTTTTTTTCTTAGCACTGCTCAAGGACTTACAGCAGCTGAAGGACATATTCTTGGCTGCAACTAATTCATCAATATCTGAAAACCCAGATTCAGAAACAGCTGGAAACACTGCTACCAGCATTCTGCAAGCTCTTGCAACATCATTCTGGATGGGGATTTCTTTCTAACAGCTTTTCATTGGGGTATCCCACCTGAGGACCTATCATCTATTTGTAATATCTGTGCAGTGGGCACCAATGCTGGCCAAGATTTAGTTTTTATTTTCATCACCCTACTCTGATTTTGATCAGTAATAAACAAACTAATTTCCCCAAGTTGAGTCTGTTTTGCCCATGATGGTGATTGCTCAGTGATCTCCCTGCCTTTAACCCCCGAGCCTTTTGTTACATTCTCTCCCTTGTCCAGCTGAGGAGGGGAGTGAGAGAGCTGCTTGGTGGGCACTTGCTGTCTAACCAGGGCCAACCCACCACATGAGTAATGAGGGGGCAAAGCAAGTGGGGGTGAAGAAAATGGTGTAAACAGAATGATTTTAATTTTCAGGAGCCCCAAAGAGTATAAAAAATAATGAGCTCAGCCTCATCCCTGAATTCAGTGCAACAACCTGAAGGCAAATTTGCCATCTGCTTGCTTTCAGCACAGCTACAGAACAAAAAGTTTTTCAAGACCTTAACGCAGCCAGAGGTGTATGCTGAACAGTCTGCCCGTCCCATGGAGGTCAGAGTGAGAGCAGGTCAGAAGCCAGTGCTGCCTTTTGCTAGACCCAACCCTGGGAATTCACTAAAGATCTGTCATCTTCCTTTTCCTTTTTAATATTTGTGAGCACAGGGAGTGCTAATTGGCATGATAGCAGACACTTCTCTAACCAAGGCATCATCAAAGGCTGAGGAAGAGAACGTTTGCCAATCAAAACATGCTGAACTGTGAAATGATGCTGTGCTATCTGCTCTTTAACCTTCCTTACTGAAAAGGAATATACTGCAGCCTCGCTGAGTGCAGCACATCCTGGGTGTGAGCTGCAGATCCACGCACCTCTGTCCTCTCTGCAGGCAGGTCTGAATGTCAAATAGTCTTGCTTCCTACCAGCACAGGCACAGCACTACGCAGGCATTGCCACACGTGAAACCCAAGGCTGAAGCTCCCCACATTTCTGTTCTGTTGCTTCAGCAGCAAAACCAGTGCTCTGTGAAGAGCCACCTTTGGCACAGCATGACTAGTTAGAAATCCCACTCCTCTGCTCAGCCCTCACCCCTTGCCAGAAATGTCAGCGCTGATGAGCTTGCTGGTCACAGAGCAAAGCTCACAGGGTACCTAGCATCTAAAGCTGGTATATCCACTGGTGGAGACACAAGATTCTAATTTTTGAATTTCATAGAATCATAGAATGGTTTGGATTGGAGGGGACCTTAAAGATAATACAGTTCCTCTCGCCCTGCCATGGGCAGGGACACCTCCCACTGGATCAGGCTGCTCAAAGCCCCATCCAACCTGGCCTTGAACACCTCCAGGGATGGGGCAGCCACAGCTTCCCTGGGCAACCTGTGCCAGGGCCTCACTACCTTCATAGCAAAACATTTCTTCCCAATATCTAATCTAAATCTCCCCTCTTTCAGCTTAAAATAGTTACCTCATATCCTATCACTCTACACCCTGATCAAGAGCCCCTCCCAGGTTTCCTGTAGCCCCATTACCCTCTAGAGAAAAACGCAGCCCTCGCTGCCTCATGCCGCAGTTGATGGGTTCTGCAGACAGCATTCTGGGCAATAGAATGAGCAGAAGATACCCACCCCGTGCGCCACAGCCCTGCCAGCGGTGCAGCACCAAGCAGCCAGTGGAGCTTTCGGTAGTCACTGAGCCAAACCCCTTTTCCCCAGACAGCTCCGTGGCTTTGCCCCACAGGCTGAATTAGCCCATCGAGCATCGAGCCGTGGCTCAGCCCGGCAGCAGGAGATGCTGCTCTGCATTGGGAGACTACTAGAATAACATCCCTTCCCCTCCACACCCCACTCCAAGCCTGGCTAGGGCTGCAGTGATGCAGGAAAGCAGATAGTGAGGAAGGGAAGGTGGCCCATTGACACCAGCATGTCACACCAGCGTTACTCTTCTGCTTTGATTAAGCAAAAGAGAACTGTCAGACAGACCTGAATGAGGGGTGGGAACTCCCAGGAGAGCAGGGAAAGCTCGGGGTGTGCAGTCTGGGAGTCATCAGCCAGTTCGGGGCAGCACCAAGGAGTGGAAGCTGTGGGAAGGTGAAATACATGTATCAGCAAGGCCAAAGAGAAAGAAAGGACAAGATATAAAAAACTGTCCAAAGATTAGCTAAAGAAGGCAGTATTTCAGGAGGCTGTAGAGAGGAGGGA
>WAAB01001237.1:0-12551 GCA_013389865.1 Piaya cayana
AGATTAAAGGTTAGAATAAAACAGTTTTCTAAGTTTACCTTTCCCTCCCCCCTCCTTCTTTTATGCCTAAAGAAGTTCTGTTCAATAGGAATGCAACAAAGTCCTTGTGTGTTTGGCCAATAAATATGGCTTTCTGGAGTCCGATCCTTGTAATGACACACAAAGTAGAATGATTGAAATCATTCTACTCTGTAATTTAAATTTCTAATTTTTAGTCACAATTTAAACAAAAATACTTATATAAATCCAAAGGACAAATGTCCATTTCCCTCATATCCAGTGATAAATATCAGATGCCTAGGGACAGAATGTAAAATAGGACACACACAGAGTGACCTTCTTGTGTATCCTCTGAGAGTGCATATAATCTAAGTTTTTAATGCTGAGATTTAATTTTATTTTGCATTTTTTACTATTAAATTATCATTCTAAAGAGAGATTATTGGTCACCAGATGTTTAAATCTGGGACACTTTTTCGTGCCCACTTGGATTCATTTTGGGATATATATGGATATATATATGGGTATGAACATGATCATTCTTGATTTTTGATCCATCCATCCTGTAGAATCAATCTATCTCCTTCTGCATTTTGCATTGATTATACTGCTTCTGTACCATGACATGCAGCATCCAGTGCAAACAATTCATTACATTTATCTATATTGCTTTTATTTCACTTTTCATATGGAGCCAGATCTCTGAAAGCCTGAAAATTAGCCGATTACCACAAAGTATCGAACAGAGCAAACTGCTGCAACTTTCTACTTTAGACTTTGTGGAGCATTTTACAACAAAACTACTATCTCTATGGCTCATTGTAACTCACTTTACTTGCTTCTGGAAGGATGTTTTTCATGGTGGATGCATAAAGATCCCTCTTTGTCGTCTCCAGACAGATTTTCAGTGCAGGCAAACACATGCAGGTTCTTGCTGTAAAAGTGAATATCTAATTCTCACTTACTTAGCTTTCACTCTAGATACCAGTCCCACTGCAAGATGAGTGAGTCTAAAGCAGATGCTTTATAAAATGAAAATGGTACTAACTCCCTTCTTCATGTACCCCTTTATTTTTCACATTGTACCCTGCTGTAATTAAAAATTGGATTTTTTTTTGCCATTGATTTCAGTGAAAGCAGAACCACATTTTAAGTTATTGCACAGAACATGTAAAAAGGATCATGATCTTGTCTTCATGTTTTCAAATTCTTGTAACCTCTTCCCTGGTTGTTAAGTGCCCACGCTTCCCCTATTAAGTCTATCTTTACATTCAGGGACCAGTAGTTAATTCCTATTTCTCTTTAAATGTTTGGGATGCCTCTATGTGCTGCTAAAATGGAGTTGGGACTAATGAATACCTGTCAAAGCTTTTCATAGAAAGCTGATAACAGTCAGGCAGCCAGTAATGCTCAGGACAGGAGCCAACTTAAAAGGCAGCATTGTTCTAAGGAACNATTTGTCCGTAGGGGCTGGAAGGAAGGAGAATTGTGGTCAAAAACTTACTGACTGGACATTAAAAAAAAAAAAAAAGGCAAGAAATTTGCATCCTTCAACTCATACTTATCAAAATCCATGATAAGTGCTTCATTGTCTGCTGGCCTGGCCACTATATCTTGTAGTGAAACAGTATTTGCTACTGCATGTTACAGAGTTGTACCTGCCTTGTTTTTTGTCAGCTGCAGAGACAGGGAGACATCTCTGTGAGCTGAACTGCTGATGTGAAGGCAGAACAAAATATAAGCAAGGTAAGGAAACCTGTTCCATTTTAACCATGCTGAAGAATTGCCCTCTAATAAGGAAATTTCAATTACAAAGCAAAGGGGAAGGAGGCAAAGCTGCTCTTTCACAGGGCCCTTCCATTGTGCAACTCCTTTCAACAGAAAACCACATTAACAATGGGGACGTGTTGTCAGATTGATTGTGCTTTATTGCTCTGAAGGACACAACTGATTGCTGGTCTGGCCTTCATCATTTAAGTGGTCTCTGTGTTCACATCCCTCACTCTATTAGCTGCAGCTGCAAGTCATCTCTGATGCTGGAACTGGATTTTTCCATTACCAAGTCATGGATATGTTATAATTGAGTGCACTTGAAGGATCTACTGTATGCACCGCTGATATTTAGAACTTCATAGAAGTGTTAGTTGTTGCTGTTTCTTGGATTCTTTTAAAATTCCTACATCCTGAGATTTTACTCTGTGCCTTCTCTGGGTTTTCATTGTCTTAGAATCATAGAATCATAGCATCATAGAATCACCAGGTTGGAAGAGACCCATCGGATCATTGAGTCCAACCATTCGAATTAAAACCTTCTCCTAGCTAGGACCAGATAAGTTAATTTACTGTACTCTAGTAGGAACAGGAGCAGAACAACGTATTTGATATTTATTGAAATTCCATCTTCTAGCAATATATGTGTTGGATATCCATAGTATTTATCCCTGAGGAAAGGAAAGCATTGCACATTTTGTTTTTAAATCACCAGAATTTTGGCTCTTCATCCAGTTAGAGAGTTTTAATACTGTTGGCTTGACTTTCTCTCTGAATACAATGGAGTGTCGTCTGGTGCTATCAGGGCATGGAAGAGGATCTGGGCATGGGAGAGGGAAGAAGTTACTCAACACTCAGCAACTCCATCCAAATCAAATTGCCTAAATAGTTAATGTGGTGGAACAAAGAGGGCTGAGCCCACTGTAAAGACTGAAGAGTATAACCAGGCAGTCAGAGCTCTGAGTATGAGGTCTGGTAGTAGGGATGAGGAAAGACCCCAAAGGACCATTAGAACTAATCCGCAACTTGTATAATTCAACCTGGCTTCCATAGATCTCAAGGAAAGTCCCCAAACGACCATTAGAGCTAATCCGCAACTGCTATAAATCAGTGTGGCTCCCACAGATCTCCAGGGCTGGGAGAAGGCAATGCTAAAAGGCTTTAGAAAGGCCACATGTATATTAGGGAGAGATGGGTGAAGGGAAGAGGCAGACATTAACCTTTGAAAAGAGAAAAAGAGAAGCCAGGGGGCTTAGGGACAGAAATTGATGACTATTTTAAGTAGTAAAACTACAAGCATCTATTCTTCCCACTTGTTTCCAAGGATATATCACCACTTTACTACAATATGCATTTGGAAGTTGGCTGTCAATTGTATTGCACCATTTTTGTCCTTTTTAAGAGTATTGCAGACTACTGCTGTTTAATTTGTTTTCATTTTGCACGTGAAAAACACTATAATGGACAAAACACAACAACAAATCTGACATCTTATTAACATAAAAAAATACCTTCAATTTTTCCCAACATTTCAATTTTTCACACACTCTATTACTCAATTTCTAATAATGAGTCTGACATAAAATTCAGATTAGACTGATGTGCCAGACTTGATATCAAAGAAGATATATTGACTGCAGCAGCTATTTGAATAGCACTTTTGTCCATAAGGAAGTGACTGACATTGTTTAAGAGAAGAGGAAAATATTAATATGTGTCTTGGAATATTCCTCCCTCAGAAAAATTATAAAATAATTATTTGGTTTGTTTAATATTGACAGAGAAGGAAAATTCACTAGAACTTGTTTCTCAGCCCCTGAGAAACAACCCAGAAACCATGATTTGACAATGAAGAAAATGATTGTTTTGTAGTCCTATTAACAATTTTTTTTGAATTAATGAAATAAAATGTATATAAGTGTACTGGTTTTAGCAAGGAACTGTCCTGGAGGTGTTTGTTACTGAGAACTTCAGATAAACTTAGAAGAAAATTGAGCTTCAGATAAACTTAGAATAAAATTGAACTTCATCTGGTGCCCAAAAATAACAGTCAGGAGCCCTGACCTCAGCCACAAGGGAGCTGTGCAACATGGAAATGATGCTTGTTTTCTGAAAAGGCATGTTTGCAGTCACATAAGTGGCTTTTTAATAAGTGGTTACAGCTTCTACAATCTGCATTAAACTTTTTTTTTCCCCCCAATTTTCATGCAGGACAGGTTTAACTTATTGTAATTTTGATCAAATGTAGCATCATAGATTTAAAATTAAAGTAATTATACCAGTCAACTGCAAGAATTCTCTTTACCTTGTAAATGAAGAGATCAAGTCTACATTCTGGTGTTGAGGGGTTTTGGAAATCATTGATTTCAGAACCCTGAAAGTCCGTACTGGGAGGACATAGTAATTCCCTTTTTGACTGTATAACCACAGTTCCTCCCCAGATAAATTAAGCCAACTTGAAAAATAGTGGATAAACTGGTCTTGCCTCAGCAAGGTACCTGAATAGACAAAGCATGCCTTCGGGGATCAGCACTGAAGGACATAATGCAGAACATGCACTGTTCTGTAGTAGTAAAGACAATTAGATATATTCAATACACCCTGTTGAAATTAAGATGACAAAACGGCAGTTGACGTAGTTCTGAGGTTTTGATCTCATTTGCAGTTGAGCTACCAGTGTTTTTGCAGCTCAGTAAGCCTTTGAGATGACTCAGGCTGATAGACCTGATCTTATTTTTAATCAAGAGCAAGTTCAGTTGAGACAGAAGATGGTTTTCCTTGTCTACACAAGTGCAGCCTGTAAATACAAATGCACTGCGGAAGCCACATTTGCATTTTTGTTCTGTTCACAGCCTGTGAATGCAGCGCCCTGGGATGAAGGAGGGGAAGCTAATGTTTTGTAGACAGAGCAATGACAAGTATGGATATATTTACACATACTGCATTCGAAAGTTAAACTTAAAGCATCTATTGCCATGCCATCAGGGATTTCTACTCTGTAATGGGGGGAAAGGAGAAGCAGTCACTATCCTGATCCCGTGGAAGAGGGAAAGCCATTGCTGGTAAACTGGAAAGGGCATGACCATCCCAACTTCAGAGATAAACCAATGTTTCCACACCCGAGTAGAGCCAAATCTGTTCTTTACTGTAGTGATCAGCTCACAAAGAGGAACAGGAATGTCAGTTCATCAGGAATTTGGTTAGACAAACCAGAACCTGTGCTTAAAAATGCTCTTGTTTATGCCAGATGCATTTGGTATACCAGCTGCAGGCTTTTTTAGACCCATAAGTGAGTCTCGATTATGCCAGGCCTGGGACATGAGCTAGTAACTTCTCTCATGTGAAAATCAACAAATCTGTCAGCATCTGTCTTCTCCACACTTCCCTAGGACCCTACTGTGTACAAAAAGAAGTGAATGACAATAAAACCTCTTCCTTAGAGCAAATATTATTCCAGTTCCGTGTAAGACCAGAAATCCTTATTAGTTTTGTGACTGATACTAAATGCCTGTAGACTCTTGTCTCGTGTATATCGAGAGATGCCTAGTGCTCTCTCTCCAGATAAATTTTACTCCTGAAACTGTTACCACTGAGACCTATCTCTGTACTCAGAATTCAGATCCCCAGCTGTTGTGTTGATGTCCATTTCCAGAGCAGAGAAAGACAATAAAGGTGTTGATAGGGCCTGAGAACAGACCCTATGAGGAATGGCTAAGAGAGCTGGGGGTGTTTAGCCTGGAGAAGAGGAGGCTGAGAGGAGACCTCATTGCTCTCTACAACTACCTGAAATGAGATGAGAGAGCTGGGCTCTTCTCTCAAGTGACAGGGGACAGGACAAGAGGGAATGGCCTCAAGCTCCGCCAGGGGAGATTGAGACTAGACATCAGGAGAAAGTTTTTCACAGAAAGGGTCATTGGGCATTGGAACAGGCTGCCCAGGGAGGTGGTTGATTCGCCTTCCCTGGAGGTGTTTAAGGCACGGGTAGATGAGGTCCTGAGGGACATGGTTTAGTGTTTGATAGGAATGGTTGGACTCAATGATCCGGTGGGTCTCTTCCAACCTGATGATTCTATGATTCTATGATTCTATGATTCTAATTGTAGATATAGTGATGAAGGTAAATAAGTAGGCAAGTACTTGCATATAGGTGGCTATGTTGCAGAAAACCATGATATTATTACTGAGGTACTGATGTTGCATATTGTACATGTTTCAAGGAAGATCATTACTGAGAAAGGCTTCTGGCAATCTGAACTAATGTTAGTGTTAATGGGAGGCAAAAGGACGACCATGGGGTCATGATTGTAATTGAATTTGAAACATTTCATGGAACATTTTCCTCTTCACAGAGGACAGGAAGAAATGTAGGTAGGCATGATACAAGTATGTTTTCAAAAAGCAGTGCGACATCATAATAAGCAGCACCACAACGAACCGCGTGGTGTTGACTTGTGAATTATGTCATCATAGATGGACCTCTTTCATATATGTAGCAGCATCTAATTAGTAACATGGTTTCTGGATATTTAAGTAGAACGGAAAGGACAGTCACTTGAGTAAAAACACACTGCTTATCCCTTGCAAAGATGGGAATTTTATAGAAGAGCCATCTGAGATTTCCATTTCTATGTGCAGTAAATGTGCAGTCCTACAGTTCTAATACAGCACATTTACTGTATTTCCTTTGCATTCCGTACATAAGAATTTGATAGAGATGCAGATCACTTTCAAGTAGATTTAATCTCAATGAGTACATGTCTTCTGGCAGACAAGTCTTCAGTGGTGGTTTTTCCACTTTCATCCAAACCATTCCAATGAAATTTGCTCAGATGAGAAACAGGACTGGCTCCTGGTAGAACTAGTTTTGCTGAAGCTTCAGTTATTTTCTGTAGTATTCCAAGCTAAATGTCCAAACAATATCAGCAAATTTCTGCCATCGAGAAGTTAATAAGGACTTAAGTGTCAGATCACTGATCTGCTCAGCTCAGAAACGTGTCTCTTGTCGATGGTCAAAAATGGATTCCTAATAAGAATCACGGCAAGTAAATAAGCTAAATTGCTGTGTGCTATTGACTGGCAACCAATTCTAGCTCAGAGGCTTCCTGTGGTTTCTACACATTAGTAAAACAAATCCAGCAGTCTAATCTAGTATTCTAAACCAGCTTTATCACTGTTATAAAGATAGGCAGATGTCTCCAGAGAATGATTTATCCACTATGAACATGGGTGTCCAAGGCAAGATGAACTGTTCTTGGATTCCACTCTTCCTTCTTTTCAAATGTTCTGTTAAAGCTTCATTTTATTGTAATATTACAACTTAAAGGGCAGCAAATTCATTGAGGACAGCAAGAAAATCCAAGGAAGAAATTAATTTGATGAAACGAGACACACAATCTAGCAGTAATAACTTCATCACAAATTTTTGTTTTAACCAATGCATCTTATTGGAAAATTACATGCCATTTGGTCAATTTGGCCTAAGATAAAAATATGAAATAAATAAATTTTTTATGTTTAAGGATTTACCTTTTACAGGCAGACGAGTTAAATCGTCAAGGCCACCAATGATTACACTGACGACTCAAGTTTTTTATCTCAGCCAGTGCTCTGAATATCAGCATTTGCTGGCTGCCATTCACCAAACTGTACCTGCAGCGTTGAGAGCTTGTAAACACAAAACAGGCGAGGAGAAAAGATGGGAAACCCTAATAGTTTCCATCCAGGCATCAGGTAAGGAGCAGGTGGAAGCAAATATCATAGTACGTATGTTTGTTTTGATTAAACATAGTATGTAAACACAATATGCAAATTCTGGGCAGGCCTTAGGATCCTGGCAAAATGCTAATGCAGCCCTTAGTATTATGAGGTTTGGGCTTCCCCACTGTTGATTTAAGAAGTTGCCTTGATAGATCTATAAATATGGAACATTAATCTGATTAATGTGATAATTTGCTATTGCAGAAGTGTGTATAAATGCAAATTGATGCCACTATTCTTTTGCATGACATTGTGCGAGCAGATGGGAGAAAAATGAAATGAATATTGTCTTTGCCGGGGTACTGAGAATTCAGCATCTGAATGCTGAGTCCTTCAAGACTATCAATGCCATGGAGATAGAGTCTGGGGCCAAGTTCATATAAAGAAGCCACTCCTAGTTGTAGAATGTAGGATGTACCAGTAACTGCTACTTTGCAGACTCACTGAATCTGCACAGCTTCACCTATTATTTAAGCAGTGTTGGGGAGGCAGTATTGCAAAAGGAGCACAGAAAAAAAAAAGATGTTCATTTGTCTGTTGAAGAGCTGGAATGCGTATGTAATTTTTGTCAGTCATTGCAGGGAAATCAGTGTCACAGTAATGTGGCGTCAGCTCAAAATAAACACAGATGCTTTTAGAAATGTCATCTCTCTAAAGAAGTACTGCAGCCATCTATGAAGAATAATTGTACATCAATTCAGCTCAGAACATCTTTTTGGTAAGATGATGATATGGGAAGATGCTTGATAGGAAAACAGTGACTTGTGGTAATGATAATGAATCCTTTCTATATCAGTCATCTTAGAGATTTTAGTTGAGAGAAGGATGAGAGAACTTTCAGTTCTATGAGATTTTTGGGTAAGAGAAGCAGCAGGGAAAGCAAAAGTTTAAACAGGAGGCTAAAGATTAAAAAAAAAGAATATAGTTCAGAACTACCAGTGTTCAAAAACCCTTGGGTAACACACATAAAATGTACCTTGAACAGGCTGAGGAAGTGTCTGGGCTTCAAACCAAATCTCCTAAGTGCTTGGCTCTGCTTTCTCAGAAAATGTCTGATCTCTGAATAAATGATCCCATGTAAATTTTGGGAGTAGGTAATTTTAATGAAAACATTTTTTTTCTATTTGGGGGATAGGAAAGGAAACAGCATATGTAATTTACAGATGATTGCAGCTGATCAGTCTTTTTTCTGGTAGGCATTATATATGCTGTTTCTGGCCATACAGTTGTTCTTGCTCAGTGATAAAGCATTTGAAACAAAGAGGAAAAAGTATTTGTTTTCCTAGATGAGTTTCTAGTCAAGTGGCTATAAAAGCATGTTGGGAGAGGATAGAAAGAGGGTCTAATGATCAAGACAATGGCCATCAGGGTATAGCCTGGCACAGTATCTTTATTCCTGACCCAAACAGAAGGAAGAACTGGGGAATGGGGAGGGAGGAGCGAGGGGAAGAAAGACCTCAGAATATTCTGCCATTTTCCTTTTTCATTGGAGCTAGTCAGTCCCTTTATTAGACAACAGTGACAATCTCAATATCAGTTCAACAGAGTCAAGGAATTGCCTGACATTTGCTAATACCTTGATTCCAACACCACCTACTTAGTTATTAACTGCAGATACGTTACAATACCTGCATATAATTTTAATCACTTAATCAGTTTTGCCTAATAAAATAAACCCTGAGCTCTTTGAAAGAAACAAACACACAAAAAAATCCCCATACCCTTAATGTGAAGAATTTTTCACACACACGCACACGCACACGCACGCATATACACACACACCCCATCACCAAGGGAATTAGTATCTGTAAACCAGAAATGACATTATGATGCATTTGTGCTGTGTTATTAGTGCCAGTTACAGCTGAATGACTCTATTTGTACATACATATAGGGAAAAAAAGTAGAAAAAAGTTGTGACTTATTCTGGACTCGCCTCCCAAAGCCCCATGGTAACAAATACTGTAAAAAACCAATTTATTTTTGTAATGTTTTCTCTTTATCTCTGGGGTCCTCCATATGAAGTTTGTCTCTGCAAACTGTCCCAGATGAATGCAGTATTCTGTATAAGCAGCAGTAATATATTGCATACACCTTTAACAACATCTTGGGAAAAAATAACTAAATCAAGGGTCTAAAAGTCAAGAAAGTACTTGCCATAAGTCAAGAGAAAAGTAATGAATTCTTACTACTAGTCTCACCAACAAATATACTCCCTAAGAATTTCATCAGGTTGAGCATAAAAATACAGGTATCTGCTAAAAAAAGAAGACAGAGAATAACATGTTAGGAAGTGGACTTTCTAGTTGATTAGAAAATGAGTATAAAGCAATGGCATCAGTCTGCTGCTATAAGGAGAAACATTGTCTTATGTTTTACAGTCATGAATATTTGCGTGAAAGGTGAATATCTGTTCCAACCTTCAAGAACCGCTAAAATCTCAGAATAAGACATTGAGCTCTGCTGACTGATTGTACTTCCAGAATGATGTAGAATTCAGACAGCTTCAACAAGAATAACTGATGAACTAGAAACACTTTTATGAAATCCCTAGAGAAAAGAAATTTTGGGACATGTGGTATCGTTGCTCAAATGCAACAAACATGCAAAAAAGCTGCGAAGAAGAAATGAATAAAATTATTCTCCATATCCATTAACAAGGTGTCATAGACGTTTCATCTTTACTTTAAATCCACGGGTACGTAGAGTGAAGCACTTGTCCGATAAAGTTGAAAGGTTCTGTAAACTCTGTCCCTTGATGTTTTCAAGATGTAGACATCTATCAGAACCAGCATAAGCAGCATGGATGTTGACTTGGCTGGGATATTTCAGATGTTCTTGCAATCTTCAAGTCTTGTTATCTGCTGTTCTTGGAGGATATTCAGCTATGAGTGGGTAACATGAGGATATTAAGGTGTTTAACAGAGGGCGTTCAATAAAGTTTCTGCATACTTGTTAAATATAATATCCATATCATAGCTTGATATTAAGACACAAATAAATTTGATCAGTTAAAAATATAACAATTGTTTCCAAGCAACTAAACCACCTGCAGCCTGTGAGTCCTATTCTGTATTTGCAGTGCTATGCTAAGAATTGTGAATTAATTATTTTTCTGACTCTAGGAAGGTCCTTTTTGTTCAGAGCTAAAATGGAACAATAATCAAAAAGCAAAACAAGGAGATTGGTTGATTTAGATTTTTACTGCCCTTCTCCTCACCCTCCCCCTTCCCAAAAGCCATAAAACCCCTCACTGATTTTTTTTTTTCATGTAAGAATAAAAAATATAATGAAACAAACAAAAATCCTTGCATGGTTCTTTTCCAGCATGGTTTTTAAACAGGAAGACTGCTTTAGCTATATAAAAATACAGACAGGAAGGGGCATGATTCTTCCTTCTTTTATCCTGGTGGAAAACAAGAGTAAACCTGCTGACATACATGGAATTACGATGATGTAAAACTGGTGTATATGAAGAGGGAAAAAAACCACCATCCAGAGGAGTATACTTCATTGGTTTCAATAAATTCTCTTCCTTTTTAACGCCGGCAGTATAAAAAATCTCCAATAAAATTTTATGTGCTAGGACTGCTGCTGAAATGACCAGGCTCTTTCCAATAACATAAAACTGTAGTTAGCAATTAGAATATTTCTGCTTAAATATGTTGTTCAAATTTGTTTAGTATCTCATCTTGGAGTAATTCTCCCACATCATCCACTGCCTCCAGTATTATCAGCATCATTTTCTTTAAGACACAGAGGAATATGATATTGAAACTTGCATTTATATCTACATCGTTCTGAATATGTGTTTCTCCAGATGTTATATTCCAATGTATTTCTCCCAAAGTTTTGCTGCTGTTAGCAATTTCACATTAATTCTTCTGGTTTTGTCCTGCTTTACTCCCACCATTACAGTTATCAAACCACCTTTGGCATAATTAGTATGCAATCATGCAGTCTTAAAGATTTAAATATTTAAGTGCACGTTATTTAGTATTGCAGTCTTGTATAAGTTGGCTTAATTTTTAACTTACTGTTATAGTTTACATCTCACAGCATTCTGGCCAGGATTTAAATGAAGTTGGAAGTTCTTTAAATATATATTATTGCTTTTAAATCCTCATATTTTCCCCCTCAGTTAACGAATATATATATATATTAGTGAAATTGTGTAATGTGAAATCTATAGACACCCATTTACAGGTTGTTCTATTGCTTCAGTTACTGTGAGTAATCTACTAAAAAGGTCAGGACCAGCTTTCTTTGTATGACTACCGTGGCTATTATATTGAACAGAAACGAGTATTTGAAATGTCTCATTATTGATTAGCACAGGCAGCTAGTTCACATTGCAGAACTTGAGGCAAGATTTTAAATGTCTGTAACCTGCAAAACCGTAACAATCTCCTACTAAGTGATGATCTAGTTACAGCACTGAAGTGTAAATATTTCAGTGACGAACAGCAGAAACAGGCCTTGCATGGTGAGGACTTCAGATTAGAGAGGGTGAATGGGGACTCATTTTTCAGTTTGCTGATAACATTTAAGTATTAAAAAAAACACCTGTTGCTGAACAAAAGCATCATTTATATACTTGGGCTAATAAAAATTCTAATATGTTATCAAATAAATATTTGGGGTTTTTTTTCTTCTCATGCACACTCTCAAAAAAAATTTGTCTTTACCCAACTTTTAGCACATAAGTATAAAATGTAATTCGTCTTTTCAAACTGAATTAAAATATTTATTGAGAAAAATGCGACATTTGCACTCCCACGGTGTTTGTGTGCATAATGTTGAGCATCCCTATCTAGTCTCAGCTACATAGACATTTTAGTGCAGTCGACTGAAGACCTCCAAGACTTCTTATGCTGGATTTTTTGTTCACTAACTCTCTCATCTCTGCACAGTCCTGTGTCAATGGAAACACATTTACACATTAAAGGCTTACTTTAAGAATTCTGAAGCATGGAATGAATGAAGAGAGCTGCCTGGAGGAGAAGGACCTGGGGGTGTTGGTC
>WAAB01001237.1:12625-69541 GCA_013389865.1 Piaya cayana
GGGACAGGACAAGAGGGAATGACCTCAAGTTCTACCAGAGGAGATTCAGATTGGATATCAGAAAAGAATTTTCACACAAAAGGTAATCGGGCACTGGAACAGGCTGCCCAGGGAGTTGTTTGATTCACCTTCCCTAGAGGTGTTTAAGGTGTCGGTGGATGAGGTCCTGAGGGACATGGTTTAGTGTTTGATGGGAATGGTTGGACTCGATGATCCTGTGGGTCTTTTCCAACCTAGTAATTCTATGATTCTGTGAATCTGTGAATTAAAGTGAGAATATTTTAAACATAGGTGGAACATAAATTCTATACCAAATTGAAATCACTTATACTGACGGAGAAGAAATCTCGGAGTTCAAATCCAAAACCTTTCAGCTCTGAATTTCTGAGGCCTTTTTCCAGTGCTAGTTCTTCAAGGTGAAGAATTTTTTTCTCCCTGTCAAACAGGAATTTCCCTAATTCCAGCATGTATTTTGCAACGCACATAAACATGTAATGTGCTACAAAAATCCACAGCAACATTCATTCAGTCACTGAATTCCAGAGTTTGTGCTGCCATATGGATTTATATATATACATATATTTTCTGTTTATGTTTGTAAATACTACCTGCATTCATGTATAACCAATATACATTTTATAGAAGGATACTTAGGCAAAGGATAGTTAAATTGACTACAGAAATTGAAGATGTCTATATGAAACTATGAGCTGAATTAAGAACTCCTGACGCTTTATTTAAACCTGTGCTGCCTTCTGCCAAACAAAGAGCTGGGTTTCTAGTAAAAAGTCACTGAGCTTGACAACCTCAAAACCAATTTCCACTCTTTCTTGTTCCAGTTATTGTTTCAACTTGTTAAAAAGTATCTCTATAAAAGTGTCTCTGTCGATTTTATGTTTTTCAAAAGAAACAGAGATATGCAAGTGTCTCTGAAATCATCAATTAATGTCACCCAAATCCTCTTCTGAACTGAAAGCTAAAACACAAATTAAAGTTTCACCTAAAGTACGGAGTGGATCTAAGACACTAATTAACATTAGAGGAGAGTTTGTGGTTAGATCACCAAAAATGCATGTCTCAATATTTCTAAAATGGACATCAGTCAGCAAGACACGAAAAATTACAATAAACTTGTTTTCAAACAGCCTATAACTTCATATTTCAGATGTATATGTGTTGTACCTCTAGATTTACCAGAATACTCTTTAATCTTGGTCGAATTTTCTCATGATGTGATGGGTATCTTATTAGTCATTCATTTATCTTTCTCTCGTTTGGGTCCTCATCACTATTCTCATCTTTTCCTCTTTCTTGTGTGAAACCTTACGAAACAATTTTTGTTATTCTGATTTATTTCAAAGATTATTACTTTTCTTTCTCATAGTTACATACATATTCAAATGTCTCAGCAAATAATCATCAATTATTTCTTAACAATCTTATGGATTAGTTAAATTCTGTTAGTTATGCAAATAAGTCAAATAAATTGGGAGCTATGCAATGAGAAATCAGTAACAGAAAGGCTCAGAACAGTATTAACAGTTTCTAATTCTTGAACTGATGGTTAGACAAAGGAACAAGGCTGTCTCTCAATTTACTTAATTTAAAGTAATTTATTAGATTTAAGGGAAACAGACAACTTCAGTATTTCTTTCTCTGTTGTTTACACTGTTTGAGATCACAGAATCACAGAATGACCGGGTTGGAAGAGACCCACTGGATCATCGAGTCCAACCATTCCTATCAAACACTAAACCATGTCCCTCAGGACCCCGTCCACCCGTAACTTAAACACCTCCAGGGAAGGCGAATCAACCACCTCCCTGGGCAGCATATTCCAGTGCCTAATGACCCTTTCCGTAAAAAACTTCTTCCTAATATCCAACCTAAACCTCCCCTGGCGGAGCTTGAGGCCATTCCCCCTTGTCCTGTCCCCTGACACCTGGGAGAAGAGGCCAGCTCCCTCCTCTCTACAACCTCCCTTCAGGTATTTGTAGAGAGTAATGAGGTCTCCCCTCAGCCTCCTCTTCTCCAGGCTAAACAGCCCCAGCTCTCTCAGCCGCTCCTCATAAGGCCTGTTCTCGAGCCCCTTCACCAGTTTTGTTGCTCTTCTCTGGACACTCTCCAGAGCCTCAACATCCTTCTTGTGCTGAGGGGAAGATACTACTATAAGTGGTGTGAAAAGGGCATGTATGCCCACTGAGGTGGTCAAAGTAGTAGTACTGGATTAATGAGTTTATAAAATCCAGTAAGATACAATATTAAGGGAACCTCTCTGCAGTATCTGTTTGGACATACACCATTTATCATAATAAGGAAAACATGCTGTCTGTCTTCCAGTCAAGTGAATCGTGGCCATGGAGCTCACACAAGTGAGTCAAAATAAAACCAGCAACAAACCGCACATTTTATATAATGTAGAGAAATATCACATGAAGGAAAAATGTAAGAAACTCTAAATAATACAAATCGCTGTTTGTTGCCTCAATAGTTCTAGAGACCACCAGGGAAGCCAGTCTTGACTTAATCCTCTATTACATGGCAACACAGGTTCAAACACAAACTGCTAAGTAAAATTAATTGAAATCCGTGTAATTGATTTTTACTTCTTTAAGGGAATAATGTTTCAAACAATGAATAATGTAACAGTAAATTGCAAGGAAGGAATTTCATTAAAATATCAGGAAATTAATAAAATCCATAGGCGTTAACTAGAAATAAATACTTCATTACCTTACTACTACCCAAGGCAACTATCAGTGTAGGGCTCTAGCACATACCCAGTGATTATTTTCCCAGTCACTGATTGAATTTAGCAGGTTAGCATTTTCTTATCCTACATTAATCATCACTTTCTTTCTCTTTAGATTTCCATATGTATGTTCAGTTTCATCAGTTGTGTTCATGCAATACGTGACAGAATTCTAAAATGTAACCATTTAACATCTCTGCTCTTTTGGTAATGGCAAACGTAAGGTCAGATAGGTCCATGTTCCTACCATATTGGGTGAGAGACTTAACACATCTGTTTCAGGTGTACTGCTGGCTGGGTTGCTTTTATTAATAGTTAAACCGCTTGAAATTATCTTATTGGGGATTAGAGCATAGACATATTAGAAATTTTTGGCTCTGTAATGGGAGTTAAATTTTCAAAGCTGAACTGTGATGTTGAATCTTTGTAGGGATGCTAGGTGGTGGTTTTGTGAACTGAATTTGCATTTGTACATTCAAATTCAGCTTTTGTATTTGATACCTAAAATCTAGGAATGATTAGAGTTCTGCTATATCCAGCCTAGTGAACTTTCTGTATTTCTTTGCCATCTTT
The DNA here is from genome assembly GCA_013389865.1 of Piaya cayana. Lineage (NCBI taxonomy): Eukaryota > Metazoa > Chordata > Aves > Cuculiformes > Coccyzidae > Piaya > Piaya cayana. Next base: position 15,951 of record WAAB01001237.1, read on the forward strand.
TGAATGCTTTAGTTATAAATGTGGTATCTGAGTGATTTCTTTGTCTTAGCATTGCGGACAGAATAAATCCTGCGTTACATGAACATGGCAGTGAATATTTCAAAGTGATCTTCCTGAGAGCTGTCTCAGGAGGAAAATGGGTGATGGAAAACAAGTCAGTTGTTAGGCTTGGGGAGAGATGTTTGCAGGATGGCATAGCCACAGTGGAGCTTTTGATGATCATGACTACGGGAACAGGGACTGGAGCCATCCTTCCAGTTTCAAACGTTCTCAAAACTGTACTAGAAGCAGCACTGTGTTAGACACATGAACACAGACACATAGGCAATTAGCTAAGTACCTTAAATTAAAATGGGAGGAAGAGAAGAGGAGAAGACATTCTGCATGTAAATATTTCATATAGCTATAGATATACAAATTTTATGCTATGTATCTTTGTGACAGTGAAGTTAATGAGGGCATCTTGTATGAAAAACAGAAAGTAACAAGGCTTGTAGTAATTTTTAAACTATATCATCAAGTTCTATTCCTTTTGACTTACAGTCAAAATAGATTTTGTTGGAAGTCACGTTCTCTGAGCTAACTCTTAACCCCGTATTAAAGAGGGTGATTACTAATTTCTATTTTTATTTCTGTACACGCAAAAGTAGAAGTGGTGGGAAGATCCCTATAAATAACTCTATCAAGGAGGCACTTGGAGTTATGATACTTATGGAAAAGGAATATTCCGACCAATTTGTGCATTTGTCTAAATGGTTTCTTTTGATGACGTATGTAGGAATTAATACTTGAGAGACAGATGTCCAGAGAAGCACTGTTCATCTACTTCCCCAAATCAGTACCATAGTTCTAATTCTGACTGCTTTCAAATATATAGCTGTATATTACAGTAAACATCAAAGGTCATGTTCATATATGCATTTCTATCAAGAGCCTTTCCAAAGCACAGCTGGTTGATTTTTTTTTACTTCAGTTAGTCATTAACTATTTTGGTTTTAATTTCTCGAATACTAGGCAAAAGTAAATTAAAGCAATAAAACAATGTGCTTTTCATGTGAGCCACCAAAAAAGACACGCTATACTAAAGAAGTTTCTGAAAACCAAGCTATAATCGCTTAGTTATCAAATATGTGGCAACATTGAAAATATTAACTGATATATGAGATTTATACATACATGCTGGGGTTGCTCCGATGCTGTTTTCCAGTCAGAAATTATATAGCATACATCAGATGAAAGTGTATAAATGTGGATGAGTGAGAAGGATGAACCAATCAAGTTTAAAAACATGAAAAAACTGTAAATGGTACGAAAAGAAATTGGTCAGTGAAGCAGACCACTTGCAAATGTAATCAGTCTTAGTTAAGTCAAAGGCAGAAACTGGATAAAGAAGCTCTTGCTGATCAAAGAAATTATCTTGAATTTATGAGTAAGTAGTGCAAACAGCATCTTAAGAACTGATGCATGATACTTATATGGAAGTATAATCTGAGTAAAACTGAAAGATTTCATGGATGATTAATGCCTATACAGTGGAAAAGGTGAGAGCAGAACTGCCTTTAATGTAAACATGATTATGATCCTGATTCTGCATGAAATTCAAGTTCATGCTTTTTTATTCCAGGTCTCTCTGAGATTTTTAAGTGTGTCCTTATGTGTGATGAATGGTAACACATATTTATAAAAATATTTATTTTTATGAAATAAATATTAAAATATACTTAAAATATCTCAAATATAAGAATTAAATTTTACATACTTAGTTTATTATAAATGGAAGTTCTACGGAAAATGACAAAGAAACAGCATGAAGATGAATTATGCAAAAGAAAGCAAAAACAGACAAGAATGTTTTATTTACCAATTTATAACCACAAATGGATGGAATTTATTCTATGTGGAAGTATTTGGAACAGGCATACAGATACTGTTAACAGCTTTCGTGCCTCCAGGGAGACACAGGCCACAGGAAATAATTCTATAATTTATTTAAATTACTTATGCGTTATAAATACCTATGCCTCACCCTTTTGCCTTTATTGAACTCAACGCAGAAACACTGCTTGGGTGTCTAAATTGTACCCTTGAATACAACAAACTTTAAATATACAGGCTATTAAGACACAGAAAATCTACTATTTTACTTGATAGTTTTTTTCAATGCCTAAACATCTTCACTTTTAACCTGAATATCGCTTTCATTTATAATTTTCTTTCTATCTATCAGGAAAGTAGCTGTATTAATAATAAAGGTGCTTGATATACAAAAAAATTCAAATGGCAAAGCCAGCTTAAAAGTAGAACATTTTTTCACGTAGAATAAGCTATAATCAAAAGGCTTTGTCTTGAACAATTGTTATTAATTTCAAAAATAGTAAAATGTTTTCAGTCCCCTTGCTGTATGTAGCAAGGAAAACGAACAGAACTTTGTAGGAGTAACTTCAACAGTCATTGAGGTTTTTGCTCACTCACCATTTAAGCCAGGAGACTTTGTGCATAAAACATTGGTACATTTTGTGGTATTGCTTCCTCTGCTATTCTTATATAGAATCATAGAATAATTTGGGCTGCAAGGGACCTTAAAGATTGTCCAGTTCCAATCCTACTGTCATGTCCCACTACATCTGGCTTCCCAAGCCCCATCCAACTTGGCCTTGAACACCTCCAAGGATGGGGCAGCCACAACTTTCCTGGACAACCTGTTCCACTGCCTCACCACTATCATTGTGAAGAAATTAGTCCTTATGCCTAGTCTAAGACATAACGAATGTCTTTCCTACCTCTGGAACTATTTAAAGAAAATGTTGTGCCTTTTTCTGTATTAATAGATACTGAAAATTCAGCAATTTTCTTGACATCTTCAGTTTCTTGTATCACTCAAGCAGTATCTTTTCATATTGCTGGAATAAGTAAGAATGAAATGACATGGGACAGTTGGATTCAGTATTTTTTAGGGGGGTTTATTTCTCGCCTTCCTCCTTCCGCCTTTGTTAGAGGCTGCACAGAGAAGTTACTGCTGGTGCAGTCAGGATTTTTTTTCTGCACTCTGCCACAGCAACTGTAAAGAGATTGAGGACACTGAGTGTTCTTCACTTTTCACCTTCCACAGTTAGATCTGGAGAGCAAGAATATGTCATGGAAAACTGGAATTGTCCCAAGAAACTCCTCCTGGAGCACTGCTTCATTGTACAAGAGGCCTCGGACTTAGTACTGAGAAGGGAATATATTTTTGAGAATATTTCAATGAGTCAAGTACAGTCCCACAGCCAATTTGAGTTTGCTGATAGTACTTTGCATTGGTATTTTCAACCAGTTGAGAATCAATGTTTCTCAGGTTGGTCTGCTCCATATTAATCAGCAAATTGGCATGTATAAATATAAGACTGCTGAAAATGGCTGCTTCTACAATTAACTATTTGACTTGATGATCTTTAAGGTCTCTTCCAACTTAAGAGACCTTAAAGATCATCAAGTCAAATAGTAAGGTCTCTTCCAACTTAAGCAATTCTGATTCTATGATTCTAACTTCCCATATTCAAGTGATGATATCATGGTGAATTCATTGCTCTTATGGTTGCAACATTTTAATAGAACATAAGATACCACAATAGAAAAGAAAAAGCTGTGCACTACTTCACATCACTGATACTATCCCATCATTCACCAGGTATTTCAATCTACTTGTGCTTCATGTGCTGCTATTTACTTGTTATTTGATAACAGAACCATAAAGATTTCTGAAAAAAAAAAATAGGTACAGTGGTGATATGTATGCTAATGCTGCATATAAAAAAGAGAGAGAAATTGGAAATGGGGTAGTTGCCTTCCAAATATTGGCAGTAAGGTTTTGGACGAGGAAGTGAAAAAGTACATTAACTCTTCAGTTCAACAGACTCTAAGCAGGACTGTTTTGGACCTGTATTTTAAGTTAAAACTACCACTTGAACCAGAAAATTTCTCTCACAAAAACCCCTCATCTTACACTCTTACAATAATTTCATATATATCATGAAAGAGAACAGTCCCTAAAAAAGCCCCTATGTATTCATAAGATGCTCTATTCAGGTCAAGAGAAATACAAAGTATTGAAACAGATTTCCACACTGCACAACAGCTACGTTCCCACGTTTCCAAATGCTCAAACTGGTAGTTTCACCAAGTACATAGCTACAACAGGCAATTTAGATCTGGCAGCTACTATATTAGCCACATCAACATGATACAGTATCTGGCACTTAGTTTCATCTCTCTGTTGAATCTGGTGTAATGCTGTCGATGCAGAGATTTCACAGAAACATAGCTATATCCACCTTGTGTCTGCTGATACCACCTAGGCTTGGGTTAGCATATGATTACAGATACGAATGTTTCTGCTCCCGCTGTATGGAGTAAGCTTCCTCCGTATAGTTTTGATAAACCTTCAGGAAGGAACTAGTTTTAGGAATGAAGAACGTGGGGAAACTGGCTCCAGGCCACAGGGAAGCCCATTCTTGACTAAATTCCACAGTAATCAAATCAAGCCATATGCGAGTAGAAAGAGTCCTATATTCTACAGTTCACTTAAGGCTGCTAGGATAAAAGAAGTCATACTGGTTTAACCAGATACACCTTACGCAGCCTTGGGCTAGTGCTGCTTAACCTACAGAGACTGCTGTTATTGCAACTACTGACAGACAAAACCCAAGAGGAGACTTGTTCATATAAGAACAGTCTTTATTTTTCTCTTTCCATCTACATAGTGTTTCTTATTTTATCTTTGTGAACAGCCCACAAAAGATGAAGCCAACAAAAATGGGGAGTGTTCACCTGTGATGCATCATCTGCCTGAGAGCGATGAGATTGCCTTGAACATTTTGGCTAGAAATGTTTTCACAGGCTCTGAAGGCAGCTGCCATGTTACCACTGTGACCCAAAAATCCCAACAGAAACTCTGACAATTCAGAAACAGAAGGTGAAGGGGGCTCTGACAATGCAAACTTTGGAGAACAACATGCAGATTGACCCCAGGGGAATGCCTCACAAACTGTTTCTGTTCAGTCAAGCATAGGAGATAGAATCAAACCCAAGAGCTGTAATTAAGAACAGGCAGATAAAAGGGAAGCAAAAAAAAACCAAAAAAACAAGGGAAGAAATATTAAGAAAAGAAGAAATCTGTGAAATAGTAAATAATGTTAGCATGGTAGATGGAGATATTGGACTTCTGATCAGATATTCCCAGTCATAAGTGCAGACATGAACAGCTCTGAGTATCCAAGGATCTCGTAGCAGAAGATTTTAGAAGACCTACGGCAGAAGGATCAGGGTAGGCAGTTTTCATGGGTCCACAGAGTATTAATCTGGGTCATAATATGATTGTATTGAGAAAGGTTTTTTAATGATGGAGGAGGTGACTGGGGAGGTGATCTCTGTTTTATAGTTGAAAGAAAAGGAGGAACATGTCAGGTTTGCTCTGACATGCACTCAGCTTGACTTCTGCTGTAGCAGCAAAATGAGGGTATAAGTAAGACTGGTTCAGACCACATTTTAACCAGGTCCCACTCTTTCTGCAGAAAGAGCAAGGTTAGTTCAAGATCCCACATCACCTTCAGTTTAGTTAACCTTTGGTGTGGAATGCTTGGAGTTCTATCCTTCTCTTGGACAGACTGCTACATATATAGCAGCTAGATCAACAGTTTCCAGGGTGCCTGCAGTCTGTTGGGGTTGACAGCCAGAAATCCCAGAAAATGTACAAAATTCTTTAATTCTGCTTTGGACAAAATTCTGGAGGAAAAGTAGAATCTATCTCAGGAAATTCCAAATANAGTTTCTTCTCAATGGACTTTTACCCTCTGTAAGTTACATATCTTGTTTATCTTATTGATCAGGTCCATATACCCGTGATTATAATATCAAAGTCAACATATATAATGGCTTCAGCCATCAAAGCATTTAGCTGCCTACATTATACATTTATTTTAGAATGGCATTAATTCATCTTATCAATCCAAATAATTCTATCTCTGGAAACAGCTATGAAAAGAACCCAGATTTTTTCTTAAAAGTTAGATATGTAATTTCTAGCTGGAAAACTTCTCTAAAATGAATTATGACGTAACATTTTTTATAGAGAATTGTGATGAGAAAAGAAATAGAAGAATCCTTATCACCAGATGATATTTTATACTGTCTTATCATAATAAGCTAACTCTATAATGTTTCAGTAAAATAATATAACCGGTTAGACACACATGTAAGGAAAACTCCAGTGAGTATATTTGTAGTGAAAGAGACTGTACATTCAGATAAACAGAGAATAAAGATATGTTTATTAATGTGTATGAACCTAGTGCTAAATATGTTGTACTGTGCTGTGAAGCAAGGTTTAAAATAGTTACAGTAAATGCAGTATATCTCAGTGAGAAAGGACTTTGGTTCAAGAGAAATGAAGTGGGTTTTTTTCTTAATATGAACAAGTGCTACCAGCCTTGGTGCACCTCAGTTTCATCAGCCATTAATGAAGGATTATGATACTTATTTCCTATGTAAACTACAGCAAGGTCTCTTAAAGAAATTATGATGTGAATATGAAGTGCCACTGAATCAATACAGGCCAGTTTCACCACTGATGTCAATGAAACGCTACCTATTTTCTTTGCTTGGGATGTAAAAATTTTGAGTACATTCTGCAGGAAAACTAAGACCATGCAGAAAACTTTAAAAATAGCAGAAGCAGTAAGGAAGGAAACAAGTTGTTTGACAGATATAGAAACTTAGAGCACAGTTCGCATTAAGAACTGATTACATTTTGCAATTCAGCACGGTCCAACAGGCTACACTGACTGCAGTCACATCAAGAGGGTATTTCCAGGTAAATAAAAACATGGACAAGGGTGAGGCGTTGTAAGAAATGTCAACCCATATTTCATAACACACTGGGCAGAATCACTATATATAGCACTTCCCTTACAAAATTAGGAACTGATTTAACTCAGTAACAAGCCGCAGCGCTGTGTAACTCAGTCTTGCATGAGCATCAAGATTTGCATTTCTCCATTCTGTCATACTTCTGGATATTACCCTGTAGCACCATGACAGCAAAGTGACATTCTGCCTTCGAAGGATTTGACAAGGCCATGGCTTAGTGGACACAACGGAAAACACCTGGCTATGTTGTAATAAGATATCTCACAGGTAAATGTTATTCTACTTGCTTTTAAATACCTTTTGATAAATTAAAAAGGGAATTTCATGATGCTTTTTTTCTCAATGAAATAACTGCTGAACTAATTCTGTATTAACTAATTTCTTTTGGTAATCTGCTGGTCTCAGGAAATGTTTTGTGTTAGTCATTTTCCAGCTATACTAGAAAAATATAGTCAGGTTCAAATTGATTTTCACTTAAAAGATATCTCCACAGCTATGTGTATGTTGTCATTGGGGAAATTTATTCACCAATTAATTTTTGAGTTCTGGTCTCCCGATCACTTGGGTGTCTTATGTATTTTGCTTGTTTGTTTGTTTTTTCCTTGGGAAACCAGCAAGTTTTCTCCAAGAGTAAATTCAGACAAAACAGAAACAAAAAAGGTGTTTGCTACACATTTAGTTGCAGTCAGAGTATGGATATAGACTATAATGGGTTAGGTTGCCTCCAAAATCTACTCCGCTATGCTTGTGCCCTAAAATCATAGAATCATAGAATCATAGAATCACCAGGTTGGAAGAGACCCACCGGATCATCGAACTGCAGCACATACTTTCTATTAGTTTAGTCACCTCTATTAAAACACTTATGGAAATAATCATGATATCTTGAAGAGTCCACGGGGCACTGTATGGAACCCATAAGAAACTCAGTTAACGCAACACAGTAAAAAATGAAGTCTGTCAGTATTTTCTACAGAGGCTTACCCTGAGCAATGGGAATACAAAACACTTCTTCACCTGGCCTGAGAGCCAGTGATTATTTCTAGAGGTAGATGATATTTAACAGGTTAAATGAGCCCATGATATAGTCAACAGTTGCTGTTGTATTCATCAGATGATGGTCCTTTTTATCTGTGTATATGTGTAAGGACTCATTGGCAGAAAACAATGGCTGCTAGGTCAATTCAGAATATAAGAAATTTCTAACTTCACTCATATACAGCAATCAGTACAATTCTATATTGATGTTACACCTGTAATTGACCTGGGAAGCTCACAAATTTCTATCTCATGTTCATACGAGCACCTGATGTCTCATAAATATTTATCCTCTCCCTGTACCTACAATACTGCTCTCCTTGCTTCATTAATATACAATTTGTTCAACTGTTGGTCTCTATTTCCATGAGCAATACTCTGATTAACATTTTAGGACAAGGTTTATAGAAGTAAACATACCAATCAAAACTCCAGCCAGGCCCAAGGCAATAATCAGATAAATAAACAGACTAAAGTAAATAAGATTTCAGAGGTAACTTATATGAAGCTGTAATGCAGCTTGTTTTCCTGCATGTGACTTCATAGTCATCTAATCCGTACAGGACTACAAATGTAGTGATAAAACACACCCACAACTATGCATACATATATATATATGATATGAAGATCTTAGTCCATATAACTAGTCATTTCACCACAGAAGGAGATTTGTTTAGTGAATCCTGAGCTGCCCTTGGAAAATGTGCTTGCTGTTCTCAATTAATTTCTTATCTTTCACATATTTTCTTCTTTTTTTTTTAAACAAAGTGAATGCAACATTACCATTGTCTCCTTCTCCGACTACTTTTTTTCTTCACAAATGAGAGGCAGCGTTCTCCTGCCTCACGTTGACCAAATCTTTCAGCACCCCACAGAGCTGAACGCATTCAGCTTTTCCTTGTCAGTGCCTAATCTGCTGTCTCACTGCTGACTGCCCCTTTTCTTTCCCAAATCTTGCTGGTACGCAGAGGTATCTCAAAGCAGGCTTTGTCAGTAAGTAAGAAGCAAGAAGTAAAAAAACCCAAAAACCAAACAAACCAAAACAAAAAAACCAAAACAAAAACCCAAAACAAAAACCCCAACATTTAATCTGTGGTTTTTCCACTGAATCACATCCACCATGGGCCCCATATTTCCCCTGAAATGTTCCTGTCTGTGCTGCACTACTACGAACGTTCATCTCACCAAACTGCAGAATCAGAAACATGACTGGCCAAGAGAGATGATGCTTCCCCATAAATGAAAGCAGAGCAGGAACACTCCCTGGGCAGTCCACTTTCTTATTCTCATCATGCTTCAGCCAGTATAGTTGCCTGGGGACCCCTCTAAAGAATGAAATAAAAATTTCTGTTCCATGACTGCCACTGGACAGACTCAGGCAGCATTGTGCTATCTAACATAATATTACAGCTGCTGTCCCACAGTGATAGAAAGACAGTGTCTGTACTGTGCAGAAAGCAGAGTTTCTCTCCTGTGTACGTGAAATCAATGGTTGTCTGCAGAAGGGGGTCACTGTTATCTTAAGAAGTGGAAATTTTGGCACAACAGGGAGCAGAGTAACAACTGAATAGCTCAACAGACCCAGTTTAGAGATGAGAAAGGGAAAGGGGATGATGATGAAATATGGAGGAAAAGACAACGTCCAAGGAAAAAACAAAGAAGAGAAAAAAGGGAGAAAAAACAGCAGCGCACAAAAAGAACAGGCAAACAGAAAGCAAGAGGCTGAAGACAAAAACAGATCAAGGACTCTAACAAAATCTCATTGTGCCAAACAAAGAAAAACACTCACTCATCAAACTCCTTTAGTAAAATGAAACAGAAAAGTAATGAGAAAGTATGAACCATAAAGCAAAATCAAAGTCAATCTATCAAACCTCATCCGGTTCAACAAGGCCAAGTGCACAGTCTTGCACCTGCATTTTGGGCAACTCCAAATATAAATCCAGGACGGGGGATGAAGGGATTGAGGGCAGCCCTGCTCAGAAAAACTTTGCTTGAGGGATATTTCTTGATGAAAACCTGGACACGAGCTGAGAAGGAGCACTTGGAGGCCACAAAGCCAAGCGTATGCTGGGCTGCATCAAAAGAAGCATGGCCAGGAGGTGATTCTCCCTCTCCACTCTGCTCTTATGAGATCCCATCTGGAAGACTCATTCAGTTCTCGAGGCCTCAGCACGAGAAAGGTATAGACCTGTTGCAGCAGGTCGAGAAGAGGGCCACAAAAGTTATCAGAAGAATTGAACGTCTCTCTGAAGACAAGCCGAAAGAGTTGAGGTTGGTTAACCTGGTGAATATAAGGCTCCAGGAAGACCTTCTTGCAGCATTTCAGTACTTCTAGGGGACTTACAGGAACGATGGCGACAGACCTTTTAACAGGGTCTGCTGCAATATGACAAGGAATAATGGTTTCAAAGTAAAAGCTTGTATACTTAGACTACATATTAGAAGGAAATTATTTACAATGTAGGTGATTAAAGGCTCAAGAAGAATATAGCAAGCAGGTCTAGGGAGGCCGTACTCCCCCTCTCCTCTGTTCTAGTGAAGCTGCATCTGGACATTGTTTCCAGTTCTGGGCTTCCTAGTTCAAGAAAGACAAGGAACTAGTGGAGACAGACAATGATTATCAGTATCTAAGTGGGGGTGGGTAACAAGAGAATGGGGCCAGACTCTTCTCAGTGATGCTCAGTGACAGGACAAGGAGCGATAAGTAGAAAAAGGAACATGGGAAGTTCCACCTGAACATGAGGAAAAGCTTTACTTTGAGGGCGAAGGAGCACTGAAACAGGCTGCCCAGGGAACTGTGGACTCTCCTTCTTCGGAAATATTCAACACCTTCTTGGATGTGCTCCTGTGCAACCCACTTTAGCAAGTTCCTTCCAACCCCAAACATTCTGTCATTCTGTGATTCTGTGGAGCACTGGCACGATATTCCCAGAGAGGTGGTAGATGCCTCATCCCTGGAAACCTTTGAAGACAGTTTTGATTGGGGTCTGAGACACCTGATTGAATTGAAGATATCCCTACTTACAGCAAGGTGGTGTTGGACCCACCACATAGCTATTAAAGCAAAAATAGCTGTGTGTTACACAGCACAGAGAAAAAGGAATATATTCTCCATGGTCCCGTAAACTGAGTGTAAAGATAATAAAGTACTGATACAGAAAAAGCTACATAATTCTATTTTCCACACATTTAGGAATTTGCAATGATATCGGCTGCTCTGGCTGAGTCATTGTTATCTCAAAACTTCAGAGTTTGTTTCAAGACTGCTGAACATATTATACGTGTTCTGGGTAAGGAGGCATGTTCGTTCCTTGCCTCAGAAGCTCTGCTGTTTCCTAACCTGTCTGCCATTGTTTAATGCAGAAGAAAATTATACGTAACTATCAGCACAGTAAGTATACCCCATCTGATGTAGAGGGGATTTTTTCTATTTACATATTGAAAGCTACTTTTTAAGAATGAAGCCCTCCTAGAGAGTCCCTTATAGAAAGATGAATATTACTAAAGAGTAGCTGTACATTACTGTTGACACCTGAGTGTTGATTATAACACTGCTATAGAGTATTAGTATCTTGGATTCATAATTGATATGAAGATTTCTAATGGTGTATGTACAAAATTATAATTTATTAAAACTTTGGGTTTGTTCAGCAGAAGAAATACACTTAAGGTGATTTTTTATGTGTGTTCTGCAGGTGATGATAATTCCATTTTCAGTTAGCATACTTTGCTCTTTTGTTCTATTATTCATAGTTAAATTGACATCAGAGACAATCTCTCATTCAGAGACCAAGAAGGAAAAGATGATTTTTGTAAGTGCCATTTATCAACACAAATTCCTTCCTTCTAATCAACCTGTTAATTAAACNTCCTTTAGTAAAATGAAACAGTAAAGTAATGAGAAAGTATGAACCATAAAGCAAAATAAAAGTCAGTCTATCAAACCTCATCCGGTTCAACAAGGCCAAGTGCACAGTCTTGCACCTGCATTTCAGGCAGCTCCAAATGTAAATCAGGATGGGGAATGAAGGGATTGAGAGCAGCCCTGCTCAGAAAAACTTTGCTTGAAGGATATTTCTTGATGAGAACCTGGACACGAGCTGAGAAGGAGCACTTGGAGGCCACAAAGCCAAGCGTATGCTGGGCTGCATCAAAAGAAGCATGGCCAGGAGGTGATTCTCCCTCTCTACTCTGCTCTTGTGAGATCCCATCTGGAAGACTACATTCAGTTCTGGAGGCCTCAGCATGAGAAAGGCGTAGACCTGTTGCAGCAGGTTGAGAAGAGGGCCAAAAAAGTTATCAGAGGAATTGAACGTCTCTCTGAAGACAAGCCGAAAGAGTTGAGGTTGGTTAACCTGGTGAATATAAGGCTCCAGGAAAACCTTCTTGCTGCGTTTCAGTACTTCTAGGGGACTTACAGGAATGATGGCGACAGACTTTTTAACAGGGCCTGCTGCAATATGACAAGGAATAATGGTTTCAAAGTAAAAGCTTGTATACTTAGACTACATATTAGAAGGAAATTATTTACAATGTAGGTGATTAAAGGCTCAAGAAGAATATAGCAAGCAGGTCTAGGGAGGCCGTACTCCCCCTCTCCTCTGTTCTAGTGAAGCTGCATCTGGACATTGTTTCCAGTTCTGGGCTTCCTAGTTCAAGAAAGACAAGGAACTAGTGGAGACAGACAATGATTATCAGTATCTAAGTGGGGGTGGGTAACAAGAGAATGGGGCCAGACTCTTCTCAGTGATGCTCAGTGACAGGACAAGGAGCGATAAGTAGAAAAAGGAACATGGGAAGTTCCACCTGAACATGAGGAAAAGCTTTACTTTGAGGGCGAAGGAGCACTGAAACAGGCTGCCCAGGGAACTGTGGACTCTCCTTCTTCGGAAATATTCAACACCTTCTTGGATGTGCTCCTGTGCAACCCACTTTAGCAAGTTCCTTCCAACCCCAAACATTCTGTCATTCTGTGATTCTGTGGAGCACTGGCACGATATTTCCAGAGAGGTGGTAGATGCCTCATCCCTGGAAACCTTTGAAGACAGTTTTGATTGGGGTCTGAGACACCTGATTGAATTGAAGATATCCCTACTTACAGCAGGATGGTGTTGGACCCACCACATAGCTATTAAATAAAAAATAGCTGTGTGTTACACAGCACAGAGAAAAAGGAATATATTCTCCATGGTCCCGTAAACTGAGTGTAAAGATAATAAAGTACTGATACAGAAAAAGCTACATAATTCTATTTTCCACACATTTAGGAATTTGCAATGATATCGGCTGCTCTGGCTGAGTCATTGTTATCTCAAAACTTCAGAGTTTGTTTCAAGACTGCTGAACATATTATACGTGTTCTGGGTAAGGAGGCATGTTCGTTCCTTGCCTCAGAAGCTCTGCTGTTTCCTAACCTGTCTGCCATTGTTTAATGCAGAAGAAAATTATACGTAACTATCAGCACAGTAAGTATATCCCATCTGATGTAGAGGGGATTTTTTCTATTTACATATTGAAAGCTACTTTTTAAGAATGAAGCCCTCCTAGAGAGTCCCTTATAGAAAGATGAATATTACTAAAGAGTAGCTGTACATTACTGTTGACACCTGAGTGTTGATTATAACACTGCTATAGAGTATTAGTATCTTGGATTCATAATTGATATGAAGATTTCTAATGGTGTATGTACAAAATTATAATTTATTAAAACTTTGGGTTTGTTCAGCAGAAGAAATACACTTAAGGTGATTTTTTATGTGTGTTCTGCAGGTGATGATAATTCCATTTTCAGTTAGCATACTTTGCTCTTTTGTTCTATTATTCATAGTTAAATTGACATCAGAAACAATCTTTCATTCAGAGACCAAGAAGGAAAAGATGATTTTTGTAAGTGCCATTTATCAACACAAATTCCTTCCTTCTAATCAACCTGTTAATTAAACTCTCAAGAAAAAGTGCTACCAAATAAGGAAAAAAACCTCAAAGCATCCTGCTGAAGTCCTTTTCTTGTCACAAAGCTTCTTCTCACTCAAGTTTCCTACGTAAAGTTGCCTTCATCTAACAGCACTTATGGTTTTCAATCCTTTTCCTAAGTGTTCCTTTTTTTTCTTTTCCTGTTCTTGAGGCTTGATTGTACGTACACCAATGAAAAGTACTGAGATTTCTGAAAAATGTTTTAATTAAGATTACTTCCAGAAAACTATGATGTATTTATTAGTTTGTACTTGCATTACAGAAGTGTCTGAAGGAGACTTTGTGATAGGTGAGGTACAAACACTTCTTGAAACATAGTCCCACTCTAATGTGTTTTTAATATGAAAAAGAAAAGGAGAAGAATTTGACTGATGTGAGGATTATTATTTCCATTTGTGAATGGATCCTTGAAGCACTGATAAACAGTCTCATTCTGACACTCATGAAGAAGAACTGTGCCAGAATTAGAAATGGATCAGGTTTCCTTAGTCCCCGCACTGGGCTTCACCCATGAAACCAGTTACACCTCTCCTAAATCTCCAGGGGAGATTTAGGCTAGACATTAGGAAAAAAAATTTCATAGAAAGGGTTATTGGGCATTGGAACAGGCTGCCCAGGGAGGTGGTTGATTCACCTTCCCTGGAGGTGTTTAAGACACGGGTGGACGAGGTGCTGAGGGACATGGTTTAGCGTTTGATAGGAATGGTTGGACTCGATGATCTGGAGGGTCTCTTCCAACCTGGTTGTTCTATGATTCTATTCTATGATTCGATATGCTTTCACCCTTCAATGTCTTCCAAGGGGTTTACACTCTGAAACTCTCAATCATATTCCACACTTCTGACAAACATTATAGGTTAAGTAAAGTTAAAAACCTTATAAACCTGACAGGCCAGCTATCAAAATTTATCATACAAATAGAACTACATCCAATAAGCAAATGACTGGTTTTATTCTATTGATCGTATTCTGTATTCAATCAGACACTCAATTTTCTTAAACTTCCTCATTCCACATATATTTTTGGTCCCATCAATAATAATAGAGGGTATTCCTTGCAGTGCGAAAGGATTCCATTATAGACCCTAAAACATTGTGCTATGTTCCTGGGCAATGAAATGACGTGATTTTTCTGTTTAAATGCCTGTAACAGACTTGAGGCACTTCCTAAAAGAAGAGCATAAGTTAAGTTCTGGCTATTGTTGGTTCTATAGTTAAACAATCTCAGATCTGCATGAACAAATAGTGACAGTAGTGCTTCCCGGCTCTAATAAATTAACTCCCAGCTCTAATAAATAGTTAAGGGTTTTGTAAAGGTCATTGTGAGTATCTTAGCTTAAAGTTAACTGAGGTAAAATAACACAGACATCTCCTGAAGATTCCTGACACAAAGTGGTGACAGGAGAATCCAAATCTCCCCTGCACTGTTCTTTTGCCTATCCGCTCTACATGTTGCATGCTGCATTAAGATGATTTCAATCTGTCAATGCACACAGAGTCTCCAAATTGATTTTATGGGTACTAGAAGGACTGTGGGACCTGCTGGACTGTTCCTTTCATAGGGTGGTACATTTCTTATGATATTTCTCATTTCAGTCTATTTCACAACATTTAACAAGGCCAAGTGTTAGATGCTGCACTTTGGTAACAACAGCCCCTTGCAGTGCTTCAAGCTTGGATAAGAGTGGCTAGAAAGCTCCCAGGGGAAAAGGAAGTGGAGGTGTTGGTTGACAGGCAACATGTGCCAGCAGTGTGCTCAAAGTATCCAAGAAGGCCAACAAGATCCTGGGTTTTATCAGCCATGTTGTTCCCAGCAGGAGTAGGGAAGTGATTATGTTCCTGTACACAGTGCTGGTAAGCTCATATCTGAAATAGTATGTTCAGTTTTCGACCCCTCATTACAATTAAAATACTAAGGGGCTGAAGTGTGTCCAGGGAAGGACAGTGAAGCTGGATGAAGAGTCTGGAGCTCAAGTGTTATGAAGAACCACTGAGAGAACTGGTTTTTTAAGTCTAGAGAAGAGGNATTTCAGTCTATTTCACAACATTTAACAAGGCCAAGTGTTAGATGCTGCACTTTGGTAACAACAGCCCCTTGCAGTGCTTCAAGCTTGGATAAGAGTGGCTAGAAAGCTCCCAGGGGAAAAGGAAGTGGAGGTGTTGGTTGACAGGCAACATGTGCCAGCAGTGTGCTCAAAGTATCCAAGAAGGCCAACAAGATCCTGGGTTTTATCAGCCATGTTGTTCCCAGCAGGAGTAGGGAAGTGATTATGTTCCTGTACACAGTGCTGGTAAGTTCATATCTGAAATAGCATGTTCAGTTTTGGGCCCCTCATTACAAGAGAAAAATACTAAGGGGCTGAAGTGTGTCCAGGGAAGGACAATGAAGCTGGATGAAGAGTCTGGAGCTCAAGTGTTATGAAGAGCCACTGAGAGAACTGGGGTATTTAAGTCTAGAGAAGAGGATGTTGAGGGGAGATCTTATTGCCCTCCACAACTACCTGAAAGGAGGTTGTAGCGAGGTGTGTGTTGGTCTCTTCTCCCAAGTGACAAGTGATAGGATGAGATGAAATGGCCTCAAGTTGTGCCAGGGAGGTTTAGACTGGATATTAGGGAAAATGTCTTTACTGAAGGAGTGGTGAAGCACTGGAACCCAGGGAAGCATTGGAACCCACAGCTCTGGAAGGGTTAAAAAATGTGTAGATCATAGAATCATAGAATCACCAGGTTGGAAGAGACCCACCGGATCATCGAGTCCAACTGTACCTATCANATAGTTCTATTTATGGATCACCCTTTTGTATCTCTTATGAGGTGGTGTTTCATGTGTTTCAGATCTCATTCCAACATTTATCATTAATAAATCATCCTTATCAGCAGGGAAGATATTACTTTATTATAAACATTTGGGTTGTCCGTGACCAGTTAGATATTACAGAAAACAAAATAATCACAAACTTGTAGTCTAATCCAAACAGTTTTACTCTCAGTTTGGGATCCAAATGTATCTAATAAATAGCAATTTATGTTTTTTTCTGTTCTAAATTCATTAAGTTTCCAAAGAATAGTTTTAAACCTGAAGTTTTTAACAGTGTTGCTAATAATATGCATGTTCAATATTAAATTTCTTTTAGTCAAAGTTTAATTTATTTATTTGTTTGGAAAACCTCACAATTCTTGTAACAAATTGACTTTAAAGTCCTATGGCATAAGATTTCAGTCAGGGATAAACAATATTATAAAAAAAAGTATTGTACTCTGAGCTAAATATTTAAGACCTCAGAGTGGTAGCTGCCAGGGGCTCATCAATTTCTCACTAGCCACTAAAAAAGCAAGAGGAAGATGAACCTTTTCTATTATAACCTTTGAAGCTGAAAAAATTATGCCTGAACTGTTAAATTCACTATGGGAGTGTTCATACAAGGGATTTGCTACCATTCACTGAATTTAAACCCAGAAGAGACCATTAGGTAAATGGATGTAGTTTTCTGTGTAATAAAGATGAAATATTTGTATCTGATTGCCCTTGCAAAGATCCTATTAACTTGTATTTATCTACCTTTTTGGGGAGCCTTCATGATGTGAATACTGGAGCATGAACTGAGGAGGAGCTGTAAAGTTGTTTCACTGGAAGCAGCTAATATTGCAGAGAGGTGTAATGACTAAGAATGTCATTATAGATGACCAGATGAAACAAACAGCTTTGAAGAGTTCCCTTTCATCCACACTAAATTATGCTCTCTTGTTGTATAAATATAGGCAGCTTTGAGAAGTTCAGCATCAGCTATTTATTTTTAAAGAGTTTAATCATTGTTACTTATAATAATTTTGATTAAAGAATGAAAAAAACAATGTTATAATAACAACAAACATCAGAACGAAGGTTATAAATAAAAGGAGGGAATTACTCAGTCCAAGCTATGAGTACTGGAAGAAAAGGCCTAGAGCTAAGAATGGAGATGTTTACCTAGAAGTTTTTAGCTGTAGGAGGAGATAAAATGGTGAGCAGGCAGAAAAGGTGACACTCAAGGTACTGCCCCTGAAATGGGTGTTCACACTAATAGACATTTCAGTTGTGCATTTTCATCTAAGAAACTTCCTGCTGCAAGAGGAATCTGAGCTGTCCTTCATTTCTCTTGATCTTCTCTCAGGCTGCATTTATGTTTCTGAGACCTTAGCGCACTGTGCTACTGGTTTTAAGTTTGTCATAGGTTATATAGAAGGGGAAGATATTTGATGGTCTGAGACAAGCCTATCTCTTTGATGTATAATGGAGAAGGTAGGTGAAGAGTTTTATGGCTTTTTCTGGAGGTGTTACATAGAAATCAACTTTTGTGGGTGACACGAGTGCTCTTTTCCATAGCAACTTCTAAATATCACATCTATACATTTTCTTGATGTGGACACTGCATGTAACAGGCACTTCATTTTCCTTCATAAGCTTCCTACCTTAATTCACTGGAATAGCTCCTTGAAAATACTCCTACATTATTCAAATGGCTTCAGACACCCTCTTTGACTGCTATTCCTGCTTCTTCTGTGACCCTATGTTCAATCTAAGCTTTGATCATGACCACAGTCTTGCAAGAACAGCTGAAGACACCTTCACAAATTGCAACTGTGCTAAAGAAGGAACTTTCAAAGCTTCCTCTCCTCCTTCTTCACCACTTATAGCACTATTTAAAGTATCAGATAAGGTTTATCTCACCTTAGAAATACTTATTTCCAAAGATGTGTCAGTCCTGTGCCAGCTCAGATATGACCACAAAGTGAAAAGGTAGCACATCTCAGGAATTGCTGCATTCAAGTGATAAAAATATTAACAGCTGAATGGTGGGGTTCTTTAATAATCTTACTAGAGATTTATGGCATTTATAAGCCTACCTACATGTTGCTTTTAGTAAAGAACGTAGCATTCATTTCAAAAAAGTTGATGACAACTTATTATAAGCTTTTCTTATACTGAAGGGTAAGAAATTAGTTTCCTATCTTCAAGATCATCAACGAACCATTTCCCTGAGAATCTAGGTCTTGTTTCTTCCCAGGGTTGTCCTAAGACAGAATACTAGAGCACATTCATTTTTGAAGGTGGTAAAACTGGATTCAGTTCTTTGAAAAATAGATTTTACCTATGTCCATTGAACATAAACCACATTTATAGGACGGAAGACTTTGCTTCTTTGGCTAATTAAGTCAATTTAAGCACAATATTATAATTCAAAAGGACAGTGTTAGCACTGACTATGTTAAATAAAAAAAACAGTTAAGAGTGAGGGCCATATTCATTTGTAGATAATAGAATCAAGACAT
This sequence comes from Piaya cayana, assembly GCA_013389865.1. Lineage (NCBI taxonomy): Eukaryota > Metazoa > Chordata > Aves > Cuculiformes > Coccyzidae > Piaya > Piaya cayana. Next base: position 35,178 of record WAAB01001237.1, read on the forward strand.
CCAACTGCGACTATCACTGGAAATAGGCAGATTTCAAAGACCAGAATCATGATTAAAGGCTTAAGAAGCTCATAAAAAGCTTGTAGTGCAGGATATTTAACCCTAGCATGTAAGTGCTTATTGCACAGGGGGGAGCAGCTGCATAGTCTTCAGCTATATGAGACCACTGGAAGGAAAAAGAGCTCTTCAGCAAGGGATAGAAGAAGTAATAAGAGGCTCATTATAGAGATTTAACTGAGACCTCAGGAAAAACCTTTCTAAAGATAAATATATTTAAGTACAGCAATAGACTTACTGAGGAGATTATGAAGTCAGCATCTTTTGAGTTTTTCAAGAAGAGTTTAAACAAACTCTAGTTAAGAATGGCTTTGGTAGAGTCAATCCTGCCCTGAGGCAAGGGAAACTTCCATTTGATTCTCTCAGGAAGCCCAAGGTTGGAGCACGCAATCTCTGGAAATCCCTTTCAAGGCATTTCCTAGGATAAGGTTTAATGAAGGAAAGTTGTGGCTAATTTCATTTAGGCTATAGATAAAATCTGTGTTTCTAATAAGGAAGATAATTAAATAATGAACAACTGAAGAGCCTGATCTGTGATATGGTGGATTTTCCATCTATTTTAAACAATTTTTAGAATAAGACTGAACATGGAAATAAAAAATAATGAAAAAATTCTGTTGTAGGTAATTGCCCAGAGAAAGGAATTATTTCAGAAGTCCTATGGCCTGTGTTACGCAGGATGTCACATTGGTTCTAATTGGTTTCATAATCTATTTATTTTATTTATCTTTTTTTATTTAGTTTGTAGGTTTGTTTGGGTTTTTTTTTCTTTTTCCTTTGGTCACGTTAATTTATCAAACTGCTTTCTGGCTCTTGGTCCCTAACAGCATGTAAAATACAAAATTTTAAATATATAACATCTTACCCCATAAACTTCTTTGAGTTGCTAATACTTCCACCTTTAGAGGTTTACCCTCTATGGGTAGGGGAAACAATCCTCTTTTAATGATTGCAGGCAGTGGGATAAAAATTCCACTAATGTGTTCGAGGCAAACATCCTTATAATAGTTAAGTTAAATTAATGAGGATGTGATTAATGGATATGTAGATGAAATGCATTCTCCACCTCAATGGAAATATCCTTAATTAAGATAAATGTAAGTGCTAGGCATTAGATTGCAAATGGGAGCAAGGACAATGAAAGTTCTCAGTTCAGTTTCTCTCTTTTCATGCAGATTTTTGACATAATTAAAGAATTATGTATTTTGTTCTCTAATTTGCAAATATTAGGCTACATGCTTGAGCAAAAGAAGAAGACATGCATTAGACAAAGAGCTGTATTCGTCCTCACCTGCCACTTCCTTTCCTAAAGGACAGAGATGTCTATAGCACAGATCAAAGGTCAATTTGCCTGGAATATTTAAAATGCAGCTTTTGGGCAGCTGGACCACACAAAAGAGGGAAAAGTAAGGAAAAATAATGACCAGCTCCAAAAGAATTTTAGTCACTGGATAATTCAAACAGCAAACTGTTTCTATTTATGAAACCTACCCCAGCATTTGCTGAAGTAAAAGGTGAATTTCCACTAACTTTGTGCGGGCACAGCATATTCCAGGAAGAAACTGAGATTAAATGAATTGATATTATCATTTGAGATCTTTGTGCAGGTATACAGAAATTAAACTAAACATCTGAGTTTCTGACATTTATTCAATGGACTTCTTCATCTTACAAAGTTTCACTTCATTCCTCCTTTCTCTTGGGGGAAAGACATCCCATTTTTTCCCTATGCCTCCTGCTTGCAATTTGTAAAGGATAGTAAGACAGTAACGATGAAAAATAGGAAGGATAAAAAAGACCCGAGAGGCAGGGAAAGGACTGCCATGTACCTGATAATGCAGTTGTTATGCAGGGATACAATCAAAGCCATCGGTGCTAGGGGCCAAACAAGAGTAAAAAAAGTCTCTGATCTTCTTCTAATGGTTTTAGTCAGTTGAGATCCACGCTACTGCTTCCCCACACCATGACTGTCACTCTAAGTGAGATAAATAATGTACAGTAGAAAGATGTTTCTTCTGCACTTGAGGAACAATTTCAGTTAAGATTTCAGTGTTACTGTTTTGGGCTGATTTAATTCAAAATGCAAACAAGAGCAAAGGTTTTATTAAATGAACAGACATTTCAGCTTCGTCTACAGTTAAAGGGGTGTCTGCCAGACAATGGCAGAATAGGTAAAAAGCTAACTGTCAATTTTGATACCGACTATTCATATCACAAGTCCTAGCAAACCAAAGCAAGATGAATATTTGAACTGCTCGCAAACACAAATCATGCTGAACAGGGTAAGTGCATCTCCATTTATTATGCAGGGAGCTTAGGAAGGCAGAATATATTTATTGTTAATAGAATATTCACCTCAAGCTATACCAATGTGGCTTTTGTTTTGATAAAACTTGTCCTTGGGGAGCCAAACACAGAATTCTGAGGTTTTGCAAGGAATGATATATATATTTTCTTGTTAACTCAGTTTGGGTCTCAGTTGCCAGCTGACTTTTATTCTGAAGGTGATTCTGCGACTTAACAGAAAGAGTAAAACCACAAAAGCTGAGAACAGAAATCTTGTATCTCCTTTTTGCACCTGTATAAATGATGCATGGAAGTATAAGACATCGTGGAGTTGCACAGTGCCAGTGTTTTCCCTTCCCGTAGAAGAAGGAGATTTTAAAACTAAAAATAAAATTAATCACAAGAAGTCCAAACAAATGCAAGTACTGGCAAGCAATGGGTCAGTTTCTATAAATGAGAAATGGTGTGAGAGCATTATACCTTTTACTTCATCTTTGAAGCCTGGGATATATTTCAATTCTGTGTCTGCAAAGAAAGAACTTTAAAACATGAGATAAAGAACTGATACAACCAAGCCATAAAATTAAGAGCTGAATTTGGAAAGTATCCAAATTCCAATCTAATTAAAGTCTGTGCTTTTGAGTCTAGAAGGCAAAAAGGTCACTTCTGACCTGAATCCAGACCTGTAGGAGCATATATTCGTACATACATTTATACACACAAATATATATATTTTCTGTTTCTCTTCTCATATTATTAAACTCACAACATGACATCACATGCAACACAGTGAATAGAATTGATGGAAGAAGATGATACAAGGCAAAAATTAACTGTTAGTTTTACTGAATAACACTGACTCATTATCATGGCTAGAAAGAAAAATGCAAGTTGTTTTCCACAGCTCGGTGGTCACAGAGAAGTCTAAAGGATAAGTCAAGGACGTGAAAATTAAAGCATTGGTGATTCTGCTGGAATAGGCTTGAAGCCATTTTAATCTCTTGCAAAATGGGTAAAGGAAGAAAAACAGTGTAATTCTGANCTTTTAAATATGCAATAAATCTAGGTTCTTTTCATGAATATAAAACACAAAGTGGACATTAAGGAATTATAGGCTGAGGAAGAATGTGAAATAAACAAGTAAACCCATTTTTGAAAATACAAGAAAGAGAGCAATATGTTTTTATCTTCTCAGAGATGACATTATGAGGGTAGCAACAATAACAGTTAGTTTCAAAACAGATGTTACAGTTCAATCCAGTTCTACCAAACCCCCACTCTCTTCAGTGGGCAGAAACAAAAGTGCTTTAAGACAAGGTTGTGCCAACAACCATGTTATTTTCAGTTAGACTGCTTTAAGTCATAAAGGTTTTGCTAAGTTTACCAATAGTTTTAAATTCCAGACTGAGTGGGGAATCACTGCAATGCCTTCTGAGTTCCTAAGGGAGCAGCCCCAGATGAGAAAGACACTATTTACAAGTGGAATGGACTACAAAATACAAAATTAATTGATAGTTCACCTTTCATTTGTATGCATCTACATACAAATAGCTTTCCAACTACTGCTTTCTTTTGCATGACAAATTGTTGAAGTAGCTTCTCCTTGGTGCATCAGAAAGCTAGCAAATTAATTAAAAGAAACAAAAAATCCTCCAAACTTTCTTTTTGGGAAATATCTTGACTAGTAAACCAGAAGAATTATTGTATGAAAATGCTGCTTTTTCTAGTAACGTATCATCACCAGACCACAATTTTTAAAAAGTCAATTCTGCAATATGAGATTATTTTCTCAGTTTGATGCATATACATTTTACTTCCACAAAGTATAGGGCTAACAGTGTTAACATGTAGGAAGGTAAGTGCAAATACACAAGTTACATCACCTGAATCTGCCCTGCTTGGAATTCCAAATGCTTGAGCAGAGAGGCAACGAGAAGAAAGATTGTTGTTTTGTAAGGTCAGGAGAAAGTTTGCTGAACTCTTAGATATTTTTAATACTGATTCGCTTTTGTAGCCAAGAGTGAAATGATCTTTTAAGTGGTGCTGAAAGGTAGCATTTTCCAGTAATTAACTAGTAGAAACTGTTAAGAGCACTAACAGTATGTTAGGAGAGATTAAAGTTCAAAAGTCTGCATAAAGTGATTTACCAGTCACTTGAAGATCCCTTTGAGTAAGGTAGTAAGGTAGTCATTCTTTTTTATAACTGTCTTTAAAACACTTGATAAATCTATGAAAACTGCTTCTCTGTGATGTGTCTTTGAATTACTTCTTTCTAGGCTTCTCTATTGCAGTATAAAGGAGCAGCAGGTTAGAGGACCAGTAGCAGAAACAGGTCCTGGCAGATTTTTTTTACATAAAGACTCGATGACTGCAACAGAAATTGCAGACTTTGAGTCCGTAAGTCTAGAAGCTTTGCTGAAGGATGTATAAGCTAGATGGGTTCTTGTTGACGAAGGGAGACAGGACATCCGATGATCGTCAGCAAGTCCCAATTTTATTAAGAGTGGTGCTTAGTTAAATACAGTCAATAATGAGGTTCATACATATTGCAAAAGCTGAGCTCCTAATTGGTCAGTGAACTAAAGTGTGCAAAATATAAACAACCCGTCCCCCCAGGTGCAGTTGGGTGCTGTGAGATTCACTCCCTACGCATTCTTCCCACCGAAGCTCTAACCAGGGTCTCATGCCTCCCTAGGCACCAAGGACACTGTTTCCCTAAAGAGGTCTCTAGCTTATCAGTGTCCTTTCTGCAGGAGCCATTCCTGAATAAGGCCTAGGCTCCCGACAGGTTCTGTGACAAGGGGCTATGTCCTCCTTCATTTTCTTTCCCTTTTTTCTTCTTTTCCTTCCTTTCTTTCCTCCCTGTTACAGAACTCATATCAATGTGGTTTTGATCTGTCTTGAATTTCTCTTTGTTAATATAGCACTAATAATACTTCTTCATTTAGACAGGAAGTCATGTTGTGAAATATCTGCAAAAATCCTGGAAGGATTCTATTTTCTCTCCTTCCTTCTTGTTTGCTCCATTATATACAGCTCTGTTCTACAGAGCTGAAACTCAGCATTATAGTCTGAGTTAAATCAGCCTGTACTATCCAAATGGGTTTAAATTAGAAAAAAAAAAGAGAAAAGAATACTTATTTTCTATGAAATAAGACTTTAGTTTCCTCATCTCCAATATAGGATCCCTAGTCCAGGATGCAGCTTTTAAGAGTTATATAAAGAGAGATAGAAGAGAACTCAGTGTTTACTGAAAAGGCATGAGTATAAAAATCTTCAAGTTGAAGGAGCATATAAAAAATGAGAAAAGATAATAAATGAGAAAACTAAACAACCTTGCCCCGCGCTTTACAATAAAACTGCTTTCCAAAAATGTGTGCATACACTGTGATAGCTACTCTGAGGTAAACCCTTAAAGAAGGCGATAGACTTTAACCCTGATGAATTTAAAGAGAAAAGATCAAGAAACGCGACGGCATTGATGTCAGTGAACTAGCTGAGGTGGTGTACAACAACGTCTGCTCTCCTCTAGAAATGTGGAACCTCTTGATGTTAAAAGCTCAAAATGGAGGCCTTTTGAGAACTTGTTCTGCTAGCTAGAAGGGAGACTTGAAGCAGCTTTTGAAAGGCAGGAGCTTTTTCAAATTCAAATAACATACAGATACTCACCCCCAGGAAACAAAGTTTGATAAAAAAAATAAACTGTTATCTGCATTACATAGAAAAGGAAGAATAGCTTGCTCACTTGTTCTGAAAGAAGAGAAATGTAGAATCATAGATTGGTTTGGGCTGGAAGGGACCTTAAGTTTCATCCAGCTCCAATAACCCAGCCACAGGCAGGCACACCTTCCATGCTCAAAGCCCCATGCAACCTGTCCTCGAACACCTCCAGGGACGAGGCATCCGTGACTTCTCTGATCCAACCTGATTCAGTGCCTCATCACNCTCCCTAGGCACCAAGGACACTGTTTCCCTAAAGAGGTCTCTAGCTTATCAGTGTCCTTTCTGCAGGAGCCATTCCTGAATAAGGCCTAGGCTCCCGACAGGTTCTGTGACAAGGGGCTATGTCCTCCTTCATTTTCTTTCCCTTTTTTCTTCTTTTCCTTCCTTTCTTTTCTCCCTGTTACAGACCTCACATCAATGTGGTTTTGATCTGTCTTGAATTTCTCTTTGCTAATATAGCACTAATAATACTTCTTCATTTAGACAGGAAGTCATGTTGTGAAATATCTGCAAAAATCCTGGAAGGATTCTATTTTCTCTCCTTCCTTCTTGTTTGCTCCATTATTTACAGCTCTGTTCTACAGAACTGAAACTCAGCATTATAGTCTGAGTTAAATCAGCCTTGTACTATCCAAATGGGTTTAAATTAGAAAAAAAAAAAGAGAAAAGAATACTTATTTTCTATGAAATAAGACTTTAGTTTCCTCATCTCCAATATAGGATCCCTAGTCCAGGATGCAGCTTTTAAGAGTTATATAAAGAGAGATAGAAGAGAACTCAGTGTTTACTGAAAAGGCATGAGTATAAAAATCTTCAAGTTGAAGGAGCATATAAAAAATGAGAAAAGATAATAAATGAGAAAACTAAACAACCTTGCCCCGCGCTTTACAATAAAACTGCTTTCCAAAAATGTGTGCATACACTGTGATAGCTACTCTGAGGTAAACCCTTAAAGAAGGCGATAGACTTTAACCCTGATGAATTTAAAGAGAAAAGATCAAGAAACGCGACGGCATTGATGTCAGTGAACTAGCTGAGGTGGTGTACAACAACGTCTGCTCTCCTCTAGAAATGTGGAACCTCTTGATGTTAAAAGCTTAAAATGGAGGCCTTTTGAGAACTTGTTCTGCTAGCTAGAAGGGAGACTTGAAGCAGCTTTTGAAAGGCAGGAGCTTTTTCAAATTCAAATAACATACAGATACTCACCCCCAGGAAACAAAGTTTGATAAAAAAAATAAACTGTTATCTGCATTACATAGAAAAGGAAGAATAGCTTGCTCACTTGTTCTGAAAGAAGAGAAATGTAGAATCATAGATTGGTTTGGGCTGGAAGGGACCTTAAGTTTCATCCAGCTCCAATAACCCAGCCACAGGCAGGCACACCTTCCATGCTCAAAGCCCCATGCAACCTGTCCTCGAACACCTCCAGGGACGAGGCATCCGTGACTTCTCTGATCCAACCTGATTCAGTGCCTCATCACCCTAACAATAAAAAAATATCTTCCTAATATCTAATCTATATCACACTTCTTTCAGCTTTTCCCCCTTGTCCTATCCCTGCACTCCTGGACAGAGACTCCTTCCTCAGCTTTCCTGTCATCCCCCTTTAAGAATAAATAGACAATAAATGCAGTACCTAACACATCAAGCAGTCAGTCTGGGAAGGATATTTTTAGCGTCTCATCACAGATTCTCAACAATGATGAAGTATACTGAAGACATTTACTCATACAGGCAATATCCTGGGCAATAGAAAGCAAACAATAAACAGGATAAATCAGAAACAAATTCAAATCTGAAAAAAATGTGCTTACAGTAATGAATGCTATGCCTCAAGTATATGAATTTGAAGGACTCTCCTACAAAGTACTAAAAAGATGACATTGGAAAAATATTTCAAATCAGTAATACCTAATAAAAAGTTTTAACTTTTGTTTTGAGATATATTCTAAATTTATACACATTTAAAAGATCTCATGCGGTAGTCATTAGTTAAGGATGCAGATAGTATGAGATATTCATCTATATGATGCAGATTTCAGAATCTCCCTCCTTAGAGATGATAATCACACACAGGTAGACTCCTCTGCAGCAGCCTTTGAAGTTTTTATAGTTTTTAAGGTCTCATATCTGTCCAAGTAATAATGAAACATGCAAAGAAGAATTCTGCTATACGGTGTAATTCTTGTATCGTCAGTCACTTGCGGCAGGGTAATAGTTGTCAATTGAATAAATGCGCATAAAAGATGTATTTGTCAGCATCACTGACTCAAAATCATAGTTATCTTCTTGGAAGCCCATGATTTGTTATTTTTTTAAAGCTGAGGACTGAGTATGTTTTAGATGTGTCATTGACAAATTAGTCTTTTCAGCAAAAACTGAGTTATGAAGCAGTATCATTGAGAAAGTTTAAGCCACAGAGCAAAGCCACCAAAGCAAGAAGACAAGCTAGCGAATCAGAAAAAAGAGGTACAGCTCAAAATAAGAAAATAGGTAAAACCCAGCTTAAAGCTGAAGGCAGTAAAAGCCTGCTTTCAGAACAAAATAAAAAAATAACAGATTTTGGAACTCTAAAGATTGAGAAAAACTAAAAAAATCCTGATTTGATACTTTAAGATAGAAAGGACAACCCTCCAGCAGCTCATAACAGAACATCAGATTCTGCTATGAATCTGATCTTAGCCTGAAGCATGGGGTGGATTTTCAAGGCCAAAAAAAAAAAAAAAAAGCATAAAAGAAGAGTTAGTACTCTAAGTTTCAGCAGATTTCAAAGCAGTGCTGATCCATTTCCTTGCCAGAAGTGGTTCTGTCAGTACCCTCTACTGGAGTGAAATGTACCCCACTATAGTCCAAATTCCAGTGCAACGTTCACTTTTTCATATATTTATGTATGTACTATGATTTTGTACATTGAGACGGGGATTATTAGAAAATACTGTGTTCTAATGAATTACATAAATTATGTGCTGTGGAACATAATCCAGAGTGCATGCATCATTCTGCTGAGCTTGTAATAATAATTTAGCAAACTTTTCTGATCTATTAATTATGTACTGACAGTTTAGAAACTCCTTATGAAATGTTACCATGCTTTGCATAAAATAAGCAAATTTTTAGGGCAGCAATGCAAGCAGCACTTCCATGTAGACACTTCAGAACCTTAAAAATACACATATCACTTAGAAAATATGAGGGGAAACCTTATTGCTGTTCACTACTATCCGAAAGGAGATTGTAGTGAGGTGGGTGTTGGTCCCTTCTTCCAAGTAACAAGGGATAGAATGAGATGAAATGGCCTCAGGTTGCACCAGGGCAGGTTTAGATTGGATGTTAGGAACTGCTGCTTCATTGAAAGAGTTATCAAACATTGGAACAGGCTGCCCAGGGAAGCGGTTGAGTCCCATCCCTGGTGGTATCTAGAAGATGTGTAGATGTGGTGCTCAGGGATCAGCTTTATTGTTGGATTTGGCAGAGTTAGGTTTACAGTTGAACTGGATGATCTTAAAGGTCTTTTCAAACCTAAATGATTCTATGAAAAGATGAGTGTGTGTGGAGTGGGAGTCAGTATTGGAGCAAGGCAGGATAGGGTGAAACAATGACAAATCTGAAGGACTCCTGGCAATGCTGGGATCTACAAGCTTTATCTTCTAATGCTCTCCCCATTCCTTTCCCAGTCCTCCATTTACCCTTTCATTCTCCTTCTCCTTCCCCACAGAAATTACCAATAAGAAAATACTATTACTTTGCTGGAGATTTGGAGGATATTTGAAGTAGTTTTGATAATTTTGCAGTGAATGTTTCCAAGATCACATACCTCTTTAACTAGTCTTATGAAACTATTTCCCTCAAAATCAAAACAAAATATGCGGCTTGACAAACAAACACGCTCATACAAATACAGAGTAAAAAAACTCAAAGCAATTCTTGAACTATTTAGAATCATAGAACAACCAAGTTGGAAGAGACCAGGTTGGAACAGAATTTGAGAGAACAACGAGGTTGGAAGACAATTTGCTCATTCTCTGCGAAATTCTAAAAATTAACAAATGGTAAGGCAAAACCACCTTTTCTGAGCTAGATTTCCAGATTTACTTCTCAATAAAATGAACATAGAAATTTTCTAGTCAGCAAAAGTACTATAGAAATGGTCCAGCTAAGTATTTCAAATTGTAATGAGTGCTGGCAAACCCTGCCTTTAAAAAACACATTGACTAACTCATGCATGGGTTATCTTTCTTTTCCTTTCTTTCTTACATCATTCTGTTAAAGTAATGTAATTTACCCAACTTTGAAAACACATAAAATCTATTAAGATATGAATAACGACTCTTGTTTTGTCATCATTTCTTGTAATAACAAAGAACACTGCTTTCAGAGAAAAATGCAAATACATGAAGTACTGTTTCTGACAAACGATGATCTGGAGATAGTTTCAGATTAGTTTGCGGAGATACGGCATATAGCTTTGAATTACATAGATGGCAATTTAGTGCTTCAATTTAGTCAAGCTATAAAGTACGGTGATTCTATAGTCATTGTTAGAAAAAAATAAAAGGGAAATATTTTGGGCTTTTTATTACAGAAGAAAGTCACATTGTGAATTCAATACCAGCTCAAGGAAATACAATGGCAAATTGTAAATCATAACCAGGGACAGAAGAAGAACTAAAGGCACAGACACAAAATTCTCTCCAGATTCTTTCATTTTTGTAGAGAGGTGATTCGACTTGCTTTGATAAATTCCTAATGTAGTGTGGAAATGGGTTTACTAGACATACAGTGTATCATCTGGTTACCTGCCAAGGAATGTAAAACTCACTGGAAATGCTATTCAATGTCGATTTTGAAGTCCCAGTGAAACTAAATGCCTGTTAGCTTAAAGGGTCAAATAAGTGAGCAGCGTCAACAGGATTTCAGTTATTTTCATCCCTGTATCCACTGACTACTAAATTCTTTTTGTTCTGTGCGTGTGCCCAGGTCTGAGCAGAGGCACAGGCGTTAGTTAATCCCTGCTGATTGTATTACAATCATGTTAATAGAGGGGGGCTGCTGGTAGGATAAGAAGCCTTTAACCTCTGGTTGTCAGTTCAGAGGATGTCTTGGTCAACAGCAGTCGGAAGTCCTTTATCTCCTGATGGCTGCTGGAAGATGTGAATGAAATAACAATGGGTGAATCCTCTTTCTGAAACACAAATTAGTCTCATCAGAGGAAGGGTAAAGAGGTTTATTTTAAAGAGCTCTGCGGCATCAACTCTCTAGAGCAAAGGGGTACTAGAAAACTTAAAGGCAGCAAAATATGCTTGCACCTGCTGCACTTCTGTGAAGCACAGCCATGCTTTCTAAATCTATTTACATCCTACACAGCTCTGCTGTGCTGCCCTTCATTGTAAGTTGAGAGGCACTTATTTGTTTTTTGGCATTGAAGGCAATTCCTGGTTACTTGGGGTAAATGTTTTCAGAGACCTCGCTGATACAGAGAATCATAGAATCATAGAATCATAGAATCACCAGGTTGGAAGAGACCCACTGGATCATCGAGTCCAAACATTCCTATCAAACACTAAACCATGCCCCTCAGCACCTCATCCACCCGTGCCTTAAACACCTTAAACAAAGAACAATCTGTAAAGATTCCACTACTAAGCAGGCTCATCACACGTATACTAGAAATATGTAGTAAGAAGAATCCAGCCTCTTTTACCAATAGCTCCTGTTTTAACTGAGATTACAGCCAGTTTCTACTTTGTTAAATATCTACCTGGCCAGTCCAACTAGTCTTCATTAATGCTTTAAGCTACGAATCCTCCTTGCTATTTTTTTCCCCAAAACTCAGTCAAACTGACTGTTGCCCAGTCTTGATCTGTCCCCTCAGTCTGGACCCACTGAAAAGCCCTCAAAACCTCAGTTTGTAAAAGGAGGAGGTTCTATTTAAACTTACCCAGTAGCAGCTGGCAGGCCTGGGTCAAGTAGATGAAAATTTAACACCATCAGCTCCACAAGACAACAAGCATTTATCAGCAAAGCGAGGAGCAGAAGTGACACCCCTCTGAGTACAGTATTGAGCATCTTCCTACACTGCAAGGTTTGTTTCTAGGGCAGGAGTTGGCTGAAACAGCACATACTTCAGTCATTCTTCTACTTCTCTCTGCCCTTCCTTGAACCTCCTCAATAAACCCTACAGCTATATCCATTCTCTATAAAATACCAGAAGCAGGACAGTCAGGCAGGGGTAAGCATCTAAAGCTCACCTTCCTCCTTCGCCAGAGATGCCCTGTCTACATCATGGGGAGTCTCTTAGGGTCAGAGTCATTTTACAGCTGTTATGTGTATTAACATCTACCTTTCAGGTGAAAGAGACACCTGAGCAAGCAGTGTTCAGGGCCATGACTCTAAAAACAGCATGAGAAGAATCAGTCAGAAATAAGAACAAAGAAACACTCTACCCGTTGCAAGAAATCTCTTAGAAAAACAAAAGGAAATGCTGAGCACCTTTCATTGTAGTGGTAAATGTGTTTGAAAGGAAATGGTAAAGGTGTTTGAAGCTAAGCAGGCAACATACTCAGTTTGCAGATCTGGGCTTTCTGTTAGAACAATTCAGAGTTCACTCTTGGCTATTCAACACCTGTCAGTTTTCTGTAGAAAAGGGATATTTCTCCAGGTATGAATTACCTCTGTGCAAAGGTCTAAATAAGAGATTTTATATGGCATAAAAGAACCTAATTTACATGTGCTCAGCGTTGTGCTATACAGACTTTTCAAACAAAGCACTGATTTATTTAATGAAAAAAAATGTGAGCATGATGAAGTAGTATGATTTTATGCACATGTTGCACCATTACACAATGTTCTATTTGAAAAATTTAACTTGTAAGTTATATTCCTGCATGCTTAGCTTGCGATTTTATTAATGAGCATATTTTCTTAAGGTTTATGGTTGTTCATACATTTTCTACTGACCTCCACATAGCAGTCTAAAATGAATTTAGGACACTCTGGAAAAAACAGCTTATTAATTATTAAAACAACACACTTGTTTTTAACTGTTCTCTCCTCTCTAATGCTAAAGGCAAACCTTCCCTGCGCTTCCACGGGAGCACAGTTAAAATTCAGAAGAGCGCATTGTAAAAATTCCACTCCAGCTGAGGGTTGTTCTACAATATCTTTGTCACATGCCAAATGAATTTATCTTGTGTACAGGTGTACGGCGTGCGTTGTATAACTTCCACGTACAACAGGGTTGCCAGTGATATAACATGGGGGAAAAAAATAGTTGAGGAAAGTCAGCAGAAGCAGACTGGAAATAGATTCAAATCACACAGGTAGGTTAGTGTTGCAGCATCATTTTGAGGAGCCTTTTGCACAGTAGTAATTCATCTTCATATCAATGTGTTTGGAAGAAAATCATTTCATTTTACCTACTTTTGATAGTGGCATTGGTACAGCACGTAACTGTTTATTTGCTTCCATGTCTGAGAATACAGCTCATAAATGAGACAGTCAACACCAGCATCTCTCTGTGCATCCCTACTAGTACAATTAGGGTTAGCAGAAGACATTGTAACCGATGACAGAGGAGGACAAAATATTTCCTGGTTTTGCCCCAGCAAGTAACTGCTCCACCAAAAATAAGTTATGGCCTACATCCACTCCCAGGGGATTAATTCCTATCACAGAATCATAGAATGGTTTGGATTGAAAGGGACATCAAAGATCATCCATTTCCAACCCCCGTGCTGTGGGCAGGAACACCTTCCTCCAAGTCAGGTCACTTATAGCCACATCCAACCTGACCTTGAGCACCTCCAGGGATGGGGCATCCATGATTGTTCTGGGCAACCCTTGCCAGTGCCTCACCACCAATAAAAAATTTCTTCCTAAGTTCTCATCTAAATGCCCCCTCTTTCATCTTGAAATCATTACCCCTCATCCTATCACTCACTCCTTGATAAAGAGCCCCTCCTCAGCTTTCCTGCTGACCCCTTTAAGTACTAGAAGGCTGCTATAAGGTCTCCCTGGAGCTTTCCCCTATCTGGGCTGAAGAAGTCCATCTCAGCCTGTCCTCATAGGGGAGGTGCTCCAGGCCTCTGATCATCTTCATGGCCTCCTCTGGTACCGCTCTAACAGATCCATGTCCTTCCTGTGCTGAGGACTCCAGAACCGCATGTCGTACTTGAGGTGAGTTCTCAGGAGAACAGACTAGAGGGGCAGGATCACCTCCCTTATATTTATTTTGATGCAGCCCAAGATATGGTTGGCCTTCTGGGCTTGTAGTGATAGGACAAAGGACAATGGCAATAAATTTGAGAGCGGCAGATTTAGGCTAGACATAAGGAGGAATTTCTTCATTATGAGAGTGGTGAGACACTGGAACAGGTTTCCCAGGGAAGTTGCTGCTGCCCCATCCCTAGAGGTGTTCAAGGCCAGATTGGATGAGGCCTTGGACAGCCTGATCAGTGGGAGGTGTCCCTGCCTATCGCACAGGGGTTGGAACTGGAAGATCTTTCAGGTTCCTTCCAACCCGAACTATTCTATGATTCAATGAATATCTAGATTTGTTTGCATATGGTAGTTGGAACTTTATAAGAAAGATTAGATTTATAGATACTTGAGCAAAACCCTATCAAAACCCCAGTGAGGTTGAAGAGGTTTTACATGGGACTAAGGAAACCCTCTTTTTGAACAGGATTTATATATAGGAGCTAATATATGTCTAAGATTCCCAAAATAATGCTGTTAATGAAAAGATCTTTAGGATAAAATAACAACTACTCTCCTCTTTTCTTTAAAGTTCACTATTTAACATGAGCAGTCATAAAACTTGAAGGGAGCTTTGGGAATTACAAGTGTAAGTACCTTACAGCCAACGAGTTAAAAACATTTTATGCAGTGGCCACAAAAGCATCAACTCAGGCATATAAATTGTCTAAAATACACCTTAAATAATGGTTCTAAGTAGCCGTATCCAGAGCAAGAATTGCAAGTTGGCTGAATTCAGGCAGAATGTGTAAGATTATGGATGAAGCACTTTGTAAGGTATAAGAATCAATGACTTAAGCAGTTAATGTACTGTTGGCCTCATGAATATGAAGTCCAGTCTGAAGAGGAGTCTAGGAGGAGGGTGAATTAAATAAACCTGATGGAGAAAGAAATTTGCTAGAAATTATATTGAACTGTGGAAATCAATAATGTACTATCCTGGCAAGGAAGACAACTGACAGAGTGCTAGCAGAACTAGCCTAATTGAATGGGCATTAAAACAAGCCTTGTTGGAGAGAAATGAATGGCAAAAGCACAAGCAGCACAAAAGTAAAAAGCTAAGAGAATGGTAAGGAAGTATGAAGCATTATCTGGGCTGATTGTGAAACACAGCTGAGTGATAAAAGGGTCATCTGGCATGCTGAGAAGGCAAAAAGTGGTCGGAGAAAAGGAAGCTAATGAGTGTTGTAGATCACACGAGATAAGAAGATAAATGGAGGGGTGATAATACAGGCAGCTAGGGAGAGCATTAGCATGAAGAGGTGATAATAGCATGCATTTTGGAAGAGGAGACTGTAAAAATCTGAAGATAAATCTGATAATAAACAAGTACCAATACACTGGAAAGAAAAGGAAAGAAAAAATCGCTGCGTGTGCAGGGCCTTCAAAGAACTTAAGTATCTCTTGAAGATGATAATTGTTCAAATTCAATACTGTAAACAGGTAAATCAGGTCTGGATTTAAGTAGAAACAGGCCATGGTATGAACAGCATCTCTGAGAGAAGCCATAATGTCAGAAAGAAGCCACAGCTGGCTAGTGTCTGGGAATATTAAGACTCCCTTGCAGATCGGGACAGGTGTGATCTCAGCTGCTCTGCAGCCACCCCAGATATAACCTTGCTCACTCTCTGTTTTAATTGTGATAGCTGAATATAAAATTGCATGATAAAAGACTGGCTGGTTAAAACTTTGTAAGTCCTTGATACATTTCAAATTTTTGAAAGTCATTGCAAAAAAAACTTTCTCTGTATATTTTTTTTCCATACAACATTATAAGTAACCACCACAACCCAACCATCCACATTCCAACAATGAATGCTGAATCCCAATCATAATAGAGATCAGAGGTGTTTAAGGTGTGGGTGGATGAGGTACTGAGGGGCATGGTTTAGAGATTGGTGGGAATGGTGGGACTTGATGACCTGGTGGGTCTCTTTCAACCTGGTGATTCTATGATTCTATGATTTTATGAATGAATTGGTCCTAAAAAACCCCAACAAACCTATGGCCCATTGGAAACAGTCACTGAAGTCCGAATCACTGAAATTTAGGAAGTTATCTTATAAAATCAAGTTTTATTTTCTCACATATATATGCCACCTGTGATTGAAATTTAAGGGTAAAAAAATAAACCCCTCAGCTACCTCTTTAGTTACTGTCTCGTGAAATCTGCACTGTATAAACGTCCTAAAAACATACTCTTGCAAGCCAGCTAATATATCTGTGGGAACCATGAGAACTATTGTATTGTTTGGTTAGGTTAGGGGGACTGAACCTACAGCCAATGGTGAAATTACCCTTCCTGCTGTCATACTATTCACAGAGATGATTTAAATGGTGTGATTTAAATTCCAGAATTCCTCCTACCATTAAGTCTATTCCAGATGACTAAATTCATGAAGACTAATAGTGAAAGATAAACTATGTTGCTAGGAGAAGAAATTCAAAACCCTTTTTACTAAGGGCAGCCATGGACTGCCTTACTGTAGCACTGATATGCAAAGCAGAAAGGAATGGATTTCAGGAAAAAAAACATCATCTGCTCCACAGTTCATGACCTGATCACTTCCATTAGTGCTCAGAGTGGTGGAGAGGACATTAGCATAGGCTGTAACAATTCCCCTGGATCATGACTTCCATACACTGTCCAAGATGGGTCAGGACTTTGATATGCTGATTTAGGAATTTGGTTGTGTACAAATACATGTGAATTCAGAAGTTCAGTATTTCTGAGTTATCAGCACTGCTCTGAATCCCCTTCCTCTTGACAGTAAGATCTTTGCCATTGGCATCACAGCAAAATTCCAAATAATTTTGGTGGAGGAAAGGTAGGTCTAACACTGTAAGTATTTGAAAATACCCCTGCCAAAAAAAGCTACTAAGATTTCAATCATTTTGTGAATCATAGTTTAAGCATATAACCATACAGGTAAGAATATTTATCATTTACAAGAACCTAATTCCCTGTAGCCAGTGATTTGAAGAATAAAGGGAGTCCCACTAGGCAGGAGAGCAACAAATCTGTTTTATTTTCTCAAATGATCAGATACCTTAGGCATGTTTCCCATGCACTCTGGCACTATTTGCTATTCCCCAATTAATTTTTCTTTTAGAATAGTTATAATTTACTACATAGGTTATGCCTTCTTGCATGTTGTTTGACATGCTAAAGGTCAGACTTGCTTTGCAGCAAATATTGACTTCAGCAAGTACAAAGAGTGTTATTCCATTAAACAGAGATACAAGTGTATGAAAGTGCACATAGGTACATGTTAACTCTTTAGATAAAAGATTTTTTTTGTATTATTGTAGCATCTCATTATCCAAAAGGAGATTGCAATCAGATCACAACAGGGCTTTTTAAAGGAAATTAACCTCCTCTGCTCTGGACGAGTTTCAAATCTAAATAAAGACAAGTAAAAAGCAGAGAGGAAACATGGAGATTTGCGAAATGCTGGTGAGAGAAGATAAACAGGACTTCCCTTCTTTCACTTCACCATCTAAAAATACAGTCTGAATTCAAAGCTACTATATCCTTTATAATCAGTAGGCAGAGAGAAGTGAATAACATCTGAAGCAGACGTGAAATGAACTGTCCCTCTGAAGTACTAAGGGCAATTACTTCAGAGACATCTAATGTTTAGATTGCCCTTTACAAAAGATTAATTAAACCCCTGCTTCTCGGGGTCCTAATTCAATACCCTACTTGCTGGATCACTCAGCTTCTCTTGACTTTTCTTTGATTTTATAGAGTTAGGATAAGTTGATGAGAGTTTTGAAAGAATGGGGTCATTCAGGTCGTTCCTTTAGGTACAAGCAAACTGGTTATGTATTTTATCCAATGATATTCAGATAGCTCTGTTGTATGGAGAATCTACACAGGCTACTGTTCTTGACTGATTACTGACCAAGGATATTTCTCGATTTCAGATAGACCAGCTTAATTGAAAATGCTCTGGTAATTTTCTACAGAAATAGAGTTTGTGTATGAGGGCATTGGCATACTTTATTATTTTTCTTTACTTTATTAAACCCATATTTAATATTAGAAAATCCCAGCTGCTGGTGCATGCCAGATAATACACAGGATCATTTCTGAGTGTTGAATCAGATATTACCCACCGAAGCTATTAAAATCTCATTGATATCACTATAATAAGCACTTGGGATTAGTAACGAGTCTAAGGAACAAGTGATCAATTAGTGTTTAAGGTACTTACGACTCCCTGTATTATGGTTTTGGGGATTATTCTGCTGAAGAATACAGAATCAGATTGATTGTCACCAACACAGCTATAAAAATCTGATTATGAACAAGTAATAATGTATGGGAAAAAAGGGGGAACAAACAGCTTTGAGAGTAGTTTTATGGGTCATTGACAAGAAAACTGAAGGCTGTAAGAGCAATGGGCTGATGGATATTTTCCCATTTTCTGACCTGACAGAGATTGTATAACTTTGTTTTTTAATTGGAGATTGAGTACATATTTCTGATCTTAGAATATACACCAGCCTGTGTCACACAAAGCAGAAGAGGTAAAATGATAATGACATTGAAGGCAGAATTTCAATTTAGAGGTAGCTCTTTTCCACTTTAATGACTTTTATAGAAGGTGCAGACAATAGGATTTAATCTTTCGGCACAGTCACCTATATAAAAGTGATGGTGACTTCTAAAGCAGTTCATTTTATAATGAAGCATCAGGAAAAGTATTTGTATGCAAGAGAAGATGGAGAAGCTGATGTAGCAATGAAAAAGTCAGAAGTCTCATACTCTCCAGAGGTAAATCCATAAAGATTGCCCTTCAGTAAACAGAGTAGTAAAGTGCTCTAACTCTGCCAGCTTTTCACATTTATGCTGTGAGTGATAGAAACTGATGAGATGTATTTGGTAATTAGGAATGCAATTTAAATTTTACTAGGTTTATGGGCATTTGATGTTAAATGCCCAAAACATTGGCAATGCTGTGTCCTTCTGAGTGATTATGTCCTAAGTTTCAAGGCATCTGCATCACCCACTATTCATGCACCACCTGGCCATACTTTACAGGTTTTGTCCACTGGTGAAAACAAAATACTCCACATGAACCTAACGACCACAGAAAACAGTCCATCTCCAAGTGATTTTAGTTACTAAGCTTACTTTCCTGAACTAGATATCCAGGGCTATTCGGTTCACATACTGCATTTAGAATTCTGATTTTAGCAGCGGAAGAAAGGAAAGGAGAAAACTAAAAAAAAAGGAAAAAGGGAAAAGAAAAAGGAGGATTTGCAAACACTTCAAACACTTTGAGCAAGCAACATTTTCAGCATTGAATTTTTATATTAAGTACCTTTAGTTCTTGTAAGAAGATGTTTTTAAGTTTGGATAAATCTAAGAGGAAAACTCTTTCAGGAAAACAGAGCTGAATACAGTCAATGTCTTAAATCTGCATATTCCAGAATAGGAAAAGGAACCAGCATTCCTGACCTTCTAACCACTACAGCTTTTTAACTCGTAGCTCTGGAAGGGTATTTGTTTAAATTGATATATATAATTAATTGCATTAAAGCACAAAAGTGATAATTACTTACTACAGTGGTAGGTAATTATCTACAAAATCTTTAAGTGGCAGTTACTTTCTTAATTGTCTTTGTTAGCCACGGATTTTCAAGCCTTATTTTTTACTTGTGGGTAGCTGGCAGAGGGAGAGGAGGAAAAAGTGGCTTTGAGCACAAGATTGTTACTGAGGCGTCTTAATGGTGGCAAATGAAAGAAAGAACCATCATTCCATGAACAAAACCCCAGTCAAAGTCAATATGACCCTCAGATTCAAAGGTACTAAGACCTCCCTCAGGCATTGTCAATGAACTCTCTATCATTTCAGTTGGAAAAGGCCTTTAAGACCTCATTTACACCTCTTTTAAATACCTACAGGGAAGGTTACTCCACCACTTCCCTGGGAAGCCTCTTCCAATGCTTCACCACTCTTTCAGTAAAGAATTTTTTCCTAGTATCCAATCTAAACCCACCACCCCTCTGCATGACTTGAGTCCATTTCCTATCATTCTATTGCTAGTTAGGTGAAAGACAAGTACCCTTCTCACTACAACCTCCTTTCAGGTAGATGTAGAGAGAAACAAGATCTTCCTTTAGCCTCATTTTCTCCAAACTAAACAATCCCAGTTCCCTCAGCTACTCCTCATAAGACAGAAGTTCTCAAGACCCTTCACCAGCTTCATTGCTCTGGTTTGGATGCACTCAAACTGCCTTACTGCTGTCTGGTAGGTGCCTACCAATCAAGTCAAAGGAGCTACTCCCGTGTTTGCTAAAACTAATAGATCAAAGAAACTACCACCTATAGATAAGAAGCACAAGAATCTAGATGGTCTCCAACTTAGGCATGTTGTGGTTATACTATGTTTTTCCTTTTTGTCATGTTCCCTCATGAGCAGGAATGTTGACCCTTGTAAGAAATATGAGATTACGCTGTTAAGGCTGCCTGGAACTTTAATCTGATGCAGGAGAAAAGTGTTCGAACACTGTTTTCTCATTTTTTTTCTCTTCAAATTGTGGCTTTTTCATTTGGGATTCATTTCACATTTATTAAAGTGTTCACAATAGGTGAACAGAAAATCCACAGCGACAACATATTCTGTTGCAGCCGTTGGCTCAATGTCAGGTCAGCTGTGAGGAGCTAATCAATACAGCTCGAGCACTACACTGCAAAAGGCAGTATCTGGTATGAATTTTCATTTATGTACTCCCAATGAGATGGAACTAACTAAGGGGTAATCCTGATCCTTTCACCACTTTTTAATTCCTTTGAAACATGAAACTGTTAAGGTTTATTTTCAGTTCCAAGCCCAGGGTCTGCTTCTAGGAGTTGTTCTCTATTTATCGGTCCTTCATGTAAGTTTGAAACACTCCAACTATTATGTCATAATTTTTCTACTTCTTTTTCCACTTGCATTTGAAATCATTGTGATAAAGTAAGGTCTATATATTCTCCCTTCAAGAAGGATCATTTCTGCAGCTGAACCATCCCAGCACTAGTTAAGATGTAATAATAACCTCCTGGAAAACACTATAAGCTTCTAGAATCTGCCTCTAATTATAAGTTATTATTTTAAATCATAACATATGCAGAGACCCAATAACAACCTCTGGTAACCAGTCCTGTTTGGTTTGTCCTGTTCTTGATGTCTTCTCTTGGATAGGTCTAGACAATATATTATTGTAAATTTGGAAGTCAGACATGAGATCAAAAGTTGTGTTAGTAAAGATACTTGAAATGAGGTTTGGGAGTTTCATTGATTTATTTTATCATAAAAGTAGCAAGAACTAGGACACAGTTTTTGTATTCAGACATTTGGCAGCTTTTTTTTAAGATGGAAAGAGGATATATTGGCAATCTCAGCAAATCCAGCCTTCCAGTTACATTAGGATTGCTGAACTTCACATAAAACACAACTAACTACATAAAAAAGAATCCAGGTCTTTCAGAACAAAGCTAAAAATAGAATTTATTCTGAGTTCCTCCAGATTAACAGGAACTTCACTAGGAGTAACAACAATGTCTGACGTTGTTCTTTACACTGCTTGGCATGACACAGTCCATCAAAATCTTCATCACAGTTTGACCTAGCAGGATTTGACATTGTCCCACATTTGCTCTAACAATTTTCAATCTAGTGTCATACAATGTAAGAAACTGTCACTGCACTGTCCAGAGATGTGTGTTCAGTTGTCACAATCACAGGGCTTATTCCCTGTTCCTGAGCACAGAAGATAATTTTAACAATAAGCAGGACTTCACGGTGGTGATCGGAGCAGCTCAGCTGTGCTGCTGGTTGCCTACACAATATTAACTCCACAGTGGGATTCTCACAAGTAACACAGGTTAGGTTTGTGAGTAGTAGAACAGAGTTTAAATCCTTTGAAATGGAACAATACTTGTAACAGACAGAACTGTCTCATAGCATCAGACCTCACTTGATTTTAGCAGACAGTAAATTGAAGAGATTAGTTTCCCTCACGATATCATCCAGAAGTTTCTTTCCTCATTTCATCTTAATACATGAAATTTAAAGATAACACGCCCTTTGGGCCTAAATCCTGGTAGCTCTTTCCACAGCAAGACAGAAAAACTGTCTCAGTCACAGTTTAAAGGATTTTTCATAGCCATTGAAAGGGGAAGATATTTCTCATAAGAAAATGCTGAACTGCACAAATATAGAGGAAGCTCAATCTATGTTCAGTTGTCAAAAACAAAAGAAAGGGAGTAATTGTGGGGAGCGATCCTCTCTGGAAGCCGTGCTGACAATGGGCTTGTGCTTCTGCACGTTGAGAGGAAACGAGAACATTGCCAGCAAATCACTGACAGCTCCTCTGCAGGGAACAGTCCTGCAGCGTGGGAAGGAACATGTAATTGTATCAATAGGCATTTATATTATCCGTTATTAATGTTTATGACTCCCCCCAGAGCACATGGCTTCAGCCATTTGTAAATGGTTTCACAAGACAGAATCATAAATGTGTATATGTATAGACATACTTAAAATTGTGCTTTCTAACGAAGGTGAAAACATTATAGAAGAAATTCCCCTTCTTGCAGGAATGGAAATGAAGTCACATATACACTTCAGCTCTTCTTCCCTCTGCCTCATTCTGACTTTAATATTAATTTACAGCAATGAAGAAGCATATAATAAACCACACAATGATGTATACTAACTTCCATGCATTCACATCTGCTTTTTTTATTCAGATTCTTATTAAGCAGAAGGCATAACATTCCTTATGTTTTGTTGCTGTAAGAAGAGCTACTTACTTGCTTAGGGACAAACTTTAATCTTCTTTTCCCAGGAAATAAATTAGTCATCTACTTGATTGCTGTGCTAAGCTGGGTTTTCTACCTCATATTCCTTTGAATGATTAATTGCACAAAGCAACCTGCTTACCTGCTTGCATGTTCACTTATCTAATGTTTGTTCTTCAGTTCCTGCTACAAAGAGTCAATTCACTGAATGATGTGAGAGAGTATAGTGAGGGAATGCCACATAACAAATGAATATGGTTGGACTCGATGATCCAGTGGGTCTCTTCCAACCTGGTTGTTCTGTGATTCTATGAATATGGATAGACAAAAGAAATAAATTTTATTTAAAAATACTAGTGCAAATTCTATCTCATCTTCCAAGACTTCAGTATAATTTCACTGCACTTTGCAATGGAGGTTGTCTCCTAGGACTTAAATTTTGCACAAGATGAAGGGAAATGACACTGGAGACCTAGACAGATTTTACCTGTTAAAGGGTCTTCTTCTGTGTTCTTGCCATACGGTACTTCAGTCTGGCTCTTTCCTTTGGAATGAGCTTTCCCCTTAACTCCTCTCACTTTTCCTCCACGAAAAAATAACAAAACCAAGGTGGCCTAACTGGAGGTACCAACTTACAGTTGAATGCAGAATAAGGCCTTGTTCCCCTATTTATAGACCATATATAAAATTCATTTAAGTTCAGTAATCTACTATGCAGTGTCAAAGCTGCCATTATCATCAGATCTTGTGGTTTGAGCAGGGCTATGACAGTTTAGTGAACTACTCAAGTTTATCACTTTATGATTTATACTCTCTGAACTGTATTTATTAACATCATTGACTTGATCTCTGGTGGTTATAATGTAAGATTTGATGCTGCATTGTAGGTGCCTACTATTAGACGTGAATCTGCGAAGAAAGTTCAAAAACACGTCTCAGTTCTAATTCATACACTGTGCATACAGCATTGCCATTTAGTGCCTTTATCCCGTGGCAATGCAGTGAATAGCACCAACTCTAGTTATGATTACAATGATTGTATTTTATTCTAAAGGCATACTAAAAGACAGAAAGCTATGTAACATTGCATTTTCAGTTAGTTTTTTCCCCATCCGTAAACCCACAAAGATATGGCAAAAAAGGTATTTGTGAAATAGAGGTGTAATAAGAGAACAGGGGAAATGGGAAAAGAGCAATAAAAACATCTCGTGCCTCTTCCATTCCTTAAAAAAAGATAATAATTAAAAAAAAAGTCGAAGCACATAAAATCATATAAGTAAAACACATTAATAAGATGAAAGTGGTGCTTATAATAGTACGCTGCAAAGCCGTGAATTGTAAGTGCACAGCCTGATGCTGGGAATACTGAAGCATCCACTTGAATAATAACCCTAAAGAACAGAAGCTGAATTATCAGATGATGGCGTGTGTGCAGTCATCATTCATATCAAAATCAAACCATGAAACTGGGAATCAGTAGAGGAGGTACAAAAATCCTCATGAAACTACATGAAATTCATGATTATCTGTTGTGCATGTTGGTACTGAGCCGTTATAACTTGTAAAGGAAATATCGTTTCTTACTAAAGAAACAATTTTTTTGAGACATACACACACACAAAAATTCGATACAGTCTAAAATCCACACTTTAGTGATATAGTGCCAGTGCAAATCATTTTTCTTACTAGTAGATTCCAGATGAAATAAGGATTCCAGGCAGATATTGGCCTGCTTTTCATGAATAACTCATTTTGACTGTACCTGCTAAAGCACAGGTTCAAATGCACCGTGCCAACCCATCGCTACACAAACCCAATAGGTTAGAAGGACAAAACCACCTCTTTTAATAATTTACAACAGTGCATGTTTTTATTCTGGATTCCCTAGGTGCTAATGTGTTTCTTGCGGTGGGTTAGAATGGATGTTCCCAGTTTGTCAAAATGTAAAACTATATAGATTATGTGTGTATGAAAAATTAGAGATATCAGAATTTAGATTTTTGTGCATGCACTGAAGAATCTTATTACATTTTAGTAGACTTAAATAATGCATTATGCTATTATATCTAAATGCTTAAGTTGTTAAAGATTTTTTTTCTAAATTATGTAAAATATTGAAATTTTTACGGCTCTTCCCTTGAAGCAAAACCTAAACCAACCAACTGAAAAAAACCCCAAACATGATCCAAACCAAAAGACCTCCATTTTTGCAGCAATGAATTTAAATATTTATCATAAGAGAAAATAAGGTGGGGCAGGAAAGATCCCTTAAAATTCTTAATGCCTCTTGCTCCCAGTAAGTCTCACTTCCTTTCAAATATTCCAACAACAAATACACCCTCCATAATTCCATTTCCAGAGGTAATATTTATGTTGAAGAGTTGAAAAAAACAGCTATTTCCATAAGACTTAATCATCTAAGTACAACCATAATTTTACTGTCAAAGTAGATGTAGAATACATGGTGCATCAAGAATAAAATACAAGGTTAAAGATGGAATTTCCTCGGGTTGTTAAAAAAACAGAAAATGGATTAGGTGTCTCAGCAATTCCTACAAGTTAAGGAAGGACACATGACCAATTTGTCTTCTCTCACCTTTATTTTATGCTTTTAGCATATCAGCATCTTCTACAAATATTGTTTTTGGTTGAGGTCAATATTTCTAATATGCCACAGATTAGTTTATCTAAATTATTATCAGAAAGCTTTGTGTTCCTATAAATCTAGTGTTGAATCACAACATTAGTAGAAAATTGTCTGCTACTTTCACCAGTAGCACCTCTTCCATGTTTTAAAACCATGTTATTACATGACTTTTTATAGTTCTAGTGGGATCTTCTGGTGTATTATTTATGGATTTTATGTACCATTGGGGAAATAAAAGAAGATATTACCATTGAAATATAAATCTATTGCATTATTTTTCTACAGTTAGTCTAGTAGTAAAAAGATGTGTTTCTCTGACTCCCTTGGATATCAGAGAGTTTGATTTATTCCCAGAAGTAACTATGACAAACAATAGAAGATACTTGAAATCACTTTTCACCATGAATAATACTGAAGATATCTGGGAGTGATGGATATTCATCATGTGTGCCTTGACTCATATCTAGCTTAAAATAGGGGAATAGCTTATGAGCTTTTAGATTTCAATCAAAGCATAAAAGATAAAGGCTAGTCAGTTGGACATAAAAAATTGGCAGCAACTTGGGTCTGACTCTTCTTAAAACAAGCTGTTGTGTTTACAGAAACAATTTTTTAAAAAAGTAATTGTTCGTGCAGTGCAAAAGCCTTCATCCAATAAGAAACAAATTGAGACAAAGAAAAGATTTAATAGCTTACAGACGACTGTAACTTACAAGTCACAACTGACCTTTGCTAGTTTTCTGTACTTTCTTCTGTGTGTTCCAATCCCTCCCATTCCATTAAACCGCACTAAACACCTCATCCCACAAAATGCCTGAAAATAGTGAAGCAGGAAAAAGTTTATATTCCTTGAAGTGTGCAAAGTACCTCAAACTATATAGATCTATACAAAAAGACTCATGTTTGTATGGTGCTCCCCAGTGAATACAAAAAAATCTATAAGAGAACTGTAGAGATAAACTGAAACAGTGAAAATCTGCACAGAAGTTCATTGGTCCCTTCTCTCTACTCCCTCACATCTTTCATACAAAATAGCTCTAGAATACATTATTTGGGAATGCCAAGCATCATACAGATTTTGAGAATAAAACCTTACAAATTTGATAGAGACACACACATCCTTAGCAGTACCAAAAGAGAAACAGACGTGACGTTTCTCTCATTGGTAGAATCACATAGAGATACAGGTCTCTGCATGAAGGTCAAGGCATGATTCATACTGCTGCTCTGCAAGCATGTCCAGAGGCAGACTGTGGTTTGTTAGCATGCCTTGTAAGCAGCTCACTTGTACAAATACACCAGGTACTCCTTTCATTTTTTATTCCTGATTCATAATATGTGCATTAGGGACGTTCGTATAACCCAGCAGTCAGATACCAATATACATCCAGACAGAAGAATAATCTAAGAAGCAAGGAGTGTTCTTCCCTGAAGTTTTTGGCCTGAAATTCCCTAAAGAAAGATTAAAGTGATGAGATGTGGCAGTGTCCCAAATTAGCCCCCCAGTCAGCAGCTAAACACAGGGCAGGATAATCCCAGTTCCTCTCACACCCAGGGAAAGCAATAACAGAGAGAGGCTTAAAGCTGGAAGAAAAAAAAATAATAATAAAAAGAAAACCCAACCCTAAACCAGATTTAATGAAACAATAACAATAAAAGGAAAGGTAATAATATTAGCAACACAATCCTGAAATATATACAAATATGTACAAAACCAATATTGAGCTCCCCTGATGACAATTGCATTACTGCTGATGCTGCAAGGCAGATAGTGGGAAGTCCCAGACTGGACTCAGCAGCAGATGGGAACTGGATTCAGGAACAAACAGACTGGGACCGAAGGCATAAGAAATGGACAGAGTCCTCCTTGGATTCCAGCTACAGAAGAACAGAGCTCGACCCTTGCGATCACTCAGTTTTATACTGAGCAAGATGTATATGGCATGGAATATCCTTTTGGTCAGTTTTGGGTCCACTGTCTTGCCCACACCTTCCTGCAGGTGCAACCCTATTAGCCCTTTAACATAAGGCATTTCATCAACCTTAGCAGTGACCTCAAATTCTCCAGGAATAAGTATCAGCTTCCTGCATCCGTACTATTACAAAGTAATAACTATAAATATCAAGTACTACCACTTCTAGAAGCAGACACTTTCTGAAAAAAAACCCCAAAACAAAACATGTCATTAACTTCAGAAAATGCAGTCAATTATTAGAGGCTTAGTTAGTAAGTAAAAACTACTGAAAGGAGAGTTGTTCGTGTTTTAACGCAAACCTAGACAAAAAATAATGGAAGTTTTTTTCTGAGTGCTCAAAACCAGTTACTTTTTCTACCTCCTGGTGCATGAATCTGAATGATTTTCATTGCCTTCTGGCCTCTCCAGTCTTTTTTTCTTGACAGTCAGAACAATTCCATTTACTGTGTCACTGTGTCAATACCAAAACAGAGATTAATAAAAGTCATCCAGCTTTTGATTATAATGCACTTTCTTTGGTGTAATTTACATATTTTAAATATGCTGTTGTTGAGAGAGAAAGCATTGTTGAGAGATGCTAATGCAGTAAACAGGTTGAATCTCAGCTTAGATGAAAGCTTCAGTCTGCCAAGTATGCTACCTTTAAAAGATAATATCTAAGAATAATTTGAGAAAAAATCCCCAGCAGCAGCCTGTAGATTTGCACAGATTAGGAAATGTAAAATTTGTCCCATGGAGTCGTGGGAACTCCCACTGTGGCATGTAGACAGCCCAATGAATTACTGCAGTGTTGAGATTACAGGGTGCGCACTTGAGAAATGCTAACTCCTGTCACATTCATTTAAAAAAAAACCTCGGCAACCAGTGCAGTGCATTTTGATAATCACATCTGAAATGTCACAGTGTGAACAACTGCCCTGCAATACATCACTTTTCTGTTTAGTCAGAAAGTGATAAAAAGGGCAAAGGAAAATAATAGATGATATGCTTCATTTTTAACGCTCCTTTATGGCGGAAAAAGAACCTGTAAGGCCTTCCAAGTCATCTGTTATCTGTACATGTCAGATTGCTAGAGATGAGAGACAGTTTACTTTTTTAATACTAGAAGAAATTTATAGGAATTCTGAGTAAAGTTCAGTTCCAAGCATATGTTTGCATCCATAATGCACCTGCTGTAACGTTCGGCACTCATTACTTTGTGGATTTAATGGTTCGCCCATTATTAGTCTTTTTAGCCCCAAGGTAATCATCAGATGTCTTTTAGTGAAAGCTGTGCAAGTCAAAATGATTCAATTTTGAATGAAAACAAATTGCACATTTTACTTAACAAATGAATTAAATCTGAATAGTTTAGACTTTTAGATAATATTTTATAATAGTACAATTTTCTTCAAGTGGCACAAAATTCATATTAAAAAATGAAAATTTTTTTTCAAGAAAATTACACAGGTAGATCACATATTCATCAAAGCTAACACATTCAGCTTTTCTAATCCATTAACAAAATCATTATTGCATGCTTGTATCCAGAGTGGAATACAAGCACATTTAGAAATTGTAAAACTTTAATTTAAAAAATACTTTCATCTTGAAATTCACATAACTTTCAGACTAATTGTCATTTTGCAATTAATAAATTATCTGTTGAGTTTGTTCTCCTTCAGTTTTTATTCACTGCCCTGTTGTTTTTCTGTCTGGCTCCCAAGGGAGAAGGGCTAAGTGCAACTGAAGAGTTTTCTGTGTATAACCAAAATACTCACAGATCTATCAGTCTTTGTTGCAGGTAGACAAGTCTGATCAACTTTGAGACATGGAGAATGTCCCCTCCCTAGTTTGCTGGAGTCTGATAGCCAGATGATTCCTCCCATCCCTGTCTGGTGGAAGGAGCTCCTGTGGTTTATGCTTTCTTGTGTAGAAGAAACAAAACTGAGCACAGGCTCCAAAGACACAAACACACATGCATAATACACGTGGCCAATGACACACACAGACCAACAACAGTACTTTCAGTGGCAGTCATGTCACCACAAGGCACTGTCACACACATGAGCAACACAGCCTGACCCCGTTTCTGCTCTCCAGATGAAAAAGACTGCAGCTTGCTGGCAGAACTTGCACATTCCACTCATGGACGCCTAGAATATCTGACTTTTAAATCTATCCACAATCCCGTGAATGAGGGTGTCGTATACCAGGCCCCTTTCCCAGACTCAGATCTTTCCAGCGAGATCTCCTCTTCTCACTGGCTGGACCAGCCTGAAATTTAGTATCAGAACATAAATACACATACACCAGGTCTCTCCAGCAGCCTGTCTTGGATGTGATCATAGAATCATAGAATCACCAGGGTGGAAAAGACCCACTGGATCATGGAGTCCAACCATTCCTATCAATCACTAAACCGTGTCCCTTAGCACCTCATCCACTCATCCCTTAAATACCTCCAGGGAAGGTGACTCAACAACCTCCCTGGGCAGCCTGTGATGTATATAGTAGCACTTAGACCACAGTGCATCCAGTTGCTGGACATCCAGATCTCATCCCACTACCTAGTTAGTCCAACCTGAAGTTGACTTAGCACATCAGACACATAGAACATGCACACAAAAATGAGAAATGTACTGACACCAAAAATACTTAGAAGTAAACAGAGTGGAGTGGAGGAGAGCACTAAATGTTTTGCTGCTTCTGTTGTGCATTTTCTGTGCTAGAAGGGTCATTGGGCACTGGAACAAGCTACCCAGGGAGGTGGTTGATTCACCTTCCCTGGAGGTGTTTAAGGGATGGGTGGACGAGGTGCTGAGGGACATGGTTTAGTGTTTGATAGGAACGGTTGGACTCAGTGATCCGGTGGTTCTCTTCCAACCTGGTTATTCTATGATTCTATGATTCACCTAGTTGATCTTGCTATTAAATGGTATTATGGGTATAGTTATCTTGGTACTAGTCTCTTATAATTCTCATTTGATCCTCCAAAGTTTGCCTCCTTCTCTCAAAATTCTTCCTTACTTGACTAAGTGATGTATCCATTCCTTGTGGTGCCATCTGTAACTTCGATCAGATTCTCACATTTCAGTAGAATTTATATGCTCATAAAGCAAACAAAAGCCATTTGTAGAAGTAGAAGGAATCAGTGCTTGATTTTTAAGCGTTAGTTTTAAGTTCTATTCTTGCTGCTGCTGAGGTCATTGTTAAAAAAAAATGCTACATCTTCCATTGAGATTTGGTTCACATAACAAGAGCCAAAAAAAATCCCTTTTGGATTGGAGACTATTTTCAGCCCACAACAAAATTTCTTCTCTAAGACAGACGCGAACAGGAATAGGATAGTCATTAACCCAGTGTTGTCATATTCAGATGTAATGCTACAGCTTCACCCCTAGTCACCATCTTACCATGAGAACAAGAAAAGTAACAGTTTCACTGAAGTATAGAAGTTTGGAAATCTTAACACATTTTTCATAGAATTTGTTTTGCCTTAAATAGAGTTAATTCTTTTTTTTTTTCTTTGACAGAAGAGAGGAATTATACACTGAAAGTGGCCAGATGAAACCAGTTGATCCTGTGATGATGATTACTTATTTGTAAATAAAGTGTATTTGCACATGCTGTGCTGCCTCTGAATGCTCAATGTGTTGCCTGTGGAAAACAACACTTGACAAAGTCTAGAAAGTCTCTACCAGTGCTGAAAACTTCCATCACATTTGTCAGCAGATTGGTGGAGGTCATCCTTTCCCCTCTGCTCAGCATTAGGTTATCCCTGGAGTACTGTATCCAGTCTTGGGCTTCCCAGTAAAGGAGAGATATGGACAGACTGGAGAGAGTCCAGTGAAGATCCAAAAAGGTAACAAAGGGGCTTTTCCTATGAGGAACACTTCAGAGAGCTAAGACTGCTCAGACTAAAGAAGAGAATCTCAGGGAGATCTTATTAATATCTATAAATACCTGAAGGGAGGGTGCAAAGAGGACGGAGTCAGACTCTGTTCAGTGTTTCCCAGTGACAGGAGAGGAGGCAATGAGCACAAACTGAAACACAGGAGGGTCCATCTGAATATCAGGAAACGCTTCTTGACTGTGAGAGCAACTGAACACTGGCACAGGCTGCCCAGGGAGATTGTGGACTTTCCCTCCTTGGACATCTTTAAAAGTCATTTGGACACAGTCCTGGGCAACTGGTGCTGGGTGGCCCTGTTGAGCAGAAGACTTGGACCAGCTGACCTCAAGAGCTCCCTTCCAACTTCAGCTGCTCTGTGGTTTTAAAATTTGGTTTACATAATGTACTACTGTATTTGAATTTCTCATCTCTTCCTAATATTACCTGAAGAACAGAAAAACTAAGAAAAGTTAGACTTGCTTATCTATTAGAATTCTTCCAAAGGTTTCCAGCTTTAAATCCGTCATTAAACAATAAGCTGTTTCTACAATTTAGGTTAATGGGATTCTTAAATGCATTTAAACTAAAATCACATTAATATTATAAAGTATTTTAAATTAAATGCAACACTTGGCAAGGATATCACTGTGAAGAAAAAGAGTTTGTAATTGAAAATATTACTGTGATGCTAACAAATCTTATTATCGGTGACTATCCCAACTTATCCTTGTTTTAACACTGGACAAGTTGTCCTCTAAATTAAATCTGTCAATTGATCAAAGAGGGAGTGTAGAGAACTAAGTATTTTAACCTATAGAGAGCTACTCTATTGTGTGGTGAGATTACTTCTATCCTTAGACTGAAAAGTTGCCTTGTACTTACGTGTTATCTATTCATACTCTCCTATTCTTTAAGCATTTCTCCGCTCCTCACCTGTAATTATTTTGTCAAGAGCCTTTCTGAAAGAAACCACTACAGAACATTTTTCTTACCAGTAAACCCCCTCCACACTGTCCAACATAAGGTACTGCAGGTGTTGCCTCCTGCACACTATTTCAGCCCAGAAATTCACATGCAGTTTGCTTGTAAAATCTACAGGCATTTCATGCATGAATGTCTGATTATAAATCATAAAAGCTTAAAAAGTTGTAGGCTAAAACTGAACCCTGGTCCAGCTACTCATTCAAACAAGGGTTAGTTTTGAATAGTCATACTTAGAAAGGGTTTAGGTGGTCATCATTCATAAAGAGGTCCCGCAGACTAACAGAACCCCTTTATAACATCATGTTTTCAGGATTCTGAATATCTCCATCAGGGAGTCATCCTTTTGGCAAAGAGGTGTTATCATCAACAGTAATTTCTGCTACTGGACATAAGCCATTCTGCCATTCAGCAGTGGCACAGATGAATCCTTTCCGGACTCTATGATATTCTAGAAAAAGAACAAATGTTCATTTTAACTCTGCTAGACAATTAATAATTCTCTAATCTTCCTTCATGTAACATTCCCACATATGGCAGCGTGGACGAGAACCAGGCAAACAGGCACAAATTTTCAATAATATTTAAGGTCAAAATTCCAATTTGACGTCGCCAGGCCAACTTTCTATCTTTATTTTATAACGTGGAAGGATATATCCAACTTACCATTTCAATTAGATTAAAATTTAGGAATCAGAAAACCTGGCACGCAAACAAGGAAGAAATTGTTGAGCTATATAAGACAGGTGGAGAGGTACACGGCAGTTCGTTATAATATCACAATAATGTCTCTAAACCATTATGTTCCTGCACAAGAATACTCACTAGCCACGCTTAGAAAAGAATAATAATAAACAAAATAATTTTGTCCTTCTGTTGGCAAGGAAAAAGACATCCATTCCTCCACTTTGAGTGATTTTGAAGCAGCAATAAGGAATAGTTAGCAGTCCATTTTCAGCATCATACCTGGTGGTTCCCATTACTTATGCTCTTATTGCTCTCAGGAGATGCATAACTGGTTGTCTAATTGGTTAGGCAATGTCTTGAAGAATTACTTATTAAGCAGAAAATATGCCAATAGTAATTCTCCGCTCACAAAAGCCAATGTGAAAATATTGCTAAAAAAGCAATTACATAACTGTCTCCAAATTGTCTCCAATTAGTTATTCCTATCAGAAAGCTGCTGCTTTCGTGAAAATGCTCTGAAAAGAGGAAATGTTTTCCATCTCAAATTACTCTCTGTTAAATGACAGTAGAAGAGGAGGGAGAGTTTAGGACTTGAGGGACCTTCATTCGATCTGTTCTGCACTACAGGTATCCACCGATATATCTGGCAAGTCATACAGTAAATGCCAACGTGGCCCCCTGCAGCATTTTCCAAATACATTGAACCAGCTCAAATACAATAAAGTTTATTTTTGCACGCTGATAATTCAATCCCTGCAACACAGCAGAATAGTGATAGGTTGGAGAACATTGTTAATAAGGTTATACTGCTAGTAACACCTAAAAGGCTCAGGCACATCCCACACATGCACATAAGCACAGCAGGCTTGACATGTTAATCTGTAAGAAGAATTCTTTTTTTTTCTTAGATGAATGATGCTGCAAGGGCAAACATAAAAGAACTCTAGATTATTCTGCATGTTATAGTAGGGACATAAGCATATGTAGACTATATAACTTTTATTTTTAAGAGGATCTATTTACAAAGACCAGTGGTGAGTTTTTTAAAAAACATCCTTTCCTATTTAATCTATAAC
>WAAB01001237.1:71025-82633 GCA_013389865.1 Piaya cayana
CTGAAAAGAGGAAATGTTTTCCATCTCAAATTACTCTCTGTTAAATGACAGTAGAAGAGGAGGGAGAGCTTAGGACTTGAGGGACCTTCATTCGATCTCTTCTGCACTACAGGTATCCACCGATATATCTGGCAAGTCATACAATGAATGCCAACGTGGCCTCCTGCAGCATTTTGCAAATACATTGAACCAGCTCAAATATAATAAATCTTATTGTTGCACACTGATAATTCAATCCCTGCAACACAGCAGAATAGTGATAGGTTGGAGAACCTTGTTAATAAGGTTATACTGCTAGTAACACCTAAAAGGCTCAGGCACATCCCACACATGCACATAAGCACAGCAGGCTTGACATATTAATCTGTAAGAAGATTTTTTTTTTCTTAGATGAATGATGCTGCAAGGGCAAACATAAAAGAACTCTAAATTATTCTGCATGTTATGGTAAGGACGTAAGCATATGTAGACTATATAACTTTTATTTTTAAGAGGATCTATTTACAAAGACCAGTGGTGAGTTTTTTAAAAAACATCCTTTCCTATTTAATCTATAACCTCCAACATAAGCCACAGAAATTCAGCAATAAACTATAAAACTATATATCCATGGTAAAGTGAGAACATGCATTTTGTGAAGACAAACTAGATTGTCCTGATAACCTTGCTAACAGCGAGCGTCAAGAGTCCAGTACC
This sequence comes from Piaya cayana, assembly GCA_013389865.1. Classification (NCBI taxonomy): domain Eukaryota; kingdom Metazoa; phylum Chordata; class Aves; order Cuculiformes; family Coccyzidae; genus Piaya; species Piaya cayana. The sequence continues at coordinate 71,722 of WAAB01001237.1, forward strand.
CTGAAAAAGTTCTTTTAGATATTCGATATATGGTAGATGTGATGTTGCATGTAAAATTTACTTATTTGAAGATAGCTGGTGTTACTTGATGTTTCTGATTTAGTACATTGATATAAAATATACCAAAACCACAACACAAATATAAGTTGCATCTTTTATTGATCATTAAGTGCATTAGACAGTTCAAACACAATACCAAGGTGATTCCTATTGCTGATCTTTAGAATATGCCCACGGTCACAACACTGGGCATTCCATATTGCTGGGAATTAATATGTGTGTTCAAGTCAGCTCAAGCTCATTGTTATCTTTGCAACTCTTTTTGTCAGTTGTTCAGTTTTCACACTTTTATTGGGCTGAGCCATGTATTTACTCCCTTCATGCAGACCTGGTTAAATCAGGGAGACATACATGTTTGTTTAGTGAGATCAGGAAGAAATATTTATGCCACAATTGGTCCCCTCAGCTGTTAATAGCTGTTCATCCAAACCAAAGATCACTCACCAGACCCCTTTATGCTGAGATAAATTCAGCTTCTATGCAACAGCTGTGGTGAGTTCCATCTTGCATTATTTGCCTGAGCTTCATGGGAGCATCACCTTTGCCCATCTCTTCTGAGACTTCTTCCATTGTAAAGGTTTATGAGTCAGTTCACAGTGAGCTCTATTTACATCTAAATTAAGAAGTCTCTTTTCCTCACTTTACTTTCCTAGCTTCAGTTTCAAGTCAATAAATAGGTTACTCTCTCTGTTAAGAACTGTCTGGTACTACATGTTCTCTTTCAGTGCAAATGTTTACACAGTGAATAGAGCTCTATATGCAAGCAACTAAGATAAATGTGCTTTTGACATACAGCCTTGAGGCCGTCACTCAGATACCTTAGAGGATACATACTGCAAAAAAACCTAAAGATTCATTAGCTAGTTGGCAAAACTGTCATGGTCATAGGATACAAACATTTGTTATCTTAAATGCTGTCAGAAAGCCAAAGCTAATTATATATGTTATAGGCAGTATAAATATTGGTGAAACAGCAGAGAAATGCCATCAGCACCTGAGACTGAAAGAGAGAAATTCTCCTATATGTCTTCAACACAATTCATTGCACAACTACATTCACTGGAGGTGATGGCATTCGCTTCGAAGACTCACAACAATTTCATGAAGATGCCTCCTTGAAATATAGAAGTAGATGTAGAGATTTTTATCAGATTAATTTAGAGGAATTAATTTGACCCAGTTAGATAGTTTACACGAGGTGATCTTACTTGGCTCTCATTTTATTCAAGGGAAAAAGAGGTACTTTAAGGGCACAAGTCACTCTACCTTAAAAAAGAGTAGGAAAGCCCATTTCTGTCATTTAATGCAATTGGCACTCACAGAGACTAGTCAAATATAGTGAGTGCACAGTGAGTGTCTGACAGTAGCTGAAAGTTGTACCCAAATCCAGTTTAGTTGAAAAGTCAGGAAACAGGAGTGAAACAGAAAACCTGGGATCAAGTCATCACTTCCAGTTTTAGTTTAGTTTAAGAGATGGATTATAGCTCTATTCTTTCTGACATACAATGTTAAAGTCTGATTCTCAAACATTTCCGGCTAATGTGGCTATTTCATCAAAATTTCCTGCAGGAGTTAAACGTCAGTGTACTATTAAAAAACAAACTTTAGCAAGAGTTCTGTAATAAGAGGAGAATGGTCGGTGTTTCTGTTGCAGTGAATCATTCACTAACTTGAAAGACAGATTTCGTCTCTTATAGGGACAGTTTCTCTTATACATTTTAACATATTTTAGATTAACTCATGCAATTTTGGATTAGAAAACTCATATTTTGACATACAAATCTATATTTCAACTTTCTTCTCAGACTTCTAAAATTTTATTTGTAGATTTGATAGAACACAAAAAAAACCCCTTAAGCTTATATTCTATCAGGACTGCTCCTGAACTCCAGTCAGCCTAAGTTTATCATTCATCTTATCTCTGGTAGAAAAGACTCTAAAATTCCTTTGAAGAATTTGAAGGACTAGGATAATTTATTTTTCACTATTTTCTTATGTATGTACCAAGGCTAGTAAAAAAAAATAACAAACCACCAAACTGATCTGTGGTATACCTGAAAGGTTCTTGTCCATCATTGCTTCTAAACAATTGGTGTACACTGGGGAGGGTTTGGATGGTACCTTTGGTTTTTGAGTGTATGTGTGATTTCTTTGCTTTCTTGGTAGGGGGGTGGTGTAGGGGTTTGTGTGAGTGGTAGTATTATTAAATTCAGCAAGAAGCACAGTACTTATTTTGGGAGTGTGAAAGACAAGATATTAACTGCAATACTGCTTAGAAAAACAAAGAATGCCTGAGACACTGAGCTTTTACCTCAGGGATGACGCAATCTGAAGACCCAAACTAAGTCATGTCTTAACTAAGTCATGTCACACCAATGAGAAAACAATGGGAGATTTAACTTCTAATGAAACCAGGAATACTAGAACCACACCTGACCCAAACCCAGGATAAATCCTGTAACTGCACAGGTTACTAGCTTAGAACAATGAGGGTTTATAGACCAGTGGCCACCTATCCATACAACCTGCACAGGACAAACTGTGCTGATCCTGCAAAGAACAAGTATATATCGATTATGAGAGCAATAGTAACCAATTGGCCAATCCTTAATATGAGTAATTGGTTAGTCTACACAATTATATTGCAACAAACATAAACCTTGTTTTCCTCTGTATTGGGGTCCCCCCGTGCATTATGCTGTGGCACAACTACACACATAGCTAAAATATAAAAGAATAAATTGCCCCGGTAGTTCTATGCTCAGTTTCCTTGCCTCTCTCCCCTGCCAGTGAGGAACTGACTTTTACAAGGGTCAGGTAAAGGAGCAGAGAGCATCTGAGTGCAGTCTGGAATGCCTTTGATTACTCCAGGTTAGCTTGGTAACAGAAAACCACCTACCACATTCACGTGCTGTGTGGCTTACTTTAGTTATCATGTATGGCTCTCTAAGATTAGACAAGGGCATAGGAAGATTTGAAGTCCTGCAGAATTCAGTCCTTGATGAAAATGAAAGAATTATAGGCCTTTCCTTGAAAGCCACTCTGCTTTTGCAAAACTTTCCCCAAGTATGTTTAATATTGTACAGACAGATCATTTCAGCAGTGGAACATTTTAGTCTGGCTGTTTGAAGATGTGAGAAATTCAGATACTTATGAAATATTCTGCTGAGAGGTAGGCCAGCCATCTACTTTCTGAAGCATTACAACATTTTGTACTCAAATATTTTTCCTGTCCTATAACTTTACAGATTACATCTGTATTTCAAATGCAACATCAGGTCACCTTCAGCTGAGTACTGTATACGGTGATATAAGTCCTTGAGACATTCTTTTTTACAGTGTTTACAATAAAGTAGTCAGTCCTAATTATTTTGGCCAGCTATAAGGGGCTATATTTGATAATAATTCCTGTGAAGTGCAGGGATGTGAGTGTCAACTTTGATTCTAAATGAAACCTCACATTCTATTACACTGCATTATGAAGCACAGTGCAGCCATTTAGAAAATAAGGCAGTGATCGTGTAGCAACCATGTATTGTAATTATTATCTAAGCAGTGATCCAGTATTGTATGACCTGTGGGACAAATATTCCACTTTAAATAATACAGTACCATAATGAAATGAGCATGCCCTGCAAATATCAAACCAATAATCCAGCGTATATGGGACTGTCCCCACTAAAAGTCTCCCAGAATCGTAATTATTTTTTTGCTTAATAATTCCTTAACACATAATGGTAGAAAGAGGAAGACATGCTGGGTTTATCGTGAGTGCACTAGGTCCAAAACTTTAAATACATATCTAGGTTAAGTATGAGACACATAAATATTTGCAAATAGTGTAGAGGCACACAGAATGGTGGGGTTTGATTTGTTTATTTCATATTTCATTTGGAGGGGAAGAGGAGACTGATTTTTTTTCATTTGTTTTTGCATGGGTGGTTTCTTAGGTAGGGATTTTTTCCTTGATCACAGATTCAGCAGTAGATGTCTTGCAACAAACCGAGCAACCATGATACCCTTCTAGTCTAAGATTATATTATAAGTAGTAGGTGAGATTCATGTTCACAAAATTTTAAATAAGTGCAAGTAAATGATTTAGTACAGATGTAAAACATAATATAGGAAAAATGAAGGTAGCTACTGATGTTCCACACAGCCAAACTCAGCAGGATAAGTGGAAATCCAACATGGACACATTCTCCTAAACTGCATTGTTATGATGAGCCCCCCTAGGGTTTCACAGTAACCCCACACTAACTGGCTAAGAAAATTACCAAACTATATGTAATAAGCCAACTTTTAGCAGAGATAACAGAAGCTTTTGTCTCAGCTTTCATGTGAGTTAGAGTAGTCTCGAGGTTAATATTTCTGTTTATTTCCTCTGCAGGTTTTACAATAAAATCCCTGCCTTCCAAAAGCTTAAAATATTATTTAATCTTTCGAGGCTATTAAAATTCAAAGCAAACACCAAATTCACACTTGCACAGTTAAGAACCTACAGAACCAATCTGAAATATTCTCCTGTTGACGATCCTATGCTGTGAGATTCTATAGCGCACGCTAAAGCATATATTTTTGTACTGTTAAAATAGGTGTGTACCACTGACATCCGTCTTCAAACTTACTTATTGTTTTCTTTTGGCTCTGTTGAAGCATAGGAAGAAAGGAAATACTCAGAAAAACAGAGAGAAAATTATTTGTAGTTTTTAAATATTTACATGTGATTCACATTTGGAAGAAAATGGGAATTTATGAGTAGAATCTTATGACCTGTATTGCTCCAACACAAGAGAGAGGTCTTACAGAGCTTGATGCGCCTAATTTTTCCTGCATTTCATGAAGAACAGAAAGATGTGATACAATATTTAGTTATAATACTTCACATCTGACTGTAAAATTGTTTAGCCCCAGACATTTGTCATGCTGAAATTAAAATTAATCAATAGAGCTTGCTCCCAAACAACTCTGCACCTTGGAAAAATCCAGCTATCCATTTTGGTGTCAAAAGGGGAACTGAGCTCTCTGCCAATACTATTGCCAGTTGGCATGCTGACCAACAATAGATTTGACAGGAGTCATCACTCAGTTTTCATCTAACTGAAAATCCCCTCAATTTTGAAGTTTTGATAACTTCAAACAGTTCTCTCTGAGACTGAGGGAGAGATTCATCAAAGATTGTTGGGACTGAACGGACTCGAGAAACCTAGCTGTTTATCCTCCTGCAAAGCAGGGTCAACTGCACCTACAGTCCTTCATGACAGATATTTTTCCAACCTATTCTCAAAAGTTTCCAGAATCTGTGTCAAGGCTGCATATTTTCTAGCAGTTCATTATACTAGCCCTTCACTTTTAGTGGTTTCTTCCCCTGCAATTGGCTAATATGGATTTTCCTAGCCAGAAACTTAAGTTCTATCCATTCTGGCCTTGAACACTTCCAGGGATGGAGCATCCACATCTTCCATGGGCAACCTTTGCCAGTGCCTCACCACTCATTGTGAAGAAATTCCTCCTTATGTCTAGTCTGAATCTGCCCCTCTCCAGTTTATAGCCATTGTCCCTAGTCCTATCACTACAAGTCTTTGTAAACAGTCCCTCCTCAGCTTTCTTGTAGCCCCTTCAGGTATTGGAAAGTCACTATAAGGTCTCCACAGATCCTTCTCTTCTCCAGACAGAACAAGCCCAGGTCTCTCAGCCTGTCATCATATGGGAGGTGTTCCAGCCCTCTGATCATCCTTGTAGCCCCCTGCTGGACCCGTTCCAACAGCTCCATATCCTTCTTATGTTGAGCATTCCAGAACTAGGCACAATACTCCGGATGAGGTAACAGCAGCTTTTAAATATTTTCAGACTGCACCTTAAAATTGGCAAGGTTCATTTGAACTTGTGTTCTTTCTTTCAATGTACCTGCAGCTGTGAAAATCTAATGACTGCAGGCTATGATCTATCCTTTGAAAAACTGACTGTTGTTTTGACTGATGTCAAACCCAAGAACTCCAGGAAACTTCTCTTCATTTATCATTTTATTTTGACAATAAATCTCTGATAACCACTCTCCACATGTTTTTTTTTACCAAGTTCAGTATCCATCTTGCAGTATTTTAAATTAAATTTAGGGTATGGATCCCTGGGCTGCTTACAAGAATGTCAGGTGAAAAGGTTTACTAAAATATTTATCATTACTTACTAAAAGGTGAAAACTCCTGCTAATATAACTGCTGTTTCAGACACTCTCCTTTGTCTACAGCACTTGCTAGCCTTTTGTAGAAGGAAGCTGGATCAACTGACCTAAATCTGTAACTGTTACTCATCTCCTTGTTTTCTTGTTAGTGATATGAATAGCCAATTTTTTCTTTTTTTTCTGAGAAGTAACCTGAAGTTTATCAATCCCCAACTCACAAGATTTTCTCCCATTCTCTTTTTAGAGATCAACAGTAAATTCTCCCTTTACCATTCCTCTAGTACCTCATCTGTCCCCCCTCTAACTGTTTTAGAGATAATTGTCACCTCTTAAGTACCTAGAATGAAGTTTATTGGACGCAGATGTTTAAAAGCCTCTAAATTACAATTAGAAAATATTCTCCACTGAGAGCTTGGTGTTTCTCAATAGCTGGCTATGTATCACAGTCCAATGAAGTAAAGTGGGGGTTTTTTGCCCCTAGACTTAAAATGGATGAGGAAAAAGGGGGAAACTGCTTCAGCCATACCAGCATATTGATCTGCTATTTTATCCCTCTTCTGAACAGCTAAATGTTTTATTGGCCTTTCTATCAATGCTAATCTTGTTACTTTCCATGTCCCTTGGTGATGATGTCTCTTCTTACCACCCAATTACTGTATTTATTAATTTTTTTCATCATTTAAAGATGTACTTCTGTGCCAATAAGCAAACAGTTCCTGCATAACTTCTTTTGTCTTCAATTTCTCTGTCTTGTTCTGATGAAATAGGTACACCAAAACCAATAAAAATTATTTACACAGAATCTGGGTTAGAAGGAGCCTCAAGGATCATATAGTCCAACCTTTCTTGTGAAACGTATGGTCTAGACAAGGTGGCCCAGCAGCCTGTCTAGCTGAACTTTATAACTGTTTGATCCTGGGGAATCCAACATTTCCCTGAGATTTATTTCAAAGGTTGATGGTTCTCATTATGAAAAATTCTCAGAATCCCTCCAGGAATAACTTGTACCCAACACCTCTTAACTTTTCCATGTGACTCCTTGTGAAAAGGGAGTCTCCACCTTTTTTGTAGCCACCCTTTAAACTCTGGAACATGCTGATTAGAGTTCCTCTATGCTTTATTTTCTTAAAGCTGAACAAACCTCATTCTCTCAGCTTTTCCTCACTGGCAGGCTCTTTGATAATTTTGTGGCCCTTCTCTACACCCTCTCTAGCCTGCCCTCAACTTTTTTGAATATCAGGGACCAAAATTGAACACAGTGTTTTGGATATGTCCTGATAAGTGCTAAGTAGAGAGGGATAATGACTTCTTTATCACTGCCAGCGATGCCCTTGTTAATGCAACCCAGCAGCCCACTGGCTTTGTTTGCTGCTGCAGCACACATTCTATTCCCAAGCCTCCAACATTTTCTGAAGTTTTACTTCTCAAGTTGGAGAGATGCAATAAAAAAATTCACTGCATTGCTAAAATACATTGCACATACAGACTTTCTATCCATCAGCCTTGTAACTTTTACNAATATACATCATACGGCACAGCTTTGCTGGCACAACAAGAAAGCCACAGGCCCATCTTAAACAGCAGGGCTTTATTCTACCCATATTGTCACAAACTTAAGTTCTTGTCTTCGCAATCTTACTAGACATTTCCTATTTACATAAGTCGTGGATAAAAATAATGAGGATTAAAAAAGAAAACCATTCTCTTCCTATCTCTCTCTTTCTAGGTCATCTCTTTTATTGCTCATAATGCATTAGAATTTGTGCCACATTCACAGCTACATTGCACTGACACACAAAAATCACTGGGGAAATGCATGATTGATTATTGCCTAGCATCCATTAAAGTGACAAGTAAGTCCCAAATGAACAATGTGAAAATATTTTAAGACATTTATTATTGCACCCCTTGAACTGAACCCCAGAAGAAATACTTTGAAGAAGTTCAAACTTTCAAATAACTGGGATTAATCTAAGAGAAGAGAACAAAAATGAGGGAAGATGCCTTCTGAAGATATAACTTTTCCACCTCATGTCACCACAGAAGAATTTCACAAGCTGAGAAAATAATTAAGCCTCCTTCCTTTGCCCAGGAGAGTGCCTGGGAAGACCATGGAACAGATCCTCCTAGAAGCTCTGCTAAGACACATGGAGGACATGGAGGTGATTAATGGCAGCCAGCACAATTTTGCCAGAGGCAAGTTCTGTCTGACCAACCTAGTGGTNCCTTCTGAAGATATAACTTTTCCACCTCATGTCACCACAGAAGAATTTCACAAGCTGAGAAAATAATTAAGCCTCCTTCCTTTGCCCAGGAGAGTGCCTGGGAAGACCATGGAACAGATCCTCCTAGAAGCTCTGCTAAGACACATGGAGGACATGGAGGTGATTAATGGCAGCCAGCACAATTTTCCCAGAGGCAAGTTCTGTCTGACCAACCTAGTGGCTTTCTACGATGGGGTGACTGCAGCAGTGGACATGGGAAAACCAAGAGATGTGATCCATCTTGACTTCTGTAAACCCTTTGACACAGATCTAGAGATTAGGAGGAATTTTTTTATGGAAAGGGTCATTAGGCATTGGAATATGCTGCTCAGGGAGGTAGTTGATTCGCCTTCCCTGGAGGTGCTTAAGGCACAGGTAAACGAGGTCCTGAGGGACATGTTTAGTGTTTGATAGGAATGGTTGGACTCAATGATCCGGTGGGTCTCTTCCAACCTGGTGATTCTGTGATTCTATGATTCTATGATTCTATGATTCTATGATTCTATGATTCCTTTCACCACAACATCCTTCTCTCTAAATTGGAGAGATATGAATTTCATGGGTGATAAGAAATTGGTTGGATGGTTGCATTCAGAGAGTAGCAGTCAACAGCTTGCTGTCCAGATGCAGATCCATGACTAGTGGAGTCCCTCAGGGGTTCATACCGGGACCAGCACTGTTTAATATCTTCATCAATGGTATAAACAGTGGGATTGAGGGCACCCTCAGCTAGTTTGCAGAAGACACCAAGCTGAGCAATGTAGTTGCCACAGTGGGAGGACGGGATGTCATCCAGACGGACCTGGACAGGCTGGAGAAGTGGGACTGTGAGAAGCTCATGAGGTTCAACAAGGCCAGGGGCAAGGTACTACAGCTGGGTCTGGGCAATCCATGGTTTCAATACAGGATGGAGGATGATGTGATTGAGGTCAGCCCTGCAGAGAAGGACTTGGGGTTGCTGGGGGATTAGAAGCTTGACATGAACCTGCAATATGCACTCGGACCCCAGAAGGCCAACCATATCCTGGGCTGCATCAAAAGAAGCATGACCAGCAGATCAAGGGAGGTGATTCTACCCCTCTATTCCTCTCTTGTGAGACCTCACCTGGAGTATTGTCTCCAGTTGTGGAATCCTTAACACAAAAAGGAGATGAAACTGTTGGAACAGGTCCAGAGGAGGGCTGCAAAGATGATCAGAGCACTGGAGCACCTCCCATATGAGGACAGGCTGAGAGAGTTTAGGTTGTTCAGCCTGCAGGAGAAGGCTCCTTATAGCAACCTTCCAGTACCCAAAGGGGTCCTACAGGAAAGCTGGGGAGGGACTTGGTACAAAAGCATGTGGTGATAGAACTAGGAGGAATGGCTATGAATTGGAGAGGGGCAGATTTAGATTAGACATAAGGAGGAATTTCTTCACTATGAGGGTTGTGAGGCAATGGAACAGGTGACCCAGGGAAATTGTGGCTGCCCCGTCCCTGGAAACATTCAATACCAGGTTGAATAGGGCCTTGGGTAACCTGATCCAGTTGGAAGTGTCCCTACCCATCACAAGGGGGATGGAATTAGATGATCTTTAAGATCCCTTCCAACCCAAAGCATTCTATGAATTATTCCCATGAAGGACTTGATGAAAATTCTGCATGCTATTGCTATGTATACCACATCTCTCTTCAAATCCTTTCCTCACTCCCTTTCCCACTCTAATTTAGGTTCTCTACTAATACAAAGAGGAAAGTGTCAAGTGTTGTAATACAGATTTTGCATGACTCCTAATATTTATTGAGCAATTTCAATTTTTTTTCTTAAGAGAATAGGTACTTTTAAAATTATTATTACTTTTTAATTCTTACTCTGCACCTTTTGGCAGAAATAAGACAAAGTGCTTAGAAGTTATAGACAAGGAGATGGAGGCTGAGCACACAAGCAGACAGCACATGCACAAAATATGCAAAACAGTACTAAGAATTTGACATGCAGTGAGAACCAGCATCTCTTGAACATGGTCCTACACGAAGCTATTGTCTAAAAAATCTTTTCTGGTTTAAAAACACTTAACTGGAAAGTAACTTATATGTGTTCAATTAGCAATACAACAACAGTGATTTCTTTTTTCCTTTTAATTGAGTAATCCAGTCAAACTTAATTGGATTGATTTAAAAGGAAGCTTTGACTTAGTTGTCTACTGATCTCCTATTTTAAAACATTTTGATGTGGAAAACGTACTTCTTATCACTAAGGGCATGATATTCTGGATTTCCACTAAATAACATGACAAGCAGGAAAACACTTTTACTTTAGGTCCCCATTGGTTTTCCATTATATCTGTTCTATCCTACAAAGACTAGTACTTTTACATCACAATCCATTGAATTAATAAGATCAGCATCTCTTTTGTCAGTAAGTAACT
>WAAB01001240.1:0-14602 GCA_013389865.1 Piaya cayana
AACCGCGAACACAGAACCTGCACGAAGTTCAGTGAGGGACCTGGCTGATGTATCTGCATTTGCTCAGCAGCTCTTAAGAAGGTGAATACATCCAAAAAGCAACCAGTAACATTACTTTTTCAAGAAGCTTTTTGGCAAATTCTTTTTATTTTGAAGCTCTAAATCACACGCGGTGATGACACCTAGTTCTTTTCCCCAAGATAAACAAATAAAGGGAATAATGTGCTGAGCCAAGAGTGTTTTATTAAAAATAATGAAAGCCTGAAATACCTGACTACGAGCAAAGGAACTGTTGCTAGAACAGCGCCCCTGACATCTCTGTCCATCTCTATAGTTCAAAGCAAAAACGTCACTGACTTTGGAAGAGCATAAATCAGACAAAGTTACTTCCAGGAAAATCTAACAAAGCAAAACTCCCTGTCCTCTCCCATCCTCTCCTGTTGCCCTGCAGGAGATGCTCGGTACAAGCGCACGGTTTAGCCAGACACACTGGTAGGTCACTTTTTTTCTCAGGATTAACAACTGGGAACCTTTATGCTCACTCAAGACTCCAAGTTCCCACACAGCACAGGGTGAAACAGAGGCTGACGTGCACCACAACCACCAAAACTAACTCTGCTTCAGCAAGGACGAAGCGTGAAGGTGATCTTGGCTCGAACAGACACTGTGAAACAGAGTCTACCTCCTCTCTCCTCCTGGACAAGGCAACCATCACCAGTAAAGTTGTTGTGTGTCGTAAATATTTTAATTTGAAGATTGTCTGGGGTTTCCCAAATGTTTCTGGGCACAAAGAAAGAGCGGCAGTGACCCTAACCAACCGATGAGCTCCTGACACCAAGGCAGCCCCTTTCTCTTGGGGACAGTGCACAAGCAAAGCCAACACAGCTACTGGCTGCAAACAGCGACAGCCTTGACTGTACAGACCAAGTAATAAAAGCTAAAAGTAAAAACAAGTAATAAAATAGTAACAAGTGGCCAGGGACCCACAGAGCTTACCTGTTTCTGTGCTGAGGCTCCCATGTGCACCTGGCAAAACTTGACTGCCTGTTCAAGTGCTGCTTCTTCATCCACCTGAATGCAGAATCACAACTAATGAACTCATAATTACTTAGCTCATCTATAAGTCTAATTGAATTTAGATGAAATGGGGAAGCAGAGTATGGGACTAAGGGGGAGAAGCAGCACTTCTGCTGCAGAACAGCGATCCAAAGTTATCCAGTATACATTCAAAGACATAAAAGTCTCTCAATTAAAACTAACAATTAACATGCACAGTCTCAGAGCTCTGAACCGATTTCAGAAATTTAGTTCCAAAACACAGAAGGTTTTACTTTCCTTCCCCCCCAGAAGAGTGGTTCTTTGGGAGGCATTCATCTCCCCGGCTTCTGAACAGACACAGGGCCAATTTATCTGCTTGTTTTGCCGAGTTTTGTTATTCTCTAATCACTGAGGTCCCATAGAGAAATTACAATTAATGATAAAATACTTCACCTGTTTAATAAGCATGTAGGTTTCGGACATGATCTTCTCAATTTTACCCAGGTCGTAGGCCATAACTTTCTGACCCTGCTGCCACACTCGATAAGCATCCAGCAGAAGTGTTTTGCCAGACTCCACATCCTCAAGTAATTTCCTCTTTCTGCTCGCTCTCTGCACAGGTTCTTCCGTAGGTACAGCTGCAACTATTCCTTTAGTTGCCGGCTGCTGATGTTTTGAGCTGATACTGAGCTCTTCCAAAGAAAGCTCAGGAGTCCGGCTCTCGGCAGCTCTCTCCTTTGAGTTCCTGCCAGCCTGAAGACGGTCTGGCTCGCTGCGTTTACAGGAAGGATCAACTTTTTCAGGGTCATTGGAATATCCGTCAAGATCCATAAGCTCAACAGAGCCAGGCCTAGAGAGCTCTTTAATTTCCTTGTCATTCTTGTCCTCTTGTTCCAGTACATCCATAGCACTGGGACTCTGCCCCTGGGCCACCTCCTTTACTCCATTTTCAGTACTGTGTGCTACTCCATCCGATAAAACCGGCTTCTTGGGAAGGACGTCCTTCCCCTCTTCAGCGCTGGTTTTGTTGGAGACATCTGTTGTCATCTTTCCTGACGCAAGGGTAGAAGACTTGGAACTCTGATCTTCTGAAACCTTAAGGAAAGAAGTCATTCTGCTCAGTTACCACTGAACTGGGAGAGCGACTGGGTGCAGCTCTGACTATGGCAACTGCTGGCCGTGAGCACCTTCATTTTACTGCCTCTGCTCAGGAAAATGCATTTCTTCCATGGCCGTTCTTGTTGATCTTGAACATTATTAATCAATCCAGCCACAAGCCTAAAGTATTTTAATCAGTGAAAACACTACAGAGAAATCGACAGCACACGCTGAATCGAAGCTGCAATGGGGTTTTCCTCCCACGAACTCCTTTCATTTTGCAACTGCACATCAACCTCAAATTTAAGAACCTTCCCTTTGGTTCCTCTTAAGTAACTTTCTTCTTGTTATTGGATCAAGAGGACGCTAAACTCTGCTCTAGGTTTTAGGGTTTGTACCTTTACTTTGCTGCAGACCCAAAGGTGGGAAACCTCAGAGCATCATCTCTGTTGAAAACAGCTAATGCTACAATCCTTTCACCTGGATTTACAGACAAACCATTTCATACACAGAGTTCCAGTGCACTTAATGATGTTTTCATTTCATTTGGTAACCCTGCACTTCGTTAACTTGGAAAATCCTCAGGGACAAACTCTTCCTGGAACGTGTTTACCAAACAAGCTTCCAATTTCCAGTTACCCTAACAGGGAACTAAACAGGCTCTAAACGACTTGTGAAAAGTCAATCTAAATCACAATTAAATGCAGCAGCAGCTGTGGTGCTGTCGCAGACTGGCAGTTACAAGTGGCCAGGCAGCTCATATCTAGTTGGCTGGGTTTATTTTGCAAGAATCTTAGTTCATTTTAAAAGGAAATTTCCCAAGCCCACACTGAGTTCCTACACTCCACGTAAGGGCCACGGTTTGAACCTCAGGGGAACCAACCTCACTGCAACCCACCCTCCACATCAGTTTGTTACTGATTTCACAAGGCTGCAATAGTTTTGTGTGTAGTTGCACAGAAACAAAAGGTATGAGAAATGAGTGATAATAACACGGTAATAACACGGCCCTTTGGTCTCTGGACATCTAAGGAACGAGTGAACTGAACCTAGAGAAACCTAATTGCTAAATCAACACAAACTGAAGGTGCTGCCGCTCCCTTACCTGGGTCAGGTCGTTCAGAGTGTCCTCCAGCACTTTCACTGTCAGCACGAAGGCTTGTTGGGCCAGAACCTGGCGATCGGCATCACGTAAGTACTTCCTGCGCCCCAGGAGAGAAGAGAGATCAGCCAACTGCCCCAAGCTTAGGGGGCCTCCAAAGCAAGAACCAGGACATCAACAAAGCCCCAAAACATCATCTCCCCAAAGAAGCCAACACAATTTTCAAACAGGTCAGAAGCAAGCAAACCCTCAGAGGAGACAGCGCTGCCTACAGAGGGGAGAAAGGGAAAACCAACCCCAACCCAAACCCAGAGCAAATCAAACCACCAGAACTACAGTTCTCTTACAACAAGCCTCCGTGGCCCTCAAACACCAGTGTCAGGCACACGGAGCTGTCCTGAGCTGTCGGGTGATGCTCACGTGCACGTGAGATTAAGGACAGCAGCAAATCCCTTCTTGTTGGTCACACCAGCTGCCTTTGACTCTAGGGGTTCACAGCTGAACCACTGGTGTGATAATATCTTTTTTTCTACTTAGTATTATTAAAAAAAAAATCATTGTTTGCGTAAAACTTATTCCCTCTACAGATTCATTTAGTTTAGTAGAACACTGTAACCTCCCTGTAATTCCGATATCACTTTAGCCCACTTGCAAGGAAAACATTCCCAGGCATCAATCCTACCTACCTGAGTTTGAGGGAAAACTCAATTTCTATTTCAGAACTGGCTGGTTTTAATGAGAGGGCTAAAAAAATCAAGTAAATAATTTTGGAGGGCACCATTTCAGTCAAAAAGCCGATGTTTTTAATGCACAGATTTTCTCTCTCTACAGCATTTACAGGCTAAACTGGTAATTTTACTGTTTGCTTTTCAGACAAAAGATACAACCCCCTGATCCCTCATTAGTTCAGTAGTAACTAATGTTCACCCCAACCTGCCCTGTTTTCCAGACCAGGGTTGATCCCAGCACAGGACACACCCAGGCTCTATCTGCATTTCTCAGCTCCCCGCGGTTGGCACTGCCTGACCCACCACATCAAATCGTCACTGTTTGTTCAACTCAGTCTAGACTTATAAATAACAGAATATTTTTAGTACAACTGTGGGCTCGCACAGGACAGAATTTAAACCTTCTATGGTCCAGAGCTTCTGATACGCTAAAAGTCAAAGTATTTTTGGCTTTAAGTTTGCTGAGCGTGTGGTGACATATTCCCAGACGTGCCACGATCCGTGCAAATTCACACGCGCTCACACTCACAGAGACAGGGAGAAACCTGCAGCGCCTCTGGTTTATCGCCATCGATCGTCCCCTTCAATTCCTTAAGTGCTTGCAGAGCCCAATTCCAACATTCCCTGCTCGGTGAGCATTTCACCTCGATTGCTTCCGTGTTCCCCTTAGCTGTTTATTTTGGTGTTCCCATTGAAGGGACTCTGGATATAGCTCTCATTACACGGCTGCTTCTTTCTTAAATAAGGTTAATACAATTAAAATTAGATCACCCCCGAATAGGATAAGCTTTTTAAATAGCATCAGCTGCCAGCAGGCACATAACCATTGTTCAGGCCGTCAGGGATTACAGGAAGGCAGGATGCCTGGGCCGTGACCTCCCTCTTACGCAAGAGGCCAGCGGACGGGCACGGAAGCCAGGATGCTCCGTTCCACCAGCGAATCCTCCCACGTGACAGAAAACCTGCGGGGTTGCTCTGGGTGTCCAGAGAAACGCAGAGAAATTCTAGACTCTGTTATGGAATCGTAACCATCATCCCACTGCATTCCCAAGGAAATCCATCCAAAGGCTTTGTTCTTAAGTGTGTCTTAGAACAAAAGAGTTACAGAGAGAACAAAACCCATGCAAAGCTTTACGAAGTGAAGGGTTAAAAGGATCTCGTACTTTCCCTGGTCAGGGGTCCTCTGCAGCATAGAGGAGACTTTGAGCAAGGTGTTGTAATCCTTCAGCTGCGACAGCACATTGAGCAGCAGGACGATCGAGCGGTTCATATGAGACGCAAAACTGCCCGGGCGGTCGATCTCATCCACGGGGATGCGCCAGATTCCCTGCAGAGAAAAGAAAAGAGGAAACCTCTGAACTGAAAGGGGCAGAAATGTTAAAACTTGCCTTGGATTCCACTGCAAAGTGAATTTCATTAGGGCTGGAGGTGGAATAAGGGATAGACAAACACTGCGGTCCTGCAGACAGGGAGAGCTGGATTGAAAGTCAACTGATTCCCATCAGCAGTAAAAGCAGTTGGCTTGCAGAAGGCTTCTAAACACGCCTCTGAATCACCCCAGAGAAAAGCAAGCAAAGCCACAATCATACTGTGCACTTCTCTTAAACCTCCTCCAAAGCTCAGCTACCACCAACACCAAGGAGTAACTTCAAGTGAGTTTTCCTGTCCTGAAAGCTCCTACTCTTGTGCAGCCACAGCAAGCTCCTATCTTCAAATAATCTGCTTAGGATGAGTTAGAAGCTTGGTTACTGCTTGGGTACCATCAGTGCTCACCACGGCACTGACAGGAACAAGATGGTTCCTCAGCTGTATCCACGTTCCAGAGGCAAATTCACATACTCACGCACATAACCTGAGCCTTCTAATTAAATTCCTGGGGCAAGGGAATCTTTGAGGCAAGGCTGGAGGCAGAATATATAATGCAGCTATCGTTACTCAGCTCAGATTTTGCAGTGTCTAAGGAGATGGGTTTCAAGAGTTTAACGTGGATGCTGTCACCACCCAAATCCACCCAGACTGACAAAATGCAACGTGAATATCGCTGTGCTTGATGCTAGGACGTAACTCATGCCAGGACCATTCACAAAACCTGCTGTTCCATCAGAGCAAACACCTTCCCTTGTGCTGTATCCAGTCCTGACACTGTTCCAGCAGCAGCTCTCCGCGACGGGAATCCTCTGGCCATGTCACTTCTGTGACTGCGCAGGGATGAACGGTCTCACTGACAGCAGCCCCTGGCTGAAAATCAATTTTGCTTTCCAAACCTGTTCAGAGAGCAGGATACGCAAATATTTACTCTCTTATCCTTGTTTAAAGGTCTTGCTTTGATATTTTTAGCTTTACTTCCAGTGTGAGCAAAATTCTTCAGAAGTCAACGCAAGGTGGAAGCACAGAAAACGATGACCAGAATCACACGCGGCACCTGGGCACAGCAGAGGAGGATATGTAACCGTCTCACCCACCAGAGCCTCCTCTCCTGCTCATCTGTGGAAAATCAGCAGTTCTGCTCCCTACAATGTGTAGGAACTTGGGAAAAAAAACAACACAAACATCAGTGGTTTTAAATAGGAACCAGTGACTTCAAACTGGATTTAATGCACAGGCTGTTCTGCCAAACTTTCTTCCTCCTGCTTTTCCCCATGCTCTCTCTTACTCCCTGGGGATCACAGATAAAGCCGTTTGTCCTCTTTGCTCCCTGAAGCTTTCTTTCGAACTTTTTTTGGAGCTTCCCTTTTCCAGAAAGTACCTAAACCCACACCCAGACCGACCCCCACGGCGCAACCGCCGCTTCCTCCGTCCCCAGCCACCCACAAGCACCTCAGTGGCACCGATCTTATCGGCTCCTGCAGCTCCGCAGCGCTCGAGCACCTAGAGATCGTGTAGGTGACAGTTCCCTAACACAGCACAAACCTCATTTCGACACTGCAGCTTTCTTCCCCCAAACTACACAACAACTTCCCTTTCAGGCTGCAGAAGAAACACACACGTGCTGGAGCTGGGATTTTTCACTTCTCTGCACATGTGTAACCTGGGCTGCTGCCACATCCTAAACCAACCCAAGGCCTCCCCACGGTGCCCACGCTGCACCGACCTACGCGGGCAGCGTAACGACACCAAACAGCTGAGGGTCAACTGGGACACACGCTGCAGAGAGGGAAGACAGGCAGTGCAGAGGTCTCTGGTCCTTTGCAGCGTTATCTCCCCCTGCACTTGAATTCAGCAGATCGCTTGGAGGGAGCTTTCAGACACCGCAACTGGAATTGGTGGAAAACGACTTTGCAGCTCCTTCTCCCGTGGGTACATTACAACCGCTACCCTGGCAACTACAGCGATGCACAAACCCCTTGGCAGTCACAGAACACGCTCCTTGCAGCTAGAAAGCGCGAGAGGGACAGAGCCCATCTAGAACCAAAGACGTTGGGAGAACGCTGCTCTCCTGACGTTCTGCAACAGGGGACAAAGGAAGAGCATCAATTAAAACTCTCATTAGAGGTGTTTAAGTTTACTTCATCATCACAATTACAAAAGGTCTAGTTTTAAGAGAAAAGCCACTCTCTGTTTGCATGTTGACCTGCAGTTTCATAAATGCAGAACAGTAATAAATGTGAT
Source organism: Piaya cayana (assembly GCA_013389865.1). Classification (NCBI taxonomy): domain Eukaryota; kingdom Metazoa; phylum Chordata; class Aves; order Cuculiformes; family Coccyzidae; genus Piaya; species Piaya cayana. The sequence continues at coordinate 7,576 of WAAB01001240.1, forward strand.
CGCTGTCCTGTGTTACAAACGAGCCTGGCTCACACGCAGCCTCCAGCCAAGAGCAGAGCCAAACCCACTATGGGGAGTCACTGCAATCCTCGTTCCTCCCACTCACATTTCATAAGGCAATATGCAAACCAGTGATGTTAAAGTGAGTTTATTGGAATTTATTCCACGAGTGATGCTGAATTCTGACTGCAACAGGAGTCACAGACTCGACAGTCTCATTCCAGCCTCTCCCAAAGAGTTTAACCAAGCCTGTCAGGCTGGAATTTTCTCCCTCTTAAGCATCAATAACCTTCGGGGAGGTTTCTGAATACAGACCATATACTGCAACTGTTTTTTAAAGAAACAGCCTAGCATTCAGCTTTTGAAACAAAACTTCAGAGAGATACAAATGCAAAGCTCACAATGAAATAGCTGGGGAGGAGTCAATCAGTTCCACCAACATTAAAGTTCTCATATCATCACCTGAAAATTGAGATTGGTTGGCACAGCACCTCCCTTTGGAGCACACACACACACACACACGGGAGCGAGGGTGCTCGTGACAAACACTTGCAGTTCTGTGCAAGGTTTTGTTCCTGCTCACTGCCCCTTGCACCACCTGACATGTCTCTGGCTCCGGCCACCAAAGGATTTGACCCCCAGTGCTCGGCTCTGCCTGCTGGCCACTGCTCCTGCAGCCAGAAGGTTCTCCTCCCCGTGGCAACAGCCAGAGAAGTTGTTTACACAAAACCAGAGGAAGGAGCGAGACGCTTCTAACAACTCCAAAATGCCTCTCGAGGTCCAAACCACCGAGCTGCTCTCCATGCCTTCCTGACTAAACAAACCCTGGAAGAGATGGGGGCAGGGAAAGCAAACCCGAGCCGCACTGCTAGGAAAATGCAGCTGGGGACACATGAAAATCCTGCAGATAACTGAATATTGAATTTACATTAAACATGAAACCGGATAACGAAGTCAGTATTGCACATTCCTGGTGACACTCTGTAAATCCCTTCCAGCCTGAACCTTTCTGCACAAGCTCCCCTGGCAGAAGCGCGACTCGGGGAGGGGCGTGAGGAGCAGCGGAGCAGGCGGCTGCGTCAGCACAGCCACAGCAGCAGTGGATGCTCTCTAATTCCATCACTGAAAATAGAAAGGAAGGAAGTGCTTATTATTCCTCCACGCTGTTTACTCCAGCCCTTTACGGAAGGGGATTCCCTGGGGTTTAGGAATGCCTCTCCGAGGAGGAAGGGCTGACGGTTCTCAGCAAACCCTGAGCTGCTCCGGGGCTGCTGCTGACCCTGCAGAGAAAGCCATTTCCTAAGCAGAGATCAAACTTCACTCCCAGTGCTCCATGATTTCTCTTCCTAACGAAATGGAGAAACAGCAGCCACAGTTCAGATGATCCAATTTGCACCTACAGGCAAATGCATAAACCAGCTCCTGCTACAAACAAAGACCTCCAGTCACTTATGACTCAATTCCCTCTTTTTATCCCTTCTCTTGTTTCCCAAGGGTCACAGAAGCGCAAGCTGCACACACACAACAAACTCAAATCCACTGCTGCCTTCAAGTGATCAGAGTAAAGCCAAACACTTCTTCAACCGACATTTTCCAGTCTCAGTAACGTCATCTTAAGAGCCTTTATTAAAAAATAACATTTCATTTCAATATTATTTAAGGATTGTTATAAAACAAGACAACACTAGCAACCCAAGGGGAAGGCATTGGATCACAACACAAGAACATATATAAAAGCAGAAGCTGAACCAAACGTGAGCTCATAATTCCTGGAAAGCTCACATTTTCCTAAACATCTTTATTTTTCAGTCTGTTTCAGCACAGGGTTAAGCACCACACGCTGCAGCACTCTGCTCCTGCCCTCTCTTCCCAGTTATCTAGGTCAACCTAAGATCTCGCACCAGGGGCCCAAAAAGGAAAGGAGCACGGTTCAAGCTGAAGGGTTTCAGCACACAGGACTCAAACCTCACTCTCTTCAGCTAACACAGTCCAGCCCTGGCTCTCCGTGCTCCTCCCCGCCAGCATCGCTCGGCTTTGGTTTCAGCTCAACGGGTGCTTGTTCCACTAGTGACTTCCTGCCAGGTCCTGGTGCAACCATCAAAGCCGCTGCCGCCTCCCCCGTAGCACGTTACTAACCCACCTTTTCTCACCCAATCAGAACACGCTCCTTATTGCTCATTATTTTGCTGTCACCTGACTGCAGCTTTTCTTCTTTTCTACAGACAATTCTATTACTTTTCTCCCTCAGCCCCTCACCTCATCCGCGCTGCTGCTCAGGATGGAGTGAAACAATTCCACCTCTGTCAACAGGAACGCCAGCGGTGCCAAAGTGTTAAGAAATGAAAGCAGCTGCATTCAGAATATTAAAATTATTAGCTGCAGGGACACGTTTTTAAAGAGAAAAAGAACAGCCCTTGCTTTCTGTGAGGAACTTGGCAGCTTCAGAGAACTCCTATAAACTCCTTCAGAGTATTTAAGAGCGCTGCCCTTGCCTGCTGTTAGCCTTACAGCAGCAACAGAAAAATAGTATGATAATAAATAGATTCCTTTTTCATAGAATCATAGAATGACCAGGTTGGAAGAGACCCACCGGATCATTGAGTCCAACCATTCCTATCAAACACTATCAGCCTGGAAAAGGGAACAGAAAGAAGGAAAAACTGCAGCAACTTTCTCTGGGTAAGTCAGAGCCAAGCTCAGACCAAGCTCAGACCAGGGTTACAACTCCTGGTCTGCGAGGTAAATACTGTCTGTGTGTCTCCACTTTTTCCAATACCCACACACTTGGAAGTGAAAAGACAGCAGGAATGTTTAGTGGAGGAGCTGGGGAATCCTGCAGCAGGATTTCAGCGAGAGCAGCATGGAAAATGCGCCACATGCTGCGATTACCCTACGCTGATAAACACCCACCACAGACAACTTTCATTTCTTATTTCTGTCTTCAAATTACAACGTATTTTCAGAGCGTTAAGTTTCAGGTTTTCAGTTTCTAAAGCCCCCCTTTTCCGGCTGACTCGACACACCATTAGCTTCAACGCCACGAGCAGAACCTGCCAGGCAGACCCACCTGGAGAGGCTGTTGTGGGGGAGCACACGCAGCAGGCAGAGAACAGGAGTCATTTCCTCGCTGCGTCAGCGATCATAAAACCAGAAATGCCTCGTTCAGACGACGAGTTACCAGCTCAGGTGGAAGGAGTGAAACAGAAACCGAGGCCTCCCGATCGCCTTCGCAAAACATGGGGTTTGGCCGCTCGCCAGGCAGCATCGCGAGGGTTTTTCTCACTGGGTCAGGAGGCCGGAGGAGTTCTCACTCCGATGGTTCCCATGCACCATGTGATCTCACAAGGATGTCAACACGAGAGTCACAGCGTTTCTCTTTAAAGGGAAATAGCTAACTAGATTATTAAAATAGAAATAGAGAGTCCATCCTGCGCCGTGGCTGCGAGGGAAAGGAAGGGAAGAAGGCAAGAAGGAGCGACAGGCCGTTCTCCTAAAGCCTGTTTGGAAGGTGCAGCCCTGTTCAAGCTGTGACACAGCTGCTGGGCTCCGGAGGGAACGCAGCTGAGCGCCTCAGGCAGGCATCACCGAGGGAAAACCCGGGGAATGCAGCAGGAGAGCCTGCAAAACAGACACAGGCTTTGCAGCTTATTTAGGAACAGATCGGATTAAGGGAAAAGCTAATGAGCCCCACTGAACAGGCCGTGAAGTTCTTTACACAAATTAAGAGAGCTGCCTATCAGAATATAGGGAACAACTGCCGGTAATTTTAATAGCAGGAACATAAACAAGTGCTGCCAACCCGGAGAAAACATTAACACCCTCCTCCACCAGGAACGTGGCACTAAAGAAAAACATACTCAGCTGTTCGCTGTTAGCCATCAAACTCCAAAAGCCTTTTTGAACACAAGAATCACACGTTCCATCCCTACCTGGCGCTGCAGTGCGTGCACACAGCCTGGAAGCACCGAGAAATACCTGGATCTTCTGTCAACGCTGAGAAGAATAAAAGCAGCAGAGAGTAGAACTGAAACTCCTCTAGCGTTCTGAGAGAGGGAAATGACAGCAGGAGCTGCTGGAAAAGCCTTCTAATCTCAAACCTGAGCCCTGTGAGATCTGCCTAGGGTTCCTTGTCTTTACCAGCTGTTTCCTAAAGCTCTGTGTTTGCTCACCCAGGACTTCACTGGTATTTGAAGGTCACGGTGCTGTCGGAGGCTCCACACTGGCTTAGGGATGACGGGAGCGCACACCCTGGATCTCACACTGTTTGGCAGCTGAAGCTGAGGGCAGGAAGCGGCTTATTCGAAACAGGTAATGAGAAACAAACATCCCCTTATTAGCAGCTGCGGAGCAGCAAACGACATCTGCAGAGGGAGAAAGGAGTCAGGCCCCGGAGGAGACAGACTCCTCTCAGACAACTAAAGCTCTACGTGAGTTTGCACATTTCATCCTCACCAATTAAGATCTTCAAATTATTAGGAGCTGACAGCCAATTCGTTTCATTAACCCTTCTCCTGCCCCTACAGCAGCATCTGTAGAACATTCCCCTTCTCTGCCTGGCACGTGGGGGCCCTGACCGAGCCCTGACTGCTATAAAAGGCAAAAACATCTCTCCCTGTTATATATCCCACAGCTAACCTCATCTTTTCTCCTCTGAATTCACATAACAAAAGAGATTTACTAACCTCTGTTATTTGAGTATTTTCCCTTTTTCTCTTTGGGAAGGCGTGGGGGGATGTTTTAACACCTAAAGCTGTCCTGCTTTCAGAGATTCCCGGGTTTCCTCAGCAATACAGGGTTTAAAATCAACCAAGCAGAAGTAGCATTAAATCTAATTCTAGGAGTTAGTGGCCACGTCTAATTCAAGCAAACACTTTGGCAGCGGCCTGCCCGCGTGCCAGCTGAAGTTGGCTGAGCTTTGGTAGCACCAGGGGAAGGAGACGCCGCAGAAAAGCTGTAATTGCATTACCCTGTTTACAGTAACGTAAATCACAGCGTACACAGGGGATCGTCAGCATCCAGCCAGCAGCAAGAGGGGAGCAGCTCGGCATCGCGGTGACTCAGGCGGCTCGGCTGAAGACACGGTGCAGCCTGCTGGTGCTCGACTCCACGGATACCGGGAGAGAGGGATCATTTGTCTGAGAACAGCCAGAGTAATTAGCGAGGGAGGAAGGCCTCAACATCTAGAGTACTCCAAACTACGATAACGATACTAAAACAAGACTCCTATTGAAAACAACCAAAATGGGATCTGGGTATCCAAGATGTCAACCTGAACATGCTCCAGTAAAAAAGACACGTCCTGCAGCCTCCTGGGTAGCGCTAACTTCCATAGCATCTGCTTTAATTCCTAGTCCTGCCTCCTGCAAGGTACCCACAGGGCACACAGGAACCTGCCCGTGCACAAATAAACACAAGCTGAACTGGAAAGCCAGAAACACGGAGGTGCCCCAGCCAGCGTCACCAACAGCGCATGGGGCCGGCTTCACACCCAGCACCGGGACCCGCTGAACGGAGTCACTGCTGCGAAAGGATCAGCGTGTGTCCACACAGAGCTGCCAGGCTCTGATAAATCGCTAATTACCTGGGAATCCGCTTACCCTCCCTCTCTAGCTGAATGAAGCAGCAACTGCCACGGCAGAGCAGCTCAGGAAAGAGATGCTGAACGAGAGGCTCTTCTGTCGGGTCACAGCGTGAGGGGAATCTCCAGCGGGAGCCCGGCTGTCGCACGCCAGGGTCACAGCTGGGCTGCTCGGGGCCAGACGCAGTCCTGACAGACCCACCATCCCTCCTCTTCTGGACACAGAGATTCCCTACGGGCTCCGGAGCTGAACTGAGAACGAGGGTGCTGCACAACTCACCCCGCTACGACAGTGGAGGAGACCGAGAAACACTGAGTGGTGCAGACAGAAGGCAGCAAACCCCCTCAACCTTTCTCTCCCCCTGCCAAACTTCTCCCAGCTCCTCCGTTTCACATTCCCCTGCGAGCGAGCCCAGCTCAGGGGGCTCCCTGGCCAGGAACGCCAGCCCCAGGCATCTCATCCTTGTGTATCTCACCCCTCTGCATCCCTCCAGCCCCACATATCTCATCCCCAGCACATCTTCTATGACCCCATGCATCTCCTTCCCTCCTAGCCCTGCTCATCTCATCTCCGAGCATCTTCTATGACCCTGCACATTATCTATGACCCTGCACATCATCTTTCCCCCTAGCCCTGCTCGTTTCAACCCCAAGCATCTTCCCTGACCCCATACATCTCCTTCCTCTTCATCTCATCATTGACAGGAATGGTTGGACGTGATGATCCAGTGGGTCTCGTCCAACCTGGTGATTCTATGAGTCTGTTTCATCCCCAACATCCCCTGCCCGACCCCTGCGCATCTTCCCCGACCCTGCACATCTCTTCCTCCATCCCTGCTCATCTCATTTCATCCCCGCACATCTCCTTTCCCCCTAGCGCTGCTCATCTCATCCCCGAGCATCTTCTATGACCCCGCACATCAACCTCCCTGCTCATCTCATCCCTGCATCCCCCGCTCAACTCATCCCTGAGCATCTTCTCTGACCCCACGCATCTCCCTCCCCCCTAGCCCCGCTCATCTCACCCCCGAGCATCTTCCATGACCCCGCTCATCTCCTTCTCCCCCCTCATCCCCTCTCCCCGCTCACCATCCCCGGGCGCTCGACTCTCCCTGCGCTCCGAGCGGCGCCGCCCCGGGTCCCCCCGCCCGCCGCTCCCGCCTCCCTCCCTCCTCCCGCCCGCCCCGCGTTAACCCCCGCGGCCCCGGCCCCGACGACAATCCCGGCAGCACCGGGCGGGACACAAACCCTCGTGGAGCACGGAGCGTCGCCTCCAGCCCCTAACGCGCGGGGGGCTGCGGGGAGAGGGGCTGAGGGGGCTCCCTGAGAGGAGGCTGCGGGGAGAGGGGGTCCCTGAGAGGAGGGGGGTCCCTGAGAGGAGGCTGAGGGGAGAGGAGGGGGGTCCCTGAGAAGAGGGGGGTCCCTGAGAGGAGGCTGTGGGGAGAGCGG
>WAAB01001240.1:14841-32631 GCA_013389865.1 Piaya cayana
GGGTCCCTGAGAGGAGGCTGTGGGGAGAGGGGAGGGTCCCTGAGAGGAGGCTGAGGGGAGAGGGGGGGGTGTCCTGAGAGGAGGCTGCGGGGAGAGGGACTCCCCGAGAAGAGGCTCCCTGAGAGGGGTCCCTGAGAGGAGGCTGTGAGGAGGGGGGCTCCCTGAGAGGAGGCTCCCTGGGAGGGGTCCCCGAGAGCAGGCTGCGGTGCCAAGGGAGCTGGGTTTAATGTTGGATTTGATGCTCTTAAGGGTCTTTTCCAAGTTGTCAGTCCCTGCCAGGGAGGCGGTGGAGTCCCCAGCCCTGGGGGGCTGAGAGGACGGGTGGATGAGGAGCTGAGGGAGGGACCGGGATGGCTGGACTCGTATCTCAAAAGGTCTTTTCCAACCTAGTGATTCTGTGATTACTAATTACCACATTAAAACAACCAATGCCTTCATCGCCTCTTACAACCCACACTTCACTTATTAACAATGCAGTTTTGGCACTACCACTTCAAAAATCCATTAACCTTTAATCTCCTGACTGCGTGACACGGATTTATGCTTTAAACACGGAGCTGAAATGAATATTCACTTTCTCTGTTTCCACGCAAATCGGTTTCTTTCTGACCTGCTCACTTAGTCACTGCTAAGAGCAGAGCTCCTGCCTCCTCCTCTACCGCACTGGGCTGCTCTTTCATTCATAATGTCATTTATTGATGCAAATGAAGAAGTTGTTGTACCTGGACTTAAAAATACAGCAAAATATTTAAAGTTAATAGCCCAGAGAGTGGATGCTCACTAGACTGGAACTGATGTCACACACAAGCTCTGCACAGTCGGTGCCTCCAAGCCCCAAGCAGGGACACGCACGGGGTTTGTTTGCTTATTAACACCTCTCTGCTGTTATAACGAGCAGTCACGGTACCATAAAAAGCAACGAGATCACAGATATCTTTAAATTATAATAACAGGCAAACAAGAATTATAATATTAGTTACTAGATCTCAAAGTGCTTTCCAAACAAGGGTGTTTTAAGCGCTCAGTAATGGGAACAGCGGCTGATTTGTTATTGCTGTAGCACAGAATCATTCGGTAAAGGCCCATTACCAACTGAAATCATAGAAATGAAGAACACAAATTTGTCTCTTCAGAGTTTAAAAGGATCTGGTTTTCAGCACAGATTACCTTTGACTCTACCCAGTTCCCCAAGTTCCTTACGTTGCCTCTCAATCAGCAATTCCTTCATCACCACCAAATCTCCCAGCAGACTCCACCACAGCACTCGGCTGCCTCACCCATCACGAGCAGAGGGAATCTTGCACGACTGGCACGTGTAGGCTGATAAACCTATGGTGCCCCCGAGCAAGAAAATCCCAACTGAGTTGCCTAAAGTGAAAAAAAAAGAGGCTGAGTGGAGCGGGAGCAGCATCCCCTGAGCCTGCGGGAACCAGCAACAGGCCCTTCCACGTTCTGGATACAGCAGAGAAGTTAGAGACGCCCCAAATCCAGCACTGCTGTGACGAAAGGTGGGTAGAACTATTTCCTCGGTGCTCACAAATAGCGTGTAATCGTTCACGTCAGAACTAACCTGGCATTGCTCCCCTGCACCCATCAGCTCAGCTCCCGGCTCCACCTCTGCCACGCTGCCAGCTGGCACAACGACACCCGCGTTCCTGCTTCAGACAATATCAGAGGCCTTTGCATTAATCACTTTTACACTCTGCCATATTTGGGACTCTATTCAAGCCTTCTGGCTGATTAGAGGTAAAAGATGATATTTGCTTAATGTTTTACTACTCGGAGACAGCAAATAGCTGCCATTGACTGCTTTTTAAGATGAACTGGGGTGATACAGGAACAAAATAACGCGACTTTATGCATTTTGGCAACTAAGGATGAATGGGAAAGACTGACGGGGCAATTACAGGGAACTTGAAACATGCCCAGAGTCAACAGGATGACCTAACATTTGTCCTTTTAAAAAGAAATACTTATAAGGAATAATTTCAGTCCAGCAAATCAACTCTGAGAAAGAACCACCATTACCCTAGGTGCAACCGCTGATTCTCTAGGAGTGGGTCCTATACTTGTCTTTCAGTTATTTAGGATGGAAGAGGAGGAGGGTGAAGGACTATTCCAGACCATTAAGAAGTGGCAAGTTTCTATTTCACTGTTCCCTCCTTTAAGAGTCTCATTTCACCAAGTGCTTTACTTTGGGTTTTCCTAGTTGGTTCATTGTTTGTTTGTTTGTTTTTCCATACACCTCTTCTATCTGTAAATCAATAACAACCAACAAAAGTCTGAGGAAGCACCGCCTGGAGGAGCTGAGCTTCAGCAGGGGCTCCCCAGGGCCACGGTACCAAGGAGCCTGGCAGAAGGGGTTTTACACATTCAAGCATTTTCAGCTGTTGCCCACTGGGATTTCTCAGTGAAACCTTCTGGGGCGAATAACGAATGTTCGAAAGATTCCCAGGCTCCTTGCAGACTAAGCGTGCTGCCTGTCACACAGCACACGAGGCTGTTCCAGTCAGCGTTAGAGAAACCGTGTTCCACTTTCAAATCGTTCTCTTCAGTTCCGAGGACGTGCACTGCAAAGCCTCGCGCAAACTCTTATTTCCACTTCGGAAGGGCAGATTGCATCTTCTGTTTTTAAGGAAGCAGGATATTGTTTTCACTTAGAGATGGCTTTTTTTTTCTTGTAGAGATAAAAGTAATCTTGAGTTTCCAGTGCAATGGAAGTCCTGCAGGAACTTGAAAGCATCCTTCCTCTAGCAGCCCTATTTGCTTCCTTTAGCTCAGATATTTTTAAACCACTTGTGAGCAGTCAGACAATAGCCACCAGAGCAGAACGGTTGCCTAGAAAGCCTAAGCTAAGCTCGAATAGCAAAGTTTGTGGTCCTATATAAATATTTTCCAGGTGAGTTCCTCTTTTCCGTCAGTGCTGGCCCCACTGTAAGGCTTCCCCTGACGCTGCGTGGCAGCCCTGGCTGCTGTCCCTGAGCCCAAGAGCGTCTCTGCACCGCGGGGAACCCCACCGGGCAGGCAGCAGGTGGCAGAGGCCAAGGAGAGGTGGAAGGGGAGAAAAATGTATTTCACATTTCATTTATGCCCCAGTTTTGCTGTCCAGAACAAAATCCTGTATATCCTGCTTATATCTAGGTTTGTATTTCTTGTTTATCAAGAGGTAGTTTTATTTCCTTTGAATTTCAAAGGGAACAATAACCCAGCAAGTGTCAAACCCGGGCCTTCAAAGCACTTGTGTCTTTTTAAAACTTGTCTCTTTTCAGTATTCAGTGACTGAGAGGAATTCAACCCTTTCTGACAATTACTATTTTGCTTCAAACCCACAACTTTGATTGTAAAAGAATATTTTAACCAATTCAATATAATTATATACCTGACAAATTTACTCCTCTTAAAACCAGGAATGTCTAAGAGCAAGGCTATTACCTGGGGAATTTCATGTGGACTGTAACTCAGCTTTGTCTGGAGACAAGCAAATGTAAAATAATATCTAGTTATTTGTCCTCACTCTACATTGAAACGACTGTCCTTAAACAGCAAATGGAAGAAGAAAGCATAAATGCCAAAAGGCAAATAGGAAAGGGATATGCCACGAGGCAGCAATAGGAAGAAGAGAAATTGAACGGAGATTTGGAACAGCAACCTGTGGTAAATCCTCTTGCTCTCTTCACCTGGCTGCCCATACACATTTTAAAAGGCTTCAAATTCATACTCATCTCCTAGTGGGCCTTTCATTCTGTCAGCCTCAGCCTGCCGCTGCAGACAGCTCTGAGACGGAAGTTTTCAAGGAGAAAGACACTTTGCTTTGCTTTCCTCTATCGATTTGAGAACCTACAGAGGGAGGGAATTCTATTCTGGCTCAATTATTCACAAAAAGCAAGCAGAGGCTTGTCAGATGTTGAAGGGAGAGAAGTGACACGTTGAAAAGACAATGACAAAATAACCCAGAACATCGGCCTACGTGCGAGCGGTTCACCTGCCTACGTTGTCACCGCAGTGCTGGGCCCAGAATACACTGTGATTTCTAGCAAAGACTTCAGAAGGAGAGCAATACTCACTGATTCCTGATTTACGGAGCAGGAACCTACTGTTCTGCTCAAAATTCTTCTCCCCTCCTCTCCCACGCTTTGTCAGCAGCATCACAGTGACTGATCGTCTGCCTCCCTGGGCTGAGATCTCTCTGGGCATGGAACGTGTAAGGCAGTTGTCCTCTCTGCCTGTCTCTCTCCTCCCTTCTTCCCTAATCCAAATATTTTTGCTTCCTGTGTGCCTGAGTGCCAGGCAGCGCACACAGAAATCATAACTTCCACGATGTGGTAGTTGATATTTCTGAATTCCAGCATGCAAACGGGCCTTTCAAATGTCTCACCCAGATCCTGACGATCTCCAAAGCAGTCAAGACTGGTTCTGTGACGTTTCTTCCCTTGCAATTCTGCAACGCAACCTGTCAATGCTGAGAACTCGAGCTTCTTTCCTGAGCAAGAGCCGTGAGACTTCTCCCGCGTGAACACACTGGCTGTGCAGCTCCTCATCAGGGAGGTACACGAACACAAGCTAAAATACCGACTTCGTTACTCGCACTCACCCACTCCATCATATTTTGGTTTAATTCATTTCAGGAGACGGGGAAAGTCACCTTGCAGAGGTGGTCAGCCCTGCGCACACAGCAGCTATCACGCAAGCTCCAGGAGCGGTCATGTTATGCCAGGAAATCCTACCTCCTCCACAGGAGCCAAACAGTCTGGAACAATAATACACTATACAATATTCAACATTTCTACTCCTCTAACTTCAGGACTTATGCCAAAGATAGAGTACTACTGCTCAGAGAGCTCCGGCTTCAATATCTTCCTCTCAGCCCCGCGCGGCACCGCCACAGTCAGAACCGTGCATCACACACCAGCTACTGCCTAACAACAAAATGTGTTCTGAACCTATCATCATCTGCCATCTTATCTTCCCCATCTAAACCTTTTTAATTTGGCCAATTATATCCTGCTGTAGCCATTACAGTAAAAATATTTCTCTCTAACTGCTCTCTGCTTGCACAGACACACACAGAGAATCGTAGCTGCTCTCGTCCCACGTTCTCCTGTTTTCATTTTTACACGAAGGCAACGTGTATCCATGAGAAATACTTAGCGCCTTCTGCCCAGAACAGTCATTCCAGGAATATTTCTCATGACATATGCTGCTTTAATAAGATAAAAGTTAATTCCACTATTAATCCTCTTCATTCTAGAAGGATGAAAGCTAGAACATATCACTACAATGCCAGGTAAACTGAAGCCAGCGCAAGGGTGGAATTCAATTGTCGCTGGGTTTCAGGATGGCAGCAGGAGCTGATAAGCAGCTGGTAGCTGCCTGTGTGTTCGCTCACTGCCGTTCACCTCCTTTAACCTTCAGAGCGCGAGTGGTATTTTTACACAAAGACAGAGAAATGAAACGATCTGTCATACCTGGAAGAGGGAACAGACAAGTGCTGCGCGGAGCAAGACCAGGATCAGGCTGGTATCTCATCCCAAAAGCAGCCCTGGAAAAACCTACAAACACAAGAGGAAACTGCCTCCCAGAGTCCTCTTACCACACAACTGGTAGAAACAGCTCATCGAGAAAAAAAGACTTCAGCTTGGTTATATCACACACAGCTTCACCTAGGAAAGAGGCACCCAAGACAATTGCTCTGAACGTGTCTTGTTTGTGGCTCAACAGCCATTAGATCAATGTTCCTGCAACCACCAGTTGTGGAGCAGGAGAGGGTGTTTAAAGACAACGAGGTATCACTTCAGCCACACACACTCTGCTTGTCTGTTCAACTCCTGTGTGAACTCTGCACACTGATGTTAGGAGTGAGGGCAAAGCTTCCCGTGAGAGGCTCCAGGAGTTGGGAGGGGGACAGAGAACGCCAGCAAATTAAAACGCTTCAATTTTGTGTCTTAGATTTTCTCCTATGATTCCAAACGCACTCGTTCCTGGGTTTGTTTGCTTTGCATTGTTTATGCAGCAGCCTACGCTGACGTAACCGTTCTTGCCATTTATTTTTATGATAAAAGTAGGATAAATAACTCGCAGGAAGAAGCTGCAAAAACTGGACTGGACAGCAGGCATTTAAGCACATGCATTTTAAAGACCCTCGATGGACCAATGTCTTCAAACTCTGCTCCACTAATGCATTTAAATATCTATTTAGTTTTTCCTATTTAGTTTTTCTTAAAAGGGAAGAAACTATCCTGAGTTCAAAGCAAACCCCATTAAGTGTCTAAAGGCAGCTCTCCTACCCACACCTGATATGCAGCTGAGAAAAATCATTGTAGGGGTTTATTCACTACACATTTGTAGAAGGAGATTCAGCACCCAGCATTCCAGCGAGCCTGCGTATTCAAACACTGCTTGCAGTGGTGAGGCAGTTGCCATCAAGCTTTTAAGAACCAGCTTTTAAACTGCTTTGTCCTGTAACACACTGCACCCTCCACGACAATCTCTCTTCTCCAAAGCTACATCTCCATTTATTTCAGGGTTGTTTCTTCCCTACCTTACCTCAGCCTAGAAATTCATCCACTCAACAAAAGAAGAATCTTTTCCTAGGGAAACAATGGAAAAAACAAAATAGCTGTTTAATATCCCCTGGCACAAACGACAGCTCAGCCCCCCGTGCTCCTATCTCCTGGGATTTAGATTTATTGGCATCTTTACTAGCCGGGTCTTGGAAGCCTGCAAAGTGAGCCAGAAAGAACAGCGTGTGTACACTGAGACCGAGAACCCTGCGAACAACGGACATTTTTCACTGATGAGTTCTGTTTTTCCAAGAGGACGGAGCGAAGAACTGTAAATAACATGTTGGGCAGAGGTTGAAAAAGTTATCTAGCTTTTTATAGGCAACTTTAAGACCTCACCGCTCACTGAGTTCCTGGTCTTAATCCAATCACTCCTTGCAGAGTTAACTCCTTGCCTGCCTTTGTTTTCAGAGTTGGTATTATGATTGCATAAGAGAGCGAGCATGAATGAGAGCAAGTGAGAGAGAACGAGGCACCAAACGCCCTGGTACCAACTAAAAGCATTTGGAAATCTGGGCAGGAGACGTATGAGTAGAATTCTATCACCTTTACAAGCAAAGAGACAATGAAGGAAAACGGCTGGTGACTGGAAAAAGCTACCATCAGGGTAATGTCATAAAAGAAATGGTGACATTTTAACTGTTATTGCAGAGGCCGCTGGCATCACAGTTCCCAGAGCCCCTTTCCCGAGGGAAAGTTGTTTGCCACGCCAGATATGGGAAACAATGAAAATGAACACACTCACTTGACTAACACACGCACATTCCCCAAAAGCTACTGTTTTCCACACAGAAAACGCCCGCCTGCTTCTAACTCAGACATCAATACCAGCAAATTTAACAGAGGCAGAGAAAACTCTCCTTCTCTTCCACATATTCACTTTGCTAAAACTGACTTCCAGCCAAGAGCTCCAGAACCACCAAACCTTTGTGGGGTCACTGGTCCTGATGACTCTTTACACCACCCGTTAAACAGAACTAAGTCTCATAATTTCTTCCAACCATTATCTAGTAGCTGGCATCAAGAAGAGGTTTTTCAAAAATTATTCCTTTACGGCATCAGAAAGAAGAAGGGCAGAACTGAGTAACCAAATCCTCATGATTTCTGGGGTGTCACTTGTGGGTTTTTATTTCTTCAGCCCCAGCTGGCAGCCTCTCACGCTCATTCTCACTTCAAGCCTTAGAAGAAAAGACCAACATTTGTTCAAGGAGTTGCAACCACACACGATCAAGTTAAAATACAACCATTAATGTCCTCAGAACCCACCATGTGATGGTCCTCGAACTCCCCCTACGCTAAGACACCACCTCAGCGCACGGGGGGCACAGGAACTTCTCCCAAGCTCTCTCCCTTTCCCCGACCCCGATGCAAGAGGCTCTGTTTTTCTCAGAGGACTCGTGTTCCACACAGCAGATGTCTTGGGAGCTGGAAGCACACTTGCCAACTGGAGAGACACACACACCAGCGATGAGCAGGAGGAGAGTAACCCAGATCTGTCACCAGCCAAGGACAGGAAGGAAAGCAGAGCAGCAAAAGTGCTAGGAGAGGGGTTCTGGGCAGCTGTTGCCTCCAGTTTCAGGCTGTTCCAGTACAAGGCAGGAGATGGTGAACCTGGGGCTTCACTCAGATGCCACTCGGCCTTGAAGAGCTACCCTCAGCCCTGCACGGTGTTTAGGGGGTTCCTCAGGTCAACAACAGTCACAACCTCTGACAGGGCAGGACAAATGTTGAGAAAAGGTGCAGATCATCCTGATGATTTCCCTCTTCCCTTAGAGGATACCTAGCCTGTTATCTCTAGCAGAGACATTCAATTCTTTTAAAAAATGTTTCATTTTAATTTAAATCATGGGAATCTTTAATGCTGAGGTTACACTTCAGGAGCTAGGAGAGAAACAAAAGGTTGTGTCAAATCAAAAGAAAATCCCATACACTCCCTCAGCGCCCTGATTCCAACAGTGACCAGTAACGTGTTTGTATGTTTAAAGGAAGGTGTCACAATAATTACAGCAAATCATGAAACTTCCTTGATCTAACTGCCAAGCTGCCGGGAAAGCTGAGGCACGTGGCCTTTTCCCCCCTCCGACAGTCCCTGTACTAGAGACCTCAGAGCAGCCTTTCTTCCTACATCTCAGGATCCCAGCGCAGAGCCAGCCTGGCACCCTGCTCTCCTCTGCTCTGGTCACACAGAGACACAAAAACCCCAACCTGAACCACAACTCGCCAAGAAGCGGCTGCCAAGGGAAAGCTGCAGCGAAATCACCCACTGGGATCCCCTCCTGGAACAACAACTGCCTCTAGAAACTGAGACTTCATTGTTCAGCTGCCCCACGTCGAGAAGTGGCAGTCAGCTCAGCAGAGAGGCCCCTGCCAGTGCCCAGACACCCCGCGAGGAACGACAGCAGGTGAAGGGAAACCACTGCTGTCCCCCAGCCTCTGGCTCCCAGGGGATGCTGCTACCTTAACATGACCCGGCTTACTCAGACCATGGAATGAGGAGCTTCAGGCAGCACAGAATAAACAAACTGCCTTCCTTCTGCCATCAAAAATAGAACAATTATCCTTAATGGTTTGCAAGACTTCACGCAGACGAACTTCTGTGTTCTATAAGGGTGTCCTGGGTGCACGCACGGCTTTCCCACGTGGGGAACGGCTACCAAAGATGGACATCGGGGTCTTTATTACAGCAGATGATATCAGCATAGAGGATTTGCCAAGGGAATATAAATACTGTACATTAAACCATATGGAGGAGATGCTGGTGCTCCGAGCTCAGCCATCAAAACACTCCTTCCTCAGTCACAACCCACCCACAGGCTGATGAACACCCATCATCTGTGCACAGAGCCGAACTTGGCTTTATTATTAGTGCCATGAAATCGGAATCTATTAAGTGCCGTGTTATATAAAGCAATACTTGGGGATTTTTTATTTTTCCTCTTGGTGAATTAATTTCTAATTTTGTTACTATAGAAACTGTCCTGAAGCTCTCTAAAAAAAAATAAAATCTCTCTCTTGCTACATTTACCCCCCTGACAGAGATAAAGGAGGGGAAGAAAGCAGGATTGCACCCGCACATGAATGTTCTGGAGATGTGTCAGTGGCTGAACGCAGCCAGAGCTCCTCGAGTCCAAGAGCAGCTCCTGATCCCACTGCGAGTGCCGCCAGCAGCAGGGTCGCAAGCATGCAGCCCCCTCTGTCCCACAGAATCCAGGCCGCTCTCTCCTGTCTGCGAAACAAACCAGTACCATAACGCAGCAGGCTTTTCCCCTAAGAACTGAAAAATAAAGGAAGTTCTGTGCATCCTGACATTATTCTAATGTGTCAAATGAGAAGAAATCGAGGCCAATTGAACGAGCCTTTTGGGCTCCTTCAAAAAATGAACTCACAGAGATCCCAGGGCAGCTGGGTGACAGGCAGCAAATGAGACAGCGGCTCATGCCACGCCGAGCCAGAGCAGCGCTCCGCAGCGTAACAGCAGACAGCTTCACCCAGGTTTATTTATTTTCATGGAATGCTGTCATAAACACTTCATAAATAATTCGGCTCCGAGTACGCATGATTTATAGAACGCTGAGAAGCAGCCGGCCGGCACAGCCCCCACTGGTCGCTGACCTCCTGCCTCTCTCTCTCACACGTTGTTGTTTGTAATATTGAGTCAGCTACAATTTCAACAACCCTGAATCTTCCGTACAAGAGACTAAAACCACCAACGCTACTTGCTCCAGAAGAAAAAGGTATTTCAACAGCGAAGGACCTACAGAAAGCCTCTTCGATATTCACTTAACTCTTTTGTATCACAAAGGCCAGAGAGTTCTCAGCAATAAAACCAGATGCATTATGTGGAAGCAAATAAACACTTGAAGCAAAAGTGCTTCTGTTGAAAACAACCCTGGAGAACATCCATAAGTGCAGAAAATCTTAAGGTTGGCCATTTAATTAATGAGATAAGATGCGACAACTACTGTAGAGCCCTAACACTCATCTTCTCCCACGCAGACAGGAGCCGGGAGGGGGCTGCAGCACCATCTGACCCCACGGGTGACGCCCAAGCCTGTGCTCCAAGCGCTGACCCAGCACTCACTGTCACATGGAGCACGAATCCGTTTGAGAAACAGTGAACAAGATAATGAAGATGAACAGAATTAGAATTTTTACAGAAAGCTCAAGCATCGAGTAGCTGGTAAATGATGTGTAACTGAGAAACACTGGTGCTTCTCATCGTGTTTCAAGCTCATCAGAAATAATCCAATATGGTTCCCTTCCAGAGAGGAAAATCCCTGTAGATGTTGCTATAATACAATTCTGTCTTTCCTTTAGCTGCTCCTAACACCCCCCCTGTTGAATTCCACAGCACCATTTCTTTGCAAACCTTTCAAACGAGAAACAGGTTAACATGCTGACTGAGAAAGTACGGGCGCACATAGACTTACGTTGAAGAAATTGGTCTTGTTCCTCTCGCAGAAGAGGCCCTGGGCAGGCATGTGCTTCAGCTGCTGCCAGGGGACGCCGCTGCCCAGCAGCACGTCGCGCGCCCACTGCAGGTTCTGTGGACAAAACAGCAAGTGAGTCTCAGGCAGGGAGATGCCCCCAGGGCAGATATACAAGCGCTTGCTTGGGTTTATTAGCCTGCATTGTCATTTCTCGTTGTCCAGGTCGCTACTCTTCCAATGGTGCTTGAAGAGGCACGTGATTTGGACAAGACTCCCCTCAGGAGAGAGGGAGAAGCCAGCTTCTCAGAGCAGGCCCCAGCAGAGAGGTCAGTCACTCCCACACCGCTGTGGAACCCAGACTCGCAGCACCAAGTTGTGCTTTATGGCCCGTGTGAAGAAATAGTATTTAAAAAAACAACCCTACTTTACCGAGATCCACCTCCTGTCTCCTGCCACCTTGAAGAAAACTTCAACTTCCTGTTAAATTTCAACGCTCAACATAAATTAATAGATAAATATGAATAAAAGATGCAGTTTCTCAGCAAAGAGAGGAGCTTGCTGACCTGGGTGTCATGCAGCCTCGTGACCAGCCCCTCACTGCCCCTGCCTGCCCCTCAGTCCCTCCAGTCCCTGTTCCAGCAGCCACCCCTCGGCTCGCCCCCGCCTGCCGTAAGGACAGAGTGGCTGCTGGACAGACAGCGTCGCTGAGAGCCGGTGAAGAGAAAGGGATTTGGGTCATAGACAAATTACAACCTTGAGTTCTGGTTTGTTTTCTGGGCTAGGGAATCGCTTCAGTGAATCATACATTTCATTAAATCATCTCCATCTGAGAAGAGCATTCCAGGTATAATAGTGTCTTTTTTGGGGGGGTGAGGCACAGAAGTCATTACTGGTGTAACTCTTTGCCTGTTTTGCAGATTACTTCTTTTACAAGACCTTGAGACAGCAAGAGCCGGGCTCAGTCCTAGCGCCTTTGTCCTAATGACAAAAACCTCGTGCAGAAATCCCTGCTGCCTCACCAGGACTGGAGCATCCCCTGCAGCCAGATGCTGATTACGGATTTATGTGTGAGAAGCTAACACTGGGAACACTAACCAGATATTTATGGATGTCAAAAAGAATTAATTGAGAGCACAGATGTCAGTACTTCTACAGGACCCCCACGATCCCAGGCGAGGGGATGCGGAAAGCGTTCTTGTGTATGGGACAAATAATAATACGTGTTCACTCACATCACAAGACGCTCTCTGGCTGCTTGGGGCAACCAGGGGATTTAATTATTATCACTCAGCGTCCAATTTAATTAAGGCCGAAGAAAACAAAGTATGTAACCTTAACTGTACACTCTCTCCTACAGTTCTGCTTTTGTAATTCATATTCCTGTAATCCTGTTAACCTAAGCCTGCAAAATACTGTGAAGCACATACCGAAGAAAATAAAAACCCCACACAAATCTGCTCTTACATGACAGTCACCCTGGTTTGAATCAAATCAGAATCCAGAAAAAACAAGCCTATCCTAATGCCCGAGATGCAGGCATAGGAACGCTTTATTTTACACCAGCCACAGGCACCACAAATATCAGTAAATTCCAAGCATGGAAACGTAGTAAAAAAATACCTGATGGGTGGCGACCGCTTAAAACTACCCTGTAAAAATTAAAGGAAGACAAAACCCTTACGGCAGCCACCCTCACAATGCTGAAATGGAAAATCCAAGTCTAAACAAATTTTAGCTGTGGATGTATTCCTGAATCCAGGTGTCAGGGTGAAAACTCTACAAAGCCCTTGGATGCAGCGTCCTGCGCTGGCGATCGGCAGAGCCCTCGCTGACTGCCCCGGGCTGGAGCTGGAACTCACTGAGCACAAGCGTGACTGGAACCCAGCTAGGAGGAAAGATGATGATCCAGACAAATGGGGCAATTACACGGTAACTCCACACAATCAGAACTAATGGGAATAAAAGCTGTAGTTACAGATCTCGCCCTGCCCTTCTTCCATCAGCCTGACCAGCTCTGCCCAGCGAATACGCCTGAGCGGGTCCAACTCATTAGGTTTCACGGAGGCTGCTCTGCCCGGGTTGTAGCTGATGAAGCTATTAGGAGTAGGTGAAGGGATCCAGGACATAGCGAAAAGGATTTATTCTTCTTGGCACACAGCTTGCCAGTCTGAAGCGCTGGATTTAGCTGCCTGACTCAGGGCAATTATGAAATACTCCTTCCAGTTCAGCTGTTGCCTCCCACATCCTCATCACCCCAAGAGGCAGAGACAAGATGACTGACAGGGTACAGCAGCTCGCAAAAAACTTCACCAGCATTGTTAAAGTGGAAAAGGAAAATCTCTTACGGTCAGCAAAGTGGAAATCAGACTCAGCCGAGATGGATACCATCTCCATGGTGGCAGAAGCCGCCTTTTCCTAACTTGGAAACTCCATCAGGTACTGCTGCGGGGTGTACAAAACAGCCTACTGCACCTTAATCCTTCTGTTTGCTTTTGCAGCCTGTTAGGAGGCTTTGTCTCAACCCCTCCTAGTGCTGCCGCATCAAATAAAAGCAAAATCATAGAATCAGAGAATCACCAGGTTCGAAGAGACCCACCGGAACATCGAGTCCAACCATTCCCATCAGTCACTAACCCATGTCCCTCAGCACCTTGTCCACCCGGCCCTTAAACCCCTCCAGGGAAGATGACTCAACCCCCTCCCTGGGCAACCTCTGATGCTGCCCAATGACCCTTTCTGTGAAAAATTAATTCCTAATGTCCAGCCTGAACCTCCCCTGGTGGAGCTTGAGGCCATTCTCCCTCGTCCTGTCCCCTGTCCCTTGGGAGAAGAGCCCAGCTCCCTCCTCTCCACAACCTCCTTTCAGGCAGTTGCAGAGAGCAATGAGGTCTCCCCTCAGCCTCCTCTTCTCCATGATAAACACCCCCAGCTCTCTCAGCCGCTCCTCTTCTTCTCCAGCCCCTTCCCCAGCTTCCTTGCTCTTCTCTGCACTCGCTCCACAGCCTCAACATCCTTCTTGTGCTGAGGGGCCCACAACTGACCCCAGGATTCAAGGAGCAGTCTCACCAGTGCCGAGTGCAGAGGGAGAAGAACCTCCCTGGCCCTGCTGGTCACACCGTGTCTGATCCAAGCCAAGATGCCATTGGCCTTCTTGGCCACCTGGGCCCCTGCCGGCTCATGTTCAGTCCCTTCAACCAACATCCCCAGGTCCCTCTCCTCCAGGCAGCTTTCTAGACAGACCTCTCCTAGTCTGTAGCTCTGCTCAGGGTTGTTAAACCTGGTGATTCTATGAGTCTATGATAACAAAAGGTACAAACTTAAAAAGCCCGCATCACACAAACATTATCTGTGAGCAGCATCTATTTTTTATTTCGAGGTAAAACAGCACGTTAAGTAAATATTGTTATTTCCTGACAGGCTGCTGGCTGCAGAGCATCACAGCAGCTCAATGTGCTCATCCACAGGGACCGTGTGGCAAACACCTCTCACCAAATTCTTCAGTTACACCGACAACAGCTCCTCGCCAAGTCCCATCCCCTCCTACTCTTCCAACACTCATTTGGGAGGCAAAGATCACAAAGGATGAAGACCTGACTTCAAGACAGAGACAAGGGGAACGGGAAACTAAACCTGCTGCCTAAGCTGGCAATGCCGTCGCCTCTGAAAAACTCCCCCTCACCTTCCTGCTCACTCATTCCAATAACACGCAGCTATGTCCAAATTTGCTGTGATAACAGAATAAAACAAAGAGAAACAGCCTCCCAAGACCGAGCAGGATTTTGCACAGGGGAAAAAAAAACAGAGCACACAGCCAAACCAAATGTTGAAAGATTTTGAAAAGGATGGTAAAAAAAGCACTGCACAACTATTTTTACTGATCTTGCAACAGCAAGACCGGTAATACTGTAAAACGGGAGAAAACAGATTGCATAGGAAAAACTTGTTTTTCTCTGCGCTAGGGAGGCCTGCCAACCCACTCCTTTCCCAGCCAACCACGAGTCCTGGCCATCAGTCTAAATTCTTCATACAAATTCCTGGCACTCGTTCCTCGATGCTGAATTCTCCAAGATGGTTCTGTGCATTTAAAAATTAATTTCAGCTTTCTAAAATTCACCGTCGAACCGCTCCGCTCCCACAGCAGCTCAGCCCGCTGTAATTGATCTCATTCTTCAGATCAGGCTTAGCACCAGGGCAGCTAAGCCTGCTTCTTATTCCCGTTAGTGCTGAGATGCGCCGTGTGGTTTAAGAACGCTCGGCTCACACCGAAGGCATTAGTGACCATCAAACCACAGACACCTGACACGGCTCTGCAGAAGAGCCTGAAGGAGTCAAAGAGACAAAATCACAGCCTCATAAAAGTACGCAGCACACATATATCAGAGGGAAGAATTCCATTCTGCTGTGTTGAGAGGCTGTTTGTTATGCAGAGAAGTAATAAAAAAGGACAGTAAAACCCAACACCGAAGCCAGCCTGGTAACCGCTAGGCTTGAAGAGGCAGGAGCCGATTTTTCTGAGTTCCAAGAGGAGAGAGAACTAGACAACAACGTGTATTTCATACAGAGCAGAACTACAAATCATTAAGTTGACATTTATATAGGGAGAGAGATACAAAAAGCAAACAAGAAGAAAAAAAATAGAAGAATGTATTTTGCACACAAGTCCTGGCAGGGCCGTGATATCTGCACCCGCGAATCCGAAGCAGGCAGCGCTTTGTGTTGGACGTTGATCATTTGTCAGCAGCAGAACTGGCAGATTGCAGGAACCTACGGCTCCTATTAGCGATCAGCTCCATGGAAAAATTAACAACTGTCACAGACAAACAGCACAAGAATGTTTTCAAAACAAGGCATCTTTACAAAATCGGCACAATTTCTCTGGGTAAGCGCTGTGCAGCCAAAAGGGAGATTGATCATCCGGCAGGAGACGGCGGAGACGCCTCTGCTCCGTTTGCAGCAGCACCGCAAATGGGCTGGAGAGGAGCATGATTTGTTTCCATTCCCTTCCCTTCTCCATTATTCACACAAGCCTCGGTGCTGGCAGGGAGGAGAATTCTGGAAGCCGTGCAGTGCCACATATGACACCAAATCCGAGTCCCAAACTCGATTATGACAATTAACAAAATAACTCGGATAATTTCAGCCTACTACTCCCCGCATTTCACAAAGGGGCACTTAAGACAGACAAGGGATCATAAGAACAGAAGTGTGCAGGAGGAAAACACAGAATGTTTTGACTTTAAAGCCAAACAATGATAATTCATAGCAGAAAAGCTTTGGAAATTCATTCCATTATGAAGAATGTGTTGGAGGAAGCCAGTTATTCTGCCCTCGTCTCAAAGAGGAACCGACACCGTTACAGCCAGCAAGACATCGTTACTCTTGCTTATTGCAAAATCCCCATCTTGGGAGCTGTAGGATCTGACTGACTTTCATTCAGTGATTTCTAAAGAGCAAATAATTCTGTCTTACTCCAGATGACCCCTGTTCTCCGACAGCAGGAAAACTTTCACACTACACAGACCCGAGGTGCCCAGAAAGTCTGTGTCACAACCTGTTTACACACCAACACTGATGAATTTCAGCTTTCAAGGCCATTTTCCATAAAATAAATAATTGCTGTCATTTTTCAAGAACATCTTACTCTAGAGAATCATGAAATCAGAATGATTTGGGTTGGAAGGGACCTCAAAGCTCATCAGTTCTACCCCTGCCACAGTCAGGGACACCTCCCACTGGATCAGGGGCTCCCAGCCCCATCCAGCCTGGCCTTGAACCCCTCCAGGGATGGGGCAGCCACCACTGCTCTGGTAACCTGAGCCAGGGCCTCCCTACCTGCACAAGAAAACATTTCTTCCTAAGATCTCATCTCAATCTTCTCTCTACATGACGTACCAAAACCGTAATTCTCTGTTGAGCAACAAAAAATTACCTAGTTCAGTAATAGAAAAGGAAATTTTCAACTCAATTGGCACCACACACAGGAACCGGGCAATGCAGGAGCTGAGGGCTCCTGTAGTTCCGATCCAACCTGCGTTAAACAACCTTATCTGCTGTACTTTAACCCTGAGGCTTGTCGGTCAGTACAAGTGACAGTGCAGTTTGTTTCCTCAGGCAATAAACACGCTGCTCGGGTATCGGTGCTCTGCTCACCTTGTGTGTTTTGCTGTAGGTGTACAGATAGGCCAGCCGGTAGAGGCTCTTGTAGTGCTGGGGGAAGCGGCTGAGGCACAGGCAGAAGGAGGCGACACACTGCTCCGTCAGGAACTTGCGCTGCTCCTCCAGGTCTGCTGGGAGACCGTGAGGAAATTCAGCTGTGTCCCCACAGGGTTCAGCTTTCTTTCTGCACTCCCACTGGGAGGGCGCGGGGACCGCAGCTTTGAGGGGGTTGCCAGAAGCAGCCTGAGGATCCAGCAGGATTTTCTGGGCCGTAGGCTCGGCGGGGTGGTTAGATTCTGAGCTCTCCTGCAGCTCTTCTGGCTTCCCTGCAACTGGAACGTTGAGAGAAGACAAAAGCGACAAGGAAAATTACAAAAAAAACCCCAGTGAAATATCCAGAACAATAAGAATTAAGTACCACAAATAGAGATCCTTTGCTTCATCAAGCACAGACAGAATTATTGACCGGTTCCTGAAAAAGTTACGACTATTGCTGATGCTTAATGAATTAGTAATCGTCAGCTCATTAAGAGGCAGAGCCACACGCAGCCTGCTCCCTCTGAGTGAGTTTTCACCTGAGCCACGCTGGGAACGCCACACGCGTTAACACAGCGCAGGGTTTTATGTCCTGCTGGAAGATGGGG
>WAAB01001242.1:1663-35377 GCA_013389865.1 Piaya cayana
GGGGGGGCTGAGCCGGGCACAAGCCCTTCTGGGAGAGATGGTAGCCACGCTGCATCTTGGCTTTTGCCCCCTGAAGGGTTTTGGGATTTGTTTTTTTTTTTTTTGGGGGGGGGGCAGGGAGGGGCAACCTGTCCCAGTTTGTTCTTTACAATCCCTTCCCACCCCCACAACTGTGCTGGTTCCAGCAAGGGGGGGGAATTCCATGCCCAGTCATCGCCTTGGCCAGTTGCCCCATTTGGCTACAAGCCTGGGGCTTGTTTGTGCCGCAGGCGGGCAAGGAGGGGGGAAAAGGGACACCCCCCCATTGATGGGCTGGTGTCCATGTGTCCCCCCCACTCTGTGGATAATGAACCATTGCCGTGTCCCCAAAATCCTGCCTGGAGGGGGGAGAGGGAATGGTCCCCACTGCTGACTCAGAGTCCCGTGCTCAGACAGGATGGGGAGGGCACAGCGTCATCCCTGAGTGGGATGGATTGGGGGGGTACAGCATCATCCCTGGCTGGGATGGATGGATTTGGGGGGGCATGGTATCATCCCTGAGTGGGATGGATGGATTGGGGGGGGCACAGCATCATTCTTGAGTGGGATGGATGGACTGGGGTGGGGCACAGAAGCATCCCTGGGGATCAGGATGGATTTGGGGGGGGACACAGCATCATCCCTGAGAGAGATGGATGGATTGGGGAGGGGCATGGGATCATCACTGAGTGGGATGGATGGATTGGGGGAGCACGGCATCACCCCTGAGTGGGATGGATGGGATCGGGGGGCACAGCATCATCCCTGAGTGGGATGGGTGGATTGGGGGGGGCACAGCATCATCCCTAGGGGAGGGAGCTGGGTGGAGGGAGGGTCATGGCATCACCGAGGTGGGGCGGATCCTGCTCTGACATCCCCCCATTTTCCCACAGAGGCAGCTGCCTCCCGATCGGACCATGGCGCTGCTGCTGCTCTCCCTGCTCAGCCTCCTGCTCCCCTGGGAGGGGGGCCAGGCCCTCGTCCCCCCCAGCGAGCTCAAGCGTGAGTGGGGGCTGCAGGGCTGGAGAGGCTGCAGAACCCAATGGGATTGAGGGGGGCACAGCTTTTCATTAGGGGGAGGTTTGGGGGAACAAATGGGATGGTTGTGGGGTGAGGGGAGTGCTGGCCTCTTTGGAAGATGAGGGGGATGCATCATCCCTGGGAGGCTGGATGTGGAATGTACAGCATTGTCTGAGTTGGGGAGAGCACAGCATCATCCCTGGGGGGCTGGATGGAAGTTGGGGTCACGGCATCATCCCTTCCGAGCAGCCGGCTGAGCGATGCTCTTCTTCCCCTGTTCTCCAGAGATGTCAGCAGCTGGAAGCAAGTACATTGATAAGGAGGTGGAAAACGCCATCAATGGGGTGAAGCAGATGAAGAACCTGATGGACAAGACCAACAAGGACCACCAAGCCATCCTGCACACCTTGGAGGAAACCAAGAGGAAGAAAGAAGTGAGTGAGGATGAGGAGTGTGGTTGTTCCGACTCTGGTACCCGGAGTCCATTGTTGGGCTGGGTGCATCTGAAGGGATGGACTTGGGTGCCTTGCAGGAGGCGATGAGGCTGGCGCAGGAGAAGGAGCAGCAGCTGGAGGAGAATCAGGAGGTGTGCAACGAGACGATGCTGGCGCTCTGGGAGGAATGCAAGCCCTGCCTCAAGCACACCTGCATGCGATTCTACTCCCGCACCTGCCACAGCGGCTCCGGGCTGGTGGGGAGGCAGGTGAGTGGTCCCACAACCCTTGGTGATGCCGGGAAGGAGGGGATGGGGGTCTCATCATGCTCCCCTTCCCAACAGCTGGAGGAGTTCCTCAACCGTTCCTCACCCTTCTCCATCTGGGTGAACGGCGAGCGCATTGACTCACTGCTGGAGCGGGACCAGCGGCAGGAGAAGCAGTTTGAGGACCTGGAAGAACGTTATGGATTGCTGGAGGATGGGGTGGATGACATCTTCCAGGACAGCACCCATGTCTACAGCCGCATGTATCCCTTCTTCCAAGTGCCCTTCGGGGGATTCCGTGAAGCTTTCCGCCCTCCCATCCAACGCGTCCGCCTTGTCCCACGCAGTGAGAGGTTTTCCCGGGAGCTGCATCCCTTCTTCCAGCATCCCCGCTACGGCTTCCACAACCTCTTCCAACCCCTCTTTGAGATGACACAGAGGATGCTGGAGGAGGCACACGGTGGTTGGGAGCACCCATTGGGAGGCTTTGGCTCAGGTGAGGGTGCTCGTGGCGGGCTGGGTGTTTTGGGCTTCTCTGGAAGTGACAGGTTCCCAGCAGCTTCCCAGAAAGCCCTCCTCTTTCTTAATAGAGGATGAGCTCAACCCTGCTACGAGACATCAAAGAAGCCCCCACTGGGGCCTAGAAATCACAGGCTCCACTGTTCGCAGTGCTGGGGTTATGGGTTTTTCCCCACCCAGCCAAATCTGGAGCCGTAGGCATCGTGGAAAGGTGTTTGTTTTGGGTGGGTGATGCCTGTTGTAATCCATCCGCCGGTGGCGTCACCGTCTGCCACTGCGGCCCTGGCTCCTGGGAAAGGCTGATTGCGAAACGGAGCTTGGCAAGGAATGCTTTGTTTGGGAAAAAAAACAGACGTGGGGGTCAAAATTCCCTGGGAAAAGAACTTTTATGGCACACCATGGCATCCCGGTGGGTTGGCCCCACAGCTCTGCCCCCTGGATGGGGGTTGGAGGTGCCAGGCACCCCTGCCCTGCAGGGTTTTTGGGGTGATGAAGGTGGTCTGGACTCCCCACAGAGTCCCGTAACTTCAGCAACGATCGCATGGTGTGCCGGGAGATCCGTCGGAACTCGGCTGGCTGCCTGCGGATGCGGGATGAGTGCGAGAAGTGCCGGGAGATCCTCTCTGTGGGTGAGCTGGGGTGGGGAGTGAGGATGGGGAGGGCAGGAGGGACCATTTAAGGGGTGCGATGGGATGGGATGGGATGCATGCACTGTGACTGGGGGATGAGATGCAAGGGGTGCATGCATTAGAGGCATGAGATTTTTATGGGATTCAAGGGCTTTCATGCATTGGGAATGGGGGATGAGATGCAACGGGGTGCAAGCACTCAGGCTGGGAGGATGAGAAGCGATGGGGTGCAAGGGCATGCAAAAACTGGGCCTCGGGAACGAGATGAGATGGGATGTGGTGGAAGAACCAGGGCCAGGGAGGTAAGATGTGATGGGGTGCAAGGGCGTGCATGCACCAGGAATAGAGGATGTGGGTACTGGGATATGAGATATGAAGGGATGCAAAGCACTAGGGGCGGGGGGATGAGATGAGGTGCAAGGAGTGCATGCATCAGGCTGAGATTGAGCCCTGGCACCCCCTGATGTCCCCTCATTTCCTCCCCCTACAAGACTGCTGGCAGACAGACCCTGCCCAGAGCCAGCTGCGGGAGCAGTTGGAGGACGCCCTGCGCCTGGCTGAGC
Organism: Piaya cayana; assembly: GCA_013389865.1. Taxonomy (NCBI): domain Eukaryota; kingdom Metazoa; phylum Chordata; class Aves; order Cuculiformes; family Coccyzidae; genus Piaya; species Piaya cayana. The sequence goes on from WAAB01001242.1 coordinate 5,113, forward strand.
GCTTCACCCGCCGCTACGACGACCTCCTCCACGCCTTCCAAGCTGAGATGCTCAACACCACCAGCCTCCTGGACCAGCTCAACCGCCAGTTTGGCTGGGTCTCACGGCTTTCCAACTTGACCCAAGACAGCGACGGCTTCCTCCAGGTCACCACGGTGAGTCTGGCACAGTGGCACCGCCAAAGGGCTCGAGCCCCCGCTTGGTTGCGCTCCCTCCTGCTGCAACAGGGCCGGCAGCCACAGAAAAGTGGGTCAGGGGGAGAAAGAAGCGATTGTATGTCCAAGTGAGCGCCTCGAGGCACAATAGCTGCCTGCAGGGCTGGTGCCAAGGCGAGGGGCCGGTGGAGGGGCTATCCCAGCTCTCCTTGCTTTCTCCAGGTCCTCTCCAAGGCTCCTAACCCCGAGGACCCCTCAGCTGTGCCGGATACGCAGGTGACCGTGCAGGTCTTTGATTCAGAGCCACTCTCCCTCACTATTCCCGGCGATATCTCCTGGAATGACCCTCGTTTCATGGAGATGGTAGCTGAGCAGGCGCTTCAGCATTACAAGCAAAATGCCATGTGAGTCCAGACCCCCCCTGCCCTGATTCCTGGAGTTTTGGGGGAACCACGCTGTGGCTCACACCCTCCCATCCATTTCTTCATCAGAGAGTAGCCAAGTGATGCTCCACTGTATCCCCATCTGCATCCCCGAGCTCGGGGTCCAACGCTGCCGCTGCCAAGGTCCCAAATAAACCGAAAATAAAGGTAGAGTCACCCCCCTCCCTCGACTCTGCTCTCCTCGTGCCTCTTTGAGATGCACCCTCTCGAGCAAATAAACGTTGGAAAAAGCAGCCTTGTATCGTTGAATCTTGCAAAACGCACTTTATTGAGGGGAGATGGAGGGTGGGGAGCAGTGGGGCCAGCCCCAAACCAGCCCCCCAACCTCCTGGAACCCTTTGGGAATAGGGGCAGAGGTTCTATCTCACTTGGAATGCCAGCTGAGGGTCTGCTTCCCACAGGGAAGAGCAGGCACAGCCTCACCAAGAAGCCCTTGCAGAGAGGCAGGGCAGAGGTTTCTCCAGCAAAGAGCAGTCCGGCATTGCCCCCACCATTCCAATCCCATCCCAAGGAAGGGAGATCATCCAGGGATATAAACCCCATGGCCGAGGTGGCCTTGAGGGGCTCTGTTCAGCTCTCACTGTTGATGGCTGGGCTCTCTCCATGGAGCAAACCCTCCCTTTCGGCTTCCTCAGCGCGCCAGGACAGGCGGGCGAGGAGGGGCCGGTGGAGACCGTTATAAAGAGCAGCACCCACCAGCAGCACCCCAAATCCCAGGATCTCCAAGCCATGGAAGGTCTCCCAGCCCAGAGCCAGGCTGACAGCCCAGATAACGAGGGTGCGGAGGCTGTCCAGCACCATGCGGGTGGTGGCACTGATCTCCTTGGTGACGCTGATGCCAGCGAAGTTGAAGAAGGCGATGCTGCTGATGTTCCCCAGTAGGGCCAGGGCAATGAGGGGTTGGTGGCCAATCTGGCAGAAGGCATCGAGGGGATCTTCCAGCATCTGCCGAGGGTTCCCACTGAAGCTGCCTGCTGGGATGTAGTACATGGGCACCAGCAGCAGGGCCAGGATGAGGAAGCCGAAGAAACCTGTGTGTGAGTGGGTGTCATAGGATCATTTGTTCAGTAACATATGGTTGAGTAGTGGATAGGTATTGTTGGACTCAATGATCTCAAAGGTCTTCTCCAACCAAATGATTTAGGTTGGAAAACACCTTTAAGATCATGGAATCGTAGAATCGTTAAGGTTGGAAAAGGCCTCTAAGCTTATCCAGTCCAACCATCAGCCCAACCCCAACGTGCCAACCAAACCATGCCCCTAAGCACCACAGCCACACAGGTTTTGAACCCCTCCAGGGACAGAGACCCCACTACTGCCCTGGGCAGCTTCTTCCAAAGCTTGACAACCATTTCCATGGAAGAATTGTTCCTAATATCCATTCTAAGCATTCTCTGGTGCAATCTGAGGCCATTTCCTCTCATCCTGTCCCTTATTACTGGGGAGAAGAGATCAACACCCACCTGGCTACAACCTCCTTTTCAGGGACTGCAGAGCGCAATGAGGTCTCCCCTCAGCCTCCTCTTCTCCAGGCTAAACAGCCCCAGGGCCCTCAGCCACTCCCAGAATCCCTGGGCTCCAGCCCCTTCCCCAGCTCTATTCCCCTTCTCTGGATGTGCTTCAGCCCCTCAATGTCTTTCTTCTTGGAGTGAGGAGCCCAGAACTGAACCCATGATTTGAGGTGGCAGACAGATGCTGGCTCCTAGAACGACCCTTCCCTGCCCCATGAGCCCCAAACCCCCATATCACACCCCCTGCAGACCCCCCCCGGTTGGGTTTGGCGGATCCAGCACCCTCCGAGTGCTCAGCACCCTCTGACAATCTCATGACAGACCTTCGGTGCCAACAGCCCGCAGAGGGTGAACGTCATGTTTGTAGACAAACTTCTCCTCCAAAACCATCTGGATGGCAACAATCACCTGTGCCATGATGATGAGTAGGTCACCTGCAGGTAGAGGAGAGGAGGAGGAGGAAGGCGAGAAGAGGAGGGTGAGGACAGCAAGGGGAGAGGGGGGAGAGGAAGATGAGGGGAGAAGTAGGTGATGACAAGGAAGGTGATGGAATGATAGAATCACAGAATCACCAGGTTAGAAAAGACACACTAGATGATCAAGTCCAACCATTCCCATCAATCACTAAACCATGTCGCTCAGCACCTCATTCACCCATCCCTTAGACCCCTCCAGGGGTCCCTCGACCACCGACCTGGGCAGCCTGTTCTGGTGCCTGATGACCCTTTCCGTGAAATATTTTTTCCTGATGTCCAGTCTAAATCTCCCCTGGCGGAGCTTGCGGCCATTCCCTTTTGTCCTGTCTCCTGTCACTTGGGAGAAGAGGCCAGCTCCCTTCTCTCTACAACCTCCTTTCAGGTAGTTGTAGAGTGCAATGAGGTCTCCCCTCAGCCTCCTCTTCTCCAGGCTAAACACCCCCAGCTCTCTCAGCCATTCCTCATCAGGCCTGTAATGGCGAGGAAGGCGAGGTTGAGCCCCCATCTTCATGCCCACCAGCCACAGCCATGCCCAGAAAGCGTGGCATGCACCCTGTGGGGATGATTTCCCCTCTGTGGCCACCCTGCCTGCCCCAAGGGCAACCAGAGGGCCACTACATACCAGTTATCACCTCGCTGAGCTTGTGTTTCTGGTCGTGGGAACTGTGCAGGTCAGCCAGCCCCACCACCACCAATCCCACGATGGTGACCAGGATGCCCAGCCACTGGCTCAGCTCCAGCTTGCGGCCTAGGAAGGCGACGGAGAGGAGCCCGGTGAAGATGATGACAGATCCTCGCAGCATCTGGAAGCTGGAAGCGCTGGTCATGTTCAAGGCTGTGAAGTTAGAGACAGAGCCATGAGTCGCTGGGCTTCCTGACCCCTCCAAATAGCTTTGGGGCCTATCCCACAAAATAAAACGCCCTGCTCTGGGCCCTCCCTGCCCCAGGGGGGCTGGAGCCCAGTTTTCATAGAAGCACAGAATCACTAAGCTTGTAAAAGACCTCTAAACTCTTCTGGTCCAACCCCACCATGTCGACTAAACCATGTTCCCAGGTGCCACAGCCACACAGCTGAACCCCTCCAGGGATGCAGACTCCACCACTGCCCTGGGCAGCATCTCCTAGGGCTTCACCACTCTTCCTGTGAATAAACTGTTGCCAATACACAATCTAAACCTCCCCTGGTGCAACTCACGGCCATTTCTTCTCATCCTATCATTTGAGAGAAGAGCCCAGCACTCACCTAGCTCCAACCTCCTTCCCAGGAGCTGCAGACAGTGATGAGGTCTCCCCTCAGCCTCCTCTTCTCCACACTAAGCAACCCCAGGGCCCCCAGCCACTCTCAGAACCCCTGCACTCCAGAACCTTCCCCAGTTCTGTTTCCCTTCTCCAGATGCGCTCCAGCCCCTCGAGGGCTTTCTTGGAGTGAGGGGCCCAGAACTGAACCCAGGATTCAAGGTGCAGCCTCACCAGGGATGAATACAGGGGGACAATCCCTTCCCTGCTCCTGCTGACCACCCCATGGCTGATCCAAGCCAGGATGCTGTTGGCCTTCTTGCCCACCTGGGCCACTGCTGGCTCATATTCAGCCACTGCTAACCAGCATTCCCAGGTCCTTTTCCTTCCTTCTTTTCCAGGCACTCTTCCCCAAGCCTGGAGCGCTACCTGGGGTTGTTGTGACGCAAGTGCAGGACCTGGCACTTGGCCTTGTTGAACCTCATCCCACTGGCCTGAGCCCATGGCTCCAGCCGGTGCAGATCCCTCTGCAGATCCTTCCTGCCCTCCAGCAGATCAATCCTTCCACTCAGCTTGGTGTCATCTGCAAACTGACTGAGGGAGCACTCGACCCCCTCATCCAGATCATGGATCATTAAACAAGACTGGCCCCAACACTGCGCCCTAGGGACACCATTTGTGACCGACACCAACTGATTGAGCTTTATTCACAACTCTGGGCTCACCCATCCAGCCAGTTCTTAACCCAACAAAGAGGCCTCCAGTCCCCTCCTTCCAACCCAGGACTTGTCCCTCCAGGCTCTGGGATTGTCACCCCCCTAGCGTGGGCTTTGTGTCCCCAGGCAGTGTCAGCAGAGCCCCAGGACCCCCCCTCCTCACCTTGGGGGGCTGCAGCACAGTGGGAGAAGTGCAGTTGGGTTGGGGGGTGCCCCACAGGGATCAGGGCTGGCTGCTCCCTCCCGATGGAGGAGGAAGCAGGGGGCTGCATGGCCGAGGGGGTCTGAGGGTCTCCAGCCCCCTTATAGATGCTGCCAAGGTGTGCAGGTCCCCATCATGGGTGCTCTGAGTGGCTTTGAGAGGTACCATGTGAGTTCACCCCCAAACAAGGCTCCCTGCACCCCCTCCTGCACTCCAGCTCCTCCCAAAAGCCAGGCAGGGGCTGCGCTGAGCACCCTGGGGCGCTCCCAGCCTTCGCCGTGAGGATGAGGATGATGTTCCCAGGCAAGGCAGACCTGCCAGGCTGGCTCATCACTGACACGTGGGTGTCAGTGTGGTGAAACTAAGCTCTGGTTGGCTCTGGTGTCACAACACAATGAGGATGGGGCAACTGAGGCACGGAGTCACCGCAGGGCAGAGCACGCAGATGTCTCCAAGCTCTCAACCAGCTCCCAAGATCCATGCGTGGACCGACAAAGCCTCTTGTAAAACAGAACCCAGCAGCTAAATCTGGCCCCAGGGACGGCCAGATCCTGCAAGGACACGGAGGTGGCATCCCCGTCCCCAGCACTTACCCACGTACATGATACTGGTCCCAGTCATGTCGCAGAGGGCGGGAGGCAGGAAAAGCAGTGGGTTGAAGGACTGTGATGGGGCCATGCTGGGCTCTGCTCTCCGCCGATCCCTCCACACCAGCAGGTAAAACACTCCCAGGCAGGAAAATTCCCCCAGGAACATGCCCACAGCCTATGGGAGAGGTGGGTGAGGAGGGTGACATTGACAGCAAGGCTCCTCCTGCCCTGGGGACAGACCTCACCTGCAGGAAGGGGTGCTGGAAGCTGTGCTCCTGCGTCCCGCTGCATCCAGCTGCACTGAAGTTATCAGCCCACCTACAAGGCAGAGAGGGGTGTGTTTAGAGCCATCCAAAGTGACACCTCCAGGAACAGGACATCCACAAGGAAGGAGACACCGGAGAGGATGGGGGTTAAGGCAGGGGACCAACAACACACACTAAAATCCAGCCCAGGGCCATCCTCTGAGCCACCTAAGGTGACAGCGTTAAGGACGGGACATCTGCAGGGAAGGTGACACCACTGCGGCTGTTGCCGGCAGCTCCTGGCTCGGCTCCCAGTGCTGAGTGACAGGCAGGGAAATGGACACCACCATGTTGCACAGCCCTGCGATCCGGTGTCCCCGAGTCAGCCAGGAAGAACCACGTCCTTCTGGGAAGAGCAGGAAAGCACTGAGGGGTCACCATGACCTATTCCCTCCTCCTTGCGCCACCGGCCTGCAAGACCTGGGGGCTAAGGGGCATAAAAGATGGTGGATCACAGGCTGGGGGAAGCAGCTGCCATCCTCAGCCAGCCACAGTTTTGGGGTACAGGCCCTTTCTTTTGGGTATTCCAGAGGGCAAGGCTGGATGAACATAGGCTGTAGGGCAGTGGCTCCCACTGCTCACACCCCCAGCCACAGTTTTGGGGCACAAACCCCCTCTTCTAGGTATTTCAAGCACCACAGAGGATAACTCTAGATAAAGACAAGCTGAGGCACAGGTTCCCATGGCTCTTTTTGGTGTGGTTCTCCACTCTTTACAGACCATTTGCATTGGGAGGTGACCTTGGACCCCCTAAGTGCGGCTGTGCACCCCAACATGAGCAGGCAGGGACCCAACACCCCTCCAGGCCCTTTTGGCTGATGCCGAGTGACCACAGAGCTCAGGGAAAAGGGTCGGGGGCAAAGAGCAGGGCAGTCCCCGTCCCATCCCTCCAAGGGGCTTTTCACCTAGGCCAGCAAGATTTTTGGCGTGAGTCAGCCCTCTGCCACGGATTGTGTTTCGCAAGAGGCTTTGTCTGGGCCACACGTGGGTCTCGTGAGCTGGCTGAGAGCTCAGGGCCTCCTGCTCTGCCTCACAGCTATTTGTGCCTCAGTTTGCCCATCCAGGGACATCATTCTGCTGTGACACCAGGGCCAGCTGGAGCTTAGCCACCCACTGAAACCACATTGACACTCATGCGTCTGTCCGGCAGCAAAAGCATGAGCCGGTCTGGCAGGTCTGCCTTGCCTGGGAACATCATCCTCATCCTCATGCAGAAGGCTGGGAGCGCCCCAGGGTGCTCAGCGCAGCCCCTGCCTGGCTTTTGGGAGGAGCTGGAGTGCAGGAGGGGTGCAGGGAGCCTTGTTTGGGGGCAAACTCACATGGTACCTCTCAAAGCCAACCAGAGCACCATGATGGGGACCTGCACCCCTTGGAAGCATCCATAAGGGGGCTGGAGACGCCCAGCCCCTCCTGGCCATGCAGTGACCCCCTTCCTCCTCCATTACTAGCCCAAAGAAGCGTCCCCAGTCCCTGTGGGAAAGTAGTCCTGATCCCTATGGGGCAGCATCCCTGGTCCCTGTGGGGTAGAATCCCTGGTCCCTATGGGGCAGCATTCCTGGTCCCTATGGGGCAGCACCCCTGGTCCCTGTGGGGTAGAATCCCTGGTCCCTATGGGGCAGCATTCCTGGTCCCCATTGGACACCCCAAAGCTCATACCTGGCCCCCCCCCCTGCGGTGCAGCCCCCCAAAGCAGGGGAGGGGGGGATCCTGAGGCTCTGCTGACACAGCCTGGGGAGGCAAAGCCCACTCTAGGGGTGGGGTGATACCCCCAGAGCCCGGGGGGTAGTCTGAATTATGTGGCCGCAGACCCCGCTTTCCGGGAGGACCCCGCGGGGCTACGGGTCCCCGCCAGCCGCCACGAGGACTCACTTGGCCGCCAGAGTGTTGATAGAGCCGGTGAGCAGCATGAGGGCGGCCAGGCCCAGCTGGTACCGGGACCACGCCATGGTCCCCCCCAACCTCCTCCTCCTCCTTCCGCCCTGCGCCAGGGCCTCGCGGCCACGCCTACTCCGCACAGACCACGCCCCCCTTCAGGAAGCCACGCCAACCGCAGCGCCCTAGGGCCAATCGTGTGGCGTCCCGCAGAGCATGACCACGCCCACTCTGCTATATGACCTCGCCTCTTTGTCTGGGCCACGCCTCCTTCCATATTGAGTTCCCCCCGCCGTGCTTTTCCCCGCCCACAAAGTCTTCTCGACCAATCCGCTTTGCTCCGTAGCGCCTGATCACGCCCATATGACCGCCCTGGCACCGCCCCGAAGTAAAGCCACGCCCACTCACTCAATCGACACGCCTCTTTACCCGAGGCCACGCCCACCAACCAACTGCGTCCAACCCACAGCATCTGACCACGCCCACACGACTGTTCGGCCACGACCCCAGGCGTTCGCACCTCTGATTGTGGCGTCAGACCACGCCCACACTGGGCCGTAGCTACGCCCACTGGCGGCGTTGCGCTCCCCGGTCCTAGTGCGCGGCCCTGGTGCTCCCTGTGCCGGAGTGCTGGGTCCAGCCCTGTTCAATGTCTTATCAACGACCTGGATGAAGGCATCGAGTGTAACCTTAGCAACTTTGAGGATGACACTAAGCTGGGTGGAAGTGTCGATCTGCTGGAGGGCAGGGAGGCTTTGCAAAGGGATCTGAACAGGCTGGACCACTGGGCTGAGTCCAATGCGCTGAGGTTTAACAAGGCCAAATGCCAGGTCCTGCACTTGGGGCACAACAATCCTGAGCAGAGCTACAGACTAGGAGAGGTCTGTCTGGAAAGCTGCCTGGAGGAGAAGGACCTGGAGGTGTTGGTTGACAGCAACTGACCATGAGCCAGAAGTGGCCCAGGTGGCCAAGAAGGCCAATGGCATCTTGGCCTGTATCAGCAACGGTGTGANGATCTCTACAACTACCTGAAAGGAGGTTGTAGAGAGGAGGCAGCCGGGCTCTTCTCCCAAGTGTCAGGGGACAGGATGAGAGGGAATGACCTCAAGCTCTGCCAGGGGAGATTTAGACTGGACATTAGGGAAAAAAAAAATCACAGAAAGGGTCATTGGGCATTAGAACAGGCTGTACAGGTAGTGCAGGTATTCCTGGAGGTGTTTAGAAGACAGGTAGACAAGGTGCTCAGGGGTGTGGTTTAGGGGCAGATAGGAACGGTTGGGCTTGGTGATCCGAGAGGTCTTTTCCAGCCTGGTGATTCCGCGATTCCATCCCGTTACTCCCCTGTCCCCGTGTCCCCCCCCATGCCAGCAGATGGCGCCGGGGCTGCAGAGCTCGGGCTCGCTCCGGGACAGACTGACACCCCGCCGGGGCCACCGCTCCCTGCCTGCCCTGCCAGGGATAAATAACCCTCCTGTGCTCGGGCTGAAGCTGCCTGGAGTAAATCTGCCAGGGTTAACCCTGCCTGGACTGATCCTGCCTGGATTATTCCTGCATGGATTATCCTTAACTGGACTATCCCTGCCTGGATTACCCCTGCCTGGACTATCCCTGCATGGATTATCCCTACCTGGAGTAAACCCACCTGGATTATCCTTGCCTAGACTAATTTTGCTTGGATTACCCCTGCCTGGATTATCCTTGCCTGGATTAATCCTGCATGGACTAATCCTACCTGGACTATCCCTGCCTGGATTATCCTTACCTGGACTACCTCTGCATGGATTATCCCTGCCTGGATTATCACTGCATGGATTATCCCTACTTGGACTATCCTTGCATGGTTTTTCCTTACCTGGACTATCCCTGCATGGATTATCCCTACCTGGACTAAACCCACCTGGATTATCTTTGCCCAGATTAATCTTGCCTGGACTATTCCTGCATGGATTATCCCTGCATGGATTATCCTTACCTGAACTATCCCTGCCTGGATTATGCCTACCTGGACTAAACCCACCTGGATTATCTCTACCTAGAATAATCCTGCGTGGACTAGCCCTGCCTGGACTATCCTGACCTAGACGAAACCCACCTGGATTATCCTTGCTTGGGTTAATCCTGCCTAGACTAATCCTGCCTGGATTATCCCTACCTGGATTATCCTTGCCTGGATTAATTCTGCTTGGACTAATCCTGCCTGGATTATCCCTACCCAGATTATCCCCATCTGAATTATCCCTGCCTGGGCTAACCCAGCCTGGGTTATCCCTACCCAGACTATCCCTGCCTGGTTTAACCCTTTGTGGGTCTGGCCAGAGGTGCTGTACTAGAGCACCCTAGAATGTCAGAGCCTTAATCCCATGGATGCAGCTCCAAGCCAGCCCCCCTGCCCCCTGTGGCTGCTTTGGGAGGGCACAAACCCACCTCCCTAGCCCCATTGTGGGCAACTCTGTCCCCCAGGCTCCTCTCAGACACCCATGACCCCCAACCCCGCACTTAGAGGTACAGGGGGCCCCTCCACACCTGGCAGCGGCTGATGTTACCGGTGTCCATCCCCCGCCCTGGGGCCTCCCTGCCAGCCGGAGATGAATTGTTTTTCCATCTGACGTCAACCCCAGGGCCTTGACCCGTGGGAGGCGAAAAAACCCACTCCAAGGGCTTTGCCAAGGCCAGCTGAGCGATGGGAGTTAATCCTTCCTGCAGCCTGGGGTGGGGGGGACAGGGAAGGGGTGGGAATTGCCTCCTGCCCTTGCTACCTGCAAGTGTGTCCCTGCAGAGGGATGTGATGGGGAGGGGGCTGAACCGTGTCCCTGGGGAGGGATGTGGTGGAGAGAAGACCCAAATGTGTCCCTGGGGAGGGATGCAATGGGGACAGGACCAAAATTTAGCCTGGAGAAGAGGAGGGTGAGGGGAGACCTCATTGCTCTCTACAACTACCTGAAAGGAGGTTGGGGAGAGGAGGGAACTGGGCTCTTCTCCGAAGTGACAGGGGACAGGACCAGAGGGAATGGCCTCACGCTCCACCAGGGGAGGGGCAGGCTGGACATCAGGAAGAAATATTTCCTGGAAAGAGTCATTGGGTCTTGGTAGAATTGGCCCAGGGAAGGGGCTGAGTCACTTTCCTGGAGGTGTTTAAGGGAATGGTGGACGAAGTGCTGAGGGACATGGTTTAGTGATTGATGGGAATGGTTGGACTCAATGATCCAGCTGGTCTTTTCCAGCCAGGTGATTCTATGATTCTATGAAATGGCATTGGTGAAGGCGGCTGCCACAGTGGGCAGCTCATGCCCGGAGGAGCCCAACATGGGGCATTAGGGACATCCAGACCCCCAGGAGACAGCAGGAGAGCAGGAGGAGTGTGGATGCACTGGCAAGGTGAGGACTGTGGCATCTCCCACCCATGCTCATGCACCCCCCGTCACCCACAGAGATGTTCCCCCACCCCATGTAATTAATGAGGCCTCGAGGCCCACCCCCTCATTAGCAAAGCACTTAATTCTTCCATCTCCCAGGCTCTGCTCCTGTTTCCCAGGCTTCAGGCTGCCAGCTGGAGCATTCCCATCCCTCGCTGTTGTCCCTGTTCTAGGGAGGGTGTTCATTCCCCACACCATCAAACATGCACTTTGCCCAGGGCTGCAGGTGTGGGCAGGGACAATGCTGCTTGCATCCACCTCGTCTCCATCGCCTTCCTGAAATCACCCACCCTTGATGCTGGACAAGGGATGGGTTGGCTCTCTCTGGGGGCACCCTCACTTTTGGGGTACAGACGGGTCTAGTGATGCTCCAATGAGGTCAGGGAAGGAGTGACATAACAGAATCATAGAATTGTGGGATGATTTGAGCCGGAAAGCACCTCAAAGTCCAACCAGTTCCAGCCACACCACTTCTCTGGGTCACTGTTCAGCTGCTGTCAACCAACACCCCCAGTTCTTTTTCCACCAGGCAGCTTTCCAGCCACTCTTGCCCAAGCCTGGAGTGCTGCACAAGGTTGTGTCCCAGGTGCAGAACCTCATATCATTGGTCTCAGACCCTGGATCTAGCTTGTCCAGATCCATCTGCCCTCAAGCAGATCAGGAAACAAGCGAACAGAGGCTTATCCTAAGCAAATTCTCACACTTCCCAGTCCCCACAGACCAAAGACGTGGAGCAATAGCATGGAGAGGACTCTCCACTCCCAACCCCTCATCCTCTCAGCACCAGAAGCGATGGAGCTGAAGCAGTGCCAAGGTTTGAACCAGCCTTTATTTCTCTCTCTAAGGAAAGTTAACTCAGTGGTACAAATAGACTTTGGCATGAGAACCAGAGAAACCTTGCCGGGGCCGGGAGACACGTGGTTCCCCATGGGTGCCCGAGGGTGAGAAAGATGCGGAGACCAAAAAGAAATCTCCTGGAATCATCACCAAGTTTGCCTCCAGAGTTCTTTCCAATAGATATTTACAGATGTCTATAGATATGATGATAGCGTCGTTTATAATAAATACCCTCTGGTATCTAACAGTGTGTACAGGGCGTCAAGTATTAGAAATACATTGGTTTTCTTCGGTTAAAAGGTGAGACAAGAAACAAGGGGGGCTCCCTCAAAGTCCCCCAGCACCCCCGTGCATGTCCCAGTGTCCTCTGTGTCCCCTGTGCTTTGTGAGCTGGCAGGGAGTAGAGATGGGGATGCTCCCTGTGGGGCTGCCCCGTGCATGGAGGGGAGGGCAAAGAAAGTGGTTTTCACCCCTTCTTTTGTCATAACAGGGTGTCTGTGCCTGAGGGGACCCCGCAGATGTTGTGGGTCTCTGATAGGGGGGAGCCCTGGGGGCACCTCCTGCTCTGGGCGTTGGGGTGAGACAGGGTGAGAGTCAAAAGGTGTAACCTAGGGGTGTGAAGAAGGGTGAAAGGGTCTCGCAACACCCCGATTGCCCCCCAGAAAAAAGCTCCCCGAGGGTAACGACTCCAGCCCCAGAGCTACCACGGGGAAGGATGGAATTGAGGGTCCCAGGGGACCACGCTGCCTCTCCTGCCTCCAGGCTTCCCACTGGCAAAATCTCTGGGACACCCAGGTTTGCCCATCTAAAAGGGGTTCAATAACCCTAGAAAGCTCTCTGACTGCTGCCCACTGAGGTTTTCGGCAGCCTACGTGACACTCGGCTTGTTTTCTCGACCGCAGGGGCAGGCTGATGTGCACAGTGATGGCAAAAGCTCCATCTAAGCCCCTCTTAGCCTGATTTGCCCGCTGATGCGTGCTCGCAGCATCCCTCGCTGCCCAGGGTTCTGCCTTCCTCCGGGGCGACCCTGCAGCTGGAGGAGGCAAAGGATGGAAAGGACAGGATCCCAGTGCTGCTGGCAGCTGGTGCCTCGTGTCCTCCTCTCCTTGTGTCCCACGTGTCCGGCTCACGGCCGTGGCATCGCGTGCAGCATCAGATGCTCAGGCTGCTGTGGGGCTGCCGTGGGGACACAGGGGTCCCCAGCCACTAGCACAAGAGGCATCATGGTGAGAGGTGCAGGCATAGTCCCCACCCCATCTGGTTCAACCCCTCTCCAGCTCTTCACATTTCACATTTTTGAGGAGTGGTTTTGCAAAATAAAATAAAATAAGATTAATTTAAATTAAGATAAAATTAAGATAAAATTAAAAAAAAAAACCAAAACAACAAATCAACCAGCAGCTCCCTCCCTTCTTCCCACTCCCAGGAGGATCAGGGCAGCCTCAGTGATGCTCCTGTATCCCTCCCGAGTTCTGGCAGAGAAACATGACTCCCCCAGGGGTCCCAGCTCTCTGCCTTCCCATCTGCAGCCAGACCCTGGGGTAGGTTTTCCTCCTGCAAGGACCAAGAAGGTTCCTTGGACAAGGAAGGGTCCAGGGTGGGGAAGGAGAAGGGTTACACGGAGCTGCGGCGCTTCATGAGGCTTGGGAAAGCTGCCAAGCTGTGGAGACCCGTGGAGACAGAGCTGATGGCCGACCGGCGGGTGTTGCAGAAACATCTGTTGGAGGGCGTCTCTGGACAGCGGCCGGGCGAGGAGTGGCTCTGCTCCACACAGGTGTCCGAGGTGGAGAGGTCCCTGGGGATGATCATCGGGATGGAGTACTGCAGCTTCTCCCGGCTCTTGTACCACAGGCACGAGCACATGGATTGGAAGTGGAGAACCTCAGCGTAGACATTCCGAAAGCCGCCCCCGCTGCCAGCACTGCCACCCACGGGCACCGTCGGCGTAGCTGAGGCAGCATCTGTGGTGTGGATGCTGCTGGCTTGCCCGTTGCGGGTGAGCAGCGCCCGATGCTCAGCGTCTCGCTTCTCATCCTCCGCGTTCATGGTCATGAAGCGCAGCACCACCAGGTTGAGGAAAGCCCCGATGACCGTCAGCCCCGTCAGGATGTAGACGAAGCTGAAGGCCACGTACTGCGGCTTGTTCTGGAGGGCTTCGTCCTTCTGCAGGGCCACATAGTCCCCGAAGCCAATGGTTGTGAGGGTGATGAAACAGTAGTAGTAGGCGTGGAAGAAGCTCCAGTGCTCGTAGTAGGAGAAGGCGGCTGCCCCAATGCAGAGGGTGCTGATACAGGAGAAGAACCCAATGGTGACCATGTTGGCCATGGAGACCTCTGCCCGCCTCATGCCAAGGCACTTCTTGATGCGGTGAAGGAGGTACTTGACAAAGGTGTTGATCCTCTCACCCAAGCTCTGGAACATGACGAGGGTGAGGGGGATCCCCAGCAGGGCGTAGACCATGCAGAAGACCTTCCCACCATCCGTGCTTGGGGCTGCATGGCCGTAACCTGGGGAGCAAAGACACAGAGCAGGATCAGCTCGGTGGCCCTAGTGGATGGCAGGGTGTGCAGTGTCTCAAATCTCTCCTCCAACTGAGATGCTGGTGGTGAACCCCAGTTTTGATCAGTGCCATCCTCACCCCCAGGCACAAAGAGTGGCCATGGACAGCTGGAAAGGCTGGAGGGATGACAGAGGCTCCAAATGAAGAGGAAAATGAAGAGGAAGGGTTGGGGAAGGGAGAAAATTCTTGGATTGTGGGGAATGGAGCTAGGGGGCTGGTGGGAAGTGGTGACTGAGATGCTTTATCCCTGGCTTGGGGTGGAGCAGCTCAGGGATGCTTGGATGGACCTTGGCTGGGGCAAGGGGATGTGGAAATCGGAGATTGCTCTTCCCTGAAATACCCATTCCAGAACAGTTCATCTCAGATCAGCTGAGTGGAGAGGTGCAGGAGATGGGGAAGATAGGGGTTGTTAAGGAATCAAGAGAGGGCAGTTGGCTCCCCTCTGTCAACCCAGCCCTGTGTCCCCATGTCCCACTNCACTAGCACAAGAGGCATCATGGTGAGAGGTGCAGGCATAGTCCCCACCCCATCTGGTTCAACCCCTCTCCAGCTCTTCACATTTCACATTTTTGAGGAGTGGTTTTGCAAAATAAAATAAAATAAGATTAATTTAAATTAAGATAAAATTAAGATAAAATTAAAAAAAAACCCCAAAACAACAAATCAACCAGCAGCTCCCTCCCTTCTTCCCACTCCCAGGAGGATCAGGACAGCCTCAGTGATGCTCCTGTATCCCTCCCGAGTTCTGGCAGAGAAACATGACTCCCCCAGGGGTCCCAGCTCTCTGCCTTCCCATCTGCAGCCAGACCCTGGGGTAGGTTTTCCTCCTGCAAGGACCAAGAAGGTTCCTTGGACAAGGAAGGGTCCAGGGTGGGGAAGGAGAAGGGTTACACGGAGCTGCGGCGCTTCATGAGGCTTGGGAAAGCTGCCAAGCTGTGGAGACCCGTGGAGACAGAGCTGATGGCCGACCGGCGGGTGTTGCAGAAACATCTGTTGGAGGGCGTCTCTGGACAGCGGCCGGGCGAGGAGTGGCTCTGCTCCACACAGGTGTCCGAGGTGGAGAGGTCCCTGGGGATGATCATCGGGATGGAGTACTGCAGCTTCTCCCGGCTCTTGTACCACAGGCACGAGCACATGGATTGGAAGTGGAGAACCTCAGCGTAGACATTCCGAAAGCCGCCCCCGCTGCCAGCACTGCCACCCACGGGCACCGCCGGCGTAGCCGAGGCAGCATCTGTGGTGTGGATGCTGCTGGCTTGCCCGTTGCGGGTGAGCAGCGCCCGATGCTCAGCGTCTCGCTTCTCATCCTCCGCATTCATGGTCATGAAGCGCAGCACCACCAGGTTGAGGAAAGCCCCGATGACCGTCAGCCCCGTCAGGATGTAGACGAAGCTGAAGGCCACGTACTGCGGCTTGTTCTGGAGGGCTTCGTCCTTCTGCAGGGCCACATAGTCCCCGAAGCCAATGGTTGTGAGGGTGATGAAACAGTAGTAGTAGGCGTGGAAGAAGCTCCAGTGCTCGTAGTAGGAGAAGGCGGCTGCCCCAATGCAGAGGGTGCTGATACAGGAGAAGAACCCAATGGTGACCATGTTGGCCATGGAGACCTCTGCCCGCCTCATGCCAAGGCACTTCTTGATGCGGTGAAGGAGGTACTTGACAAAGGTGTTGATCCTCTCGCCCAAGCTCTGGAACATGACGAGGGTGAGGGGGATCCCCAGCAGGGCGTAGACCATGCAGAAGACCTTCCCACCATCCGTGCTTGGGGCTGCATGGCCGTAACCTGGGGAGCAAAGACACAGAGCAGGATCAGCTCGGTGGCCCTAGTGGATGGCAGGGTGTGCAGTGTCTCAAATCTCTCCTCCAACTGAGATGCTGGTGGTGAACCCCAGTTTTGATCAGTGCCATCCTCACCCCCAGGCACAAAGAGTGGCCATGGACGGCTGGAAAGGCTGGAGGGATAACAGAGGCTCCAAATGAAGAGGAAAATGAAGAGGAAGGGTTGGGGAAGGGAGAAAATTCTTGGATTGTGGGGAATGGAGCTAGGGGGCTGGTGGGAAGTGGTGACTGAGATGCTTTATCCCTGGCTTGGGGTGGAGCAGCTCAGGGATGCTTGGATGGACCTTGGCTGGGGCAAGGGGATGTGGAAATCGGAGATTGCTCTTCCCTGAAATACCCATTCCAGAACAGTTCATCTCAGATCAGCTGAGTGGAGAGGTGCAGGAGATGGGGAAGATAGGGGTTGTTAAGGAATCAAGAGAGGGCAGTTGGCTCCCCTCTGTCAACCCAGCCCTGTGTCCCCATGTCCCACTGCCTGGATCAGGGGATGTGGGACAGCATCCACGCTCAGACCCAAGGGGCCCACCTGGGTTTCAATTATTCTCCCACTTGCAAAAATCTCATGCAGACAGGAATATTGCTGCCTCCGAGCTGACAGACTATTCATCCCTAAGGGCTTCTGGGCATCCCAGGAGCATGCGGGGTGTGTGGGAGCTGAACTGGGCTGCTCTGGGGAGCTGTGCCAAGCCCCCTGTGCTGTGGGAGCTGCCCTTGCTGCCAGGCACCAGCCACTTCCCTTTCCCTTTCCCTTTCCCTCCTTCTCCTTCTCCTTTTTCTTCTCCTTCTCCCTGCTCAGACCCCGGAAGAGTTCAAACCTCCTTCCCTCAGACCCGGAGTTTGTTTGGGATAGGGCTGAGGGTGCTGGCACACGCACCCCCCCCGCTGCACCCATTTCTCCAAGACCATTACTGGCTATCAAACCAGAGCCAGCTCACCCTGCCACACTGTCCCCACGCCCGTGGGAACAGCAGGCGGGAGGTCACACTGCTCTGCCTCTGTTTAATCCCAGCTGGGCAGAGGCAGGCGGCATCCCTCATTGTCACCCACGCCGGCAGCCCCAGGAGGCCAAGGATTAAGCTGGGCCAGAGTGACATGAAAACAAGGATCGTCAGATCTCTGTCCAAGCCACCTCTGAGGAGCTGGTGTGACCTCTCCCAGCTGCCAGGGATGCCGGGTCTGGCTGCAGCTGTGGAGAACATCGCCAGAAAGCATCACCAGGGAGAGAGCATCACCACAGAGCATCACCAGACAGCATCACAGAGTCATAAAATGATAGAAGGGTTTGGGTTGGAAGGGACCTCAAGGCTCATCCAGTTCCAACCCCCTGACATGGGCAGGGACACCTCCCACTGCACGAGGATGCTCCAAACCCCACCCAACCTGGACTTGAACACCTCCAGGGATGGGGCAGCCACCACTTCTCTGGGCAACCCTCACCAGGGCCTCCCCACCCTCACAGGAAAACATTTATTTCTAAGATCTCTCAATCTCCCCTCTTTCATCTTCAAACCATTCTCCCTCATCCTGTCACTGATAAAAGAGCATCATCACAGAGCATCATTGTAGGGCATCACCAGAGAGCATCATGGAGAGCATCATCAAGGAGAGAGCATCACCACAAAACATCACTAGAGAGCATCACCAGAGAGAGATCGTCACTAGAGCATCACCAGAAAGCACTATTGCTGTGATCAGTGCTGGGTGCCAGCCTATTCTCCCCTCACTGATGGAAAAGGGGGCTGCTGGATGTCCCGCCCCCACCTGCTGCTTGCTGTCCCTCCTCAGCAGCAGAGGGGACACGGAGGCCATGCTACAGCAGCACGCTGGCTGCTGAGTCCTGCAGCAGAGCCAGATGATACATTTCAAGGCTGGGTCACATCCTGCAGCCCTCGGGACAGGGACTGCTTGCCCCTGCCCTTCAACTCCTCCCCACAGCCTGAATCTCCCCATTCCTCCTGCATCAGCTGGTCAAGGATGGGGTTGTAGGATGTGAGCCTCGAGCGTTGCCTGTTCCTGCCTGCCCTGCACCAGCACAGCCTCCTGCAGCTATATTTAGCTCAGTTTCCCCAGGGAAGGGAGTTTATGAGCTCTCGCAGCGCGTCCAAGCGTCCGTCAATCTGCCAGCCCCCCCTTTCCCAGCTCCAGCAGGCACTGCCTGATCTCCAGCACGTCTGAGAATGGGAGGGAAGGACACCGGGATATGAAATACAGACAATGGGGAGAGGGAGGCCCTGGGAAGGTGGCACAGAGGGTGAACCCCTCACACCCCTTTTGCACCTACAGTTTCATCCAGGAAGGAAACATATTGGACAGGAGGGTTTGGCTCCATATGAGGATGCTTCAAAGCCCTGACAGCTGCCAGGTTCAACAGCCGCTCTGCCAGACTTTGTGGCATGTCCCAGCCCAGCAATGCTCCCAGGAACAGGCGATGAGGCTCCCTGCCATGCTCCTGCCCTCCCTGCTCTTGCAGAAGGAGCTCAACCTCCCTGCTCCTCTCCATCTCCTCCCTCCCTCCTGCAGCCCCTCTAAACCTCCCCACCGGGTGGATGCTCCAGGGCGTCCCAGGATGGATGTTGCCAAAGGAGAGCAGGGTGCAGGGTGTTCTGCTCCTGCTCTGGGTGCTGCGAGCAGGCAGGGAGCGTGGCGTGTGTCCCCAGGGAGAAAATATGACATGTCCCTGAGGAACGCGGCTGGCTCGTCTCCTTTTTAGGGCTGTGGAGGAGCAGGGGTGGATCTGGCCGAGACTCTGGAGAGCAGGTGCAGGTCTGGGCTGTCCGCTGGCCTGGAGCAAATCCCAGGCTGTCGGGAGCGATGGATGGTGGGGATTAGCAGGGCAGCTGCTGGGGGTGAGAGGAGGGGGGGGTGGAACGTTGCAGAGCAGAGGTGTTACGAAGCTGGAGGGTGCAAAGGGCTGGAAAGTAGGAAAGAGGGTCCATGGGAGGTGGCACTAGGTGCTGGAGGGGATGGGAGGGGACTGAGTGCTCCAGGGAGGGAGAGCCAGGGATGTGGGATGTAGGGAGTCAGGGATTAGGGGTACAGGGGCCAGGGATGAGGAATGTGGGGAGTCAGGGTAGGTTGCAGGGAGACAGGGATGTGGGATGTAGGGATCCAGGAACAGGGGTGCAGGGTGATAGGGGAGGTAGTACAAAGAGCCAGGAACAGGGATACAGGGAGTCAGGGATCGGGGAATGGAGTGAGCCAGGGCAGGGGTGCAGGAAGCCAGGAACAGGGTGCAGGGAGCCAGGGATGGAGGGAGCCAGGGCAGGGTGTGCAGGGAGTCGGGGCAGGACATGGGGAGTCCCAGCTGACAACTGCCATTGCAACAGCCTGCAGAGATGCCAGAGCCCTGCACCATGGTCTCTGACCTGCTGCCGCTGGATGTACCAAGCCACTGACCACTCTGGGAGTCAGCAACGGTTTGGAGCAGCCTCTGTTTCTGTCCCAGCCTGGGATGAAGAAAACTCCAGTCCCTTCCAGCCCAGGCTGAACCCTGCTCTGGTCCTTCCAACTCTAAGATGAACCCAACTCTTGTCCTTCCAAGCCTGAGACAAACCCAACTCTGACTCTTCCAAGCCAACTTCAACTGTGGACACTGGTGGACTATAATCAGGATTGCCCCAGGGATGCCTCAGTGGAGGAAAATCCTCATCCCCCAGAGATGTCCCGCCCTCCATGAGACCATGAACAGACCCCATGCCTGTAACTGGCTGGCACCACAGTGAATACACAGTAACTGCATGCTTCCAGAACCCTTCAGCACCCAGACCACACAGCCCTGAGACCACCAAGTGCCTGTCCCATGCACCACTTTTTCCTGGCCCTCATGGAGAAACCCTTGGTGGTTCCCCAGACACAGAAGCAATAGCTGGGCATTCCTTGGGGTGCAGCGTACCCCAGGTGGCATCTTCCTCCTCATACCACCCCTGCATCCTCCTGCTCCATTGCTCCCAGTAAGGATCAGCCTCTCACTCATTGTTTAATGGGTACTTGTTTCCTGATGTGTCCCTTGGGTGATGTGAGCTTGGATGAAGTGCAAATGCCAAGCTCTTTCCACTGCTAGTGGCCAAGAGCAAGCCCTGCCAGTTAATCAGTGTCCAAGCTGAGCCTGGGGACCATGGTTGTCCCCCAGGACAGGGATGGGGACCCAGTGGATGCAGCCAGCACGTGGGACGCCCCTCAGCACCACCTGGGAGATGTCCCACCTTTCCAAGTGAGCAAACAAGCAGGCAGGGAGCTAGTGGGAAAGACAGCATGTGGCAGCAGTTGCCAGCCTGCTCTGGCAAACGTGGCCCAGCACAGAGGGACACGGTGCTGTGTGGGGACACACGTGTCCTGCAGCACCTCCATCCACACCCAGACAGAGGTTGAGGGCAGTGGGAAGGGGCTCATCCTGCCTGGGGACACCTCCTGGGAAGGGTAGAGCAGCTGGAGCAGAGGGACAGACCCAGGTAGGGGCTCCCTGGGCTAAGCTGAACTTGGAGCTGGAGCGAATCCTGGGACACATAGCAACCAGACTGTCCCTGTTCCAGCTGGGTCCTGGACATGGAGAAGGGACGGTCTGCACTGTGAAGGGTCAGACAGCTAGTTGTCCACTCATCCATCCACCCACCTGTCCACCCACCCATCCACCCACTCATTTATGCATTTATCCATTTATCCATTTATCCATCCATCCATCCATCCATCCATCCATCCAATCACCTATCTACCCATGCATCCTTCCTTCCTTGCATCCATCTATCCATCCATCCAGTTACCCTTTTACCCACGCATAGAATCAGGGAATGGTTTGGGCTGGAAGGGACCTTGAAGCCAACTGGATCAGGTTGCTCAAAGCCCCATCCAACCTGGCCTTGAACTCCTCCAGGGACGAGGCTGGCTTGCTTGCTTGCTTGCATGTTTGCTTCCTTCATCCCTCCCTCCCTCCCTTGCCTCTACCCATCTATCCACTCATCCATTCAACCACCCCTCCAGCCACAAATCTCTGTCCACCCACCTGCTCACCCCACCCCCCCATCTCCATCCTCACCCCCATCTCCCTACTCCCACCCCCAAAACCTCCCTGCACTGTGTCTCCACCCAAGGAGCTGCCTCTGGGGGGTAGCAGGTCATGGGGTTACCTAGAGTGGGGGTCACAATGGGGACAGGGTGCCAGACCTGGCTGAGGATTCATGTCTGTACAAGGTGGGAAGGATCCTAGAGTTGGAGTTGCCCCCCAAAAAAACCACAGAATTGGGGTACCCTCTGCATCAGCATATGCACCCCAGCCACCCCTTGGTCCCACATCACTGTGTCCCTCCTATACATTTGGGGAGGGGTCAGCACCCCCAGAGGGACTCAGAGCAACACCCACCACAATGGGGTGGCATGGGGCAGACCCCCCACCCCTTCTCCCTGCCTGCAGGAGGATCTGGGGGTGCAGCCCATGCCTGTTCCCCCCCTCCTCCCGCAGGCATTGCTGCCTGCAGGAGGAGGGGGGGCTGGATCCTTCTGGAGGGGGTCAGGATGGTGTCATGGAAAATCCCAGTGCCGGCCAAGTGCCCTGTTTGCGCCAAAACTGGCAAGTTTTCCCTTGATCCTGGGGCACCGCCAGGCCCCTTCCTGGCCGCCCCTGCTCCATCCCTCCTCTCGCAAAAGGCGGGTGCAGCAGGGCTCTCCCACCATCCCTCAGGGGCCCTGGAGGGGGTACAAGGTGGGATACCCCGGTGATGGATGCAGCTGGATGCAGGCAGACACTCCAGCCCCAGATGCTGGGTGTTTTGGGGTACGAGCAGACCCGCCACGACCTCAGAAGCTGGTCCTGCTGGGTTTTAGGATGCAGGTGGACACTTCAACCGCAGAGGTTGGGTTGAGGTGGGGGCACCCTAAAACCCCCATGGGACAACCCGGACCTGCTGCTGGGGACATCCTCGCTGCTGATATCCAGAGCACAGACACTTTGCTCCACTTTCTGCACTGGGAGAGGGAAAAGCACCAGGGTGCACCAGCACCATGCACCAGCGTTCACCACTGTGTAAGGACCCAGCAGCATGCACAACACTGTGCACAGGACCATGAGTTGTGCACCAGCACACAGCTCCAGTGCCCAGCACCATGCACCAGTATCCGGCACCAGGCACCAGAATCCAGCATCGTGCACCAGTATCCGTCACTGTGCACCAGTATCCAGCACTGTTCACCCAGCATTGTGCACCAGCACCCACCAGCATGCAGCACCATGCACCAGCACTCAGCACCATGCACCGGCACACATCACTGTGCACAGCAACATACACCAGTGTCTGGCAACGTCCAGAAGCAGCCAGCACTGTGCACCAGTGCCCAGCCGTGCACACCAGCAATGTGCACGGAATCTAGAACCACGCAGCGGTGCCCAGCACCACATGCAGAGCCTTGCACTGTGCACCACGCTGTGCAGCAGCACACAGAATCGCGTGCAGGGCCATGCATTGTGCATCACGTCATGCACCAACACCCAACACCATAGTAGTGCCCAGCACCATGTGCAATGTTATGCGTTGTGCATCATTCTATGCACCAGCACCCACTGCCGTGCACCATGGGCAGTGCCATGCACCAGCACCCAGCACTGCATACAGGGTTGTGCACCTTGCCACACACCAACACCCAGCACAGGGCACCACTGCCCAGCACCATGTGCAGCACCATGCATTGTGCATGACAAAGCTGGTGAGGGGGCTGGAGAACAGGCCTTATGAGGAGCAGCTGAGAGAGCTGGGGTTGTTTAGCCTGGAGAAGAGGAGGCTGAGGGGAGTCCTCATTGCTCTCTGCAACTATCTGGAAGGAGGTTGTGGAGAGGAGGTTGCTGGGCTCTTCTCCCAAGTGACAGAGGACAGGACAAGAGGTAATTGCCTCAAGCTCCATCAAAGGAGGTTCAGGCTAGACATTAGGAAAAAAAAATTAACGGAAAGGGTCATTGAGCACTGTCAGAGGCTGCAAAGGGAGGTGGTAAAGTCACCTTCCCTGGAGGTGTTTAAGGGGCAGGTGGATGAGGTGCTGAGGGGCATGGCTTAGTATTTGATAGGAATGTTTGGACTCGATGATCCAGTGAGTCTTTTCCAACCTGGTGGTTCTATGATTCTATGATTCCATGCACCAGCACTCAGCAACATTCTCCATGTGCAGTGCCATGTGCCACACACCATCCCACGCCCCAACACTGTGCACCAGTGCCCAGCACTGTGTGCAGAGACATGCACCATGCACCATGCACCAGCACCACTTGCAGGGTGTGCCCCTTGCCACACACCAACACCGGTTGGTGGGCACCGCTACGCAGCACCATGTGCAGTGCCATGCACCATTGAGGGGATTGAGAAGTGGACTTCAGTCTGAAGGATCGAAAATTTCTCCACCTCTGGAACCTCTTCCAGGTGTTCTCCATGCCAGTCGTTCAACGTATTCACCTGCCGCAGTGCACTGTGCATCATTCCATAGACCAGAACCCGGTGCCCAGCACCATGCTCTCTGCATTGCACACCAAAACTCAACACCACGTGCTGCCCCTGGCACCAGCACCTCTTGCAGCACCATCGAGGCCCCATGGCCACTCTCCCCCACCCCTCTCTGCATCAGCCAGGTGAGCCTCCTACACCACCACTGCATGTTCCACTCTTGTTCCTTCAATTAACCCTCCCGGCCGTGATTTATCCAAGGTGGCGGCGCCGGCTATAAATCCTGCGCCGCAGTCACTTCAGGCTGAGAGCTGCCTGATAAATATTTAAGCAGGCTCATAAATCACACACCGGCAGAGCGGGGCTCTCCCACAGTTCTGACACGGGTCCAGCCTCTTGGCACCGAACCTGGCAGTACCAAGATAGAGCAAACAGCCCTGAGGTCTGGTAGTTGAGGAGGAAAAAAAAACAACCCCCTAAAGAAATTTTTTTTTTTTNTTTTTTGCTTGGGTGATGAACCCCCATTGCCTTCGAGCATCTCTGCCCCGGTTCACGGTGTTTATGCCTTGCTCTGAGTCAGGCTTTGCTGGCAAGTTTAATGAGGCATCAGCTGGGAGAGGCCAGGCTGGGGGCAGGGAGGGAGCGGGTATTAATTGCTGTTATCGCCCTGGGATGGAAAGAAGCAGGGAATTTATAGCCCGAGCAGGAAGAGAGGAGGGGGAGGAGAGGTGGGAGTGGGAAGCACAAGGGAGGGATGCTCGCAAAGTGGCAGTGTCTGCAAGTAGGGCCAAGAACCCGGTTCAGAGGGTCCCTGGGCTGAATCCCATGGGAGAGGACATGTGCGATACCTCCCCACCTCACCAAAACACAGGTTTGCTGGGGCCTCCTGGGAAAAGGCTCTGCCTCCTCGCTGAAGGTGCTCAGTCCCAGCTGGGGAGGCTGCTGGAAGAGCAGGCTGCGACTGCTGCCCCTAAAATACACGTCTGCTGGAAAGACCTCAGGGATGGCTCCGATCTTGGTGTATCCATGCCATCTCCCTGTCCACCCTCTCTGCACTCATCCCCTGCAACAAGGATCAGTTGTAGAGGTACCTATGCCCTCATTAGGTTTCAGAGTGAACATCCCAGCCAGTAATTTCAGCATACCACGGGCAAAGGTGACAAGAGGTGGCCTAATGCCTAACGGAGCGGGAAGGAAAGTGGTCTGGACCTCCCAGCGCTGCTTTCTGCTGACTCCTGCAGCTCATCAGCATGGCTGGGGCATTCAAATGAACTCCAGCAGTGACCAACCAGGCTAGATGGGTCATCCCCAGGGGTTGAAAGATGTGAGATGCTGTCTCTCCCTGCTGCCTGGGCATCACCTCCTGTGGGGGTCTGGGCTGGGAGGAGAGGAATCCTAGCCCTAGAACAGAGTGGTAGAGTTTTTCCCTCTGGCATGTTCACTCTGAAACCTATCAAAGGCATGTTCATAGAATCACAGAATGGGTTGGATTGCAAGGGACCTTAAAGCCCACCCAGTTCCAACCCCCTGCCATGGGCAGGGACACCTCCCACTGCATCAGGCTGCTCAAAGCCCCATCCAACCTGGCCTTGAACACTTCCAGGAATGGGGCAGCCACCACTTCTCTGGGCAACCTGTGTCACTGTCTCCCCACCAGCACTAATTCCCACTTCTATCCCTTTTAGCAGGCACTGCTGGTGCAGGTTGGGAACAAAAATGTCCAGAGGCAGCAGGCACAACATCCTCAGCCTTCCCCCTCCTGATCAGCCCCAAATTCCTGCAGTGTTCTCCTTGCCCTGGAGACCGTGGCTCCCGTACCTTTTCCTGAGATGTTCCCCTGTGCTGGTTGTGTTGGTACTGCTGGCACTGGAGGTGGCTGGAGATGTGTGTGCCAGGGTGTCCCCAGCTCCTTCCTCTTGTCTCTATTCCCAGGTCAAGCCAAGAGGCGTGAGCTTCCAGGGCTTCACACTGGGAGAGACGCTACAGATGTGATGGACTAGGGACAGGCGCAGTGCCACCAGAGTAGGCAGCACAGGGATGGGGGTGACGGGGTGGCTGATGGAGAGGACACACGCAGGAGAGGTCAACAGGGATCCAGGCTCATCCTCGGGCTCTCCTGGCCTCGGCAGGGTCCCTGCTCTCTTGATAAACAAGTGAAGAGGGAGGAGGGCTGTGACAGATGGTGACACCGCGGTGGCATTTGCCACCTGCCCCAGCCCACATGGCCGCACACAGTGAGGGAGGGGGGGATGATGTGTTTTTTGGGAGTGATCCAGCATGAGCTATCACAGCCGGCCCCAGAGCATAGAGGCCTCTGATGCAGGGACAAGAACTGAGGTGACAGGGGACCCATTTGGCTGATGGTGACATCCCATGAAGGGACCCTGGGGCCAACTCTGCCTGACTGCAAGGGCAGATGTCCTTCATCTCTGCCCCTGCAGCTCCCCTGGTCCCTGGTTTTGTAGGGACAGGGTGATGGCAAGCCTGAATGTCCTTGGTCTGGGATGCTTTGGGGATGTCTGGGTGCTAGGGCAGCCCCTCCGGGAAGAGACTGCACCCCATTAGGGACTGCACCCCATTAGGGTGCAGGGTTCAGGGCAGCCTCACAGAGCAAAGTGGGGGCTGTGGGAGACCTTCGGAGCAGAGCTGGGAGGGCAGCTTGCTTCTTGGCTCTTTTCCCAGCTAAATGAAAAAAAAAAACCCAACCCGAAACATGAGAAAAACTTTCCAAGTGGGATCCATCAATGTCCTGGCTTTTCCTCCTTTCCAGCACAGGGATCTCAACTGGTACAGGAGCCCCAGCATCCCTATTGCCTCTGGAGCACAGCAGGGAACTTGGCTTCTCACCATCCCCAACTGCAGATGGAGCTTTGCAGAGGGGTTTGTGGGTGATTTCTTAGAAAAGCACTTTCCCACCTCATGCTGGAAAACCACATTTCATGGGAATAACGGGATTTGCTTTCGCCTCTTGTGGTTTTTGATGATTTCTCTCCATTCCTCTTCTCTCAATTCTCAGACCAAGCAAAGAGCCAGTCATGAGCAGGGAAAAGCTTCATGCTGGGAAAGATGCTCTGGATTGGGGACAGGCGCAGTGCCACCGGAGCAGGCAGCCCAGGGATGGGGGTGACAGGGTGACAGATTGTGAGACCATTCAGCAGCACCCGCACCCCATTGCAACGGGCCAGCTAAATCACTTGCCTTCAAAATGATCGCATTTTGCTAAAATAAACATTCAATCTCTTATTTACATCCATGCCCCTTCCCCCTGTGCATCCTTGGACATCACAGAGCCGCTGGGAAAGAAAGGTTTGACTCCTGCAGTGCAGTAAAGCCTGATTTGGGGACATTTAGGGGGAAGAGGGAGGCTGGGTGTCATCACCCCAACCACAGATAAAGCTCAAGATAAATCTTTAAGGTTTGAACCCCCAGCCCTAGCTGCTTTGCCAGGCTGCAACACCTACATCAGGGCTCAGCCACACTCAGTCATCCCTACTCCATCCTTCTGGGGCTCTGGGAAGCAGAGCTGAGTGTCCTGGGGGAGGCAGAGCAGGGACTCCAACGCCTGCCTGCAGCCCTCGAGCTAAGCCATGGCCTCTTGGGACCAGGCTGGCTTTGTCTCCCTCCTCCATCGCTGCAGCATCCTTTGTTTGGGCTGGCTCGCTCCTGCTCGCCTCCCGCTCGCTCCTCTCCCCAGTCCCCCGCGCACCCCCTTGCCCGCTCCTCCTCTCTCTCTCACGTCAAACATAAGCTGCTTGTCTTCACTTTCAAAGCCTTTCCCAGCTGCTCCCACCAGCCGGGAGAAGCCAGAGCCTATTTCCGCTGAGCCCGTGGCCAATCCAACACCCATATCTCAGCCCCAAAACCCAACAGCCACCCCAACACTTGTATCTCAGACTTGAGAACCAATAGCCACCCGGAAAACCCATATCTCCGCCCCAGGAATCCAAACAGCCACCCCAACACCTGTGTGTCAGCCCCAGAAACCAGCAGCCACCCCAACATCTGCATCTCAGTCCTGGGAACCAGCAGCCACCCCAATGTCTGCATCTCAGCCCCGGGAACCAGCAGCCACCCCAAGATCCATATCTCTGACCCAGGAACCAGCAGCCACCCCAACATCTGCATCTCAGCCCCAGGAAACAACAGCCACCCCAACACCCATGTATCAGCCCCAGGAACCAATAGTCACCCCAACATCTGTATTGCAGCCCCAGGAACCAGCAGCCACTCCAGTGTCTACATCTCAGCCCTGGGAACCAGCAGCCACCCCAAGATCCATATCTCTGACCCAGGAACCAGCAGCCACCCCAACATCTACATCTCAGCCCCAGCAACCAGCAGCCTCTCCAACATCTGTATCTTAGCCCTGGGAACCAACAGCCACTCCAGCATCCATATCTTTGACCCAGGAACCAGGAGCCACCCCAACATCTGTATCTCTGACCCAGGAACCAACAGCTTTCCCAACACTTGTTTCTCAACTCCAGAAACCATCAGCCACCCCAATATCTGCATCTCAGCCCCTGGAACCAACAGCCACCCCAACATCTGCATCTTCAGCCCCAAGAACCAGCAGCCACCTCAACACTCACACCTTCATAACTGGTGCGCCACCAGCCCTTCTCGCCCACCCGTGCAGCTCCTTCCTCTACCACCCCGGGGACATGGTGCCCTCAGGGATGCTGGTCATGCCTACAACAGCCACATGCCATCCTGTTCCAGCCATCAGTTATCCCCCGACCCTCAGTTCCAGCCATCAGTTATCCCCAGCTCATGATGAGCCGAAGATGGGGCAGTCTGGGGGCTGGGGGACAGTAGGTGACCCCCAGGTGCTCCAGTGAGGGACACGGAGAACAGATGTGTTGATGAGGAGAGCTGGAGGACAGATGGGTTGATGACGTGACCGGATGATCGCACAGAGCAGTGATCTGGAATCCAGCAGGACCCTGCAGACCCCCCCAGCTCCTGACACCCTCTCCTAGTGTTGGGGAACACCCTGGGTGGGGTCAAATCAGGGCAGGAAGGTCATACTGAAGACCCTCCTTGTAGGGTCTCCCCTGGACCAGACACGTCCCTGTTCCCTCCAGCCTGGGGGTCCCACCATGCTGGGAAGAGCAGAACGCTGACCCCAGAGTACCTTACTCCTCCAGAAAAGAGGAGACTACCTGTCCCACAACCCAGCCGTGATCCACCATGAGCATCTACTACCCCTGCCCAGACTCTGCACCTCCTGGAACCCCCGTGGAGGACTGGAAAGGGGTTCCCAGCTCAGATACTTCCCCGCGGACACCCCCGAGGTGCAGAGGGGGGTGAAGACACCCCAAGGTGCATAGGTCCCCAAAGCTGGAGGATGTGATTTTGGGGATCTCAGGGGCTGTGGTGATGGGAACCTCAAGAGCAGGCAGACCATAGACCACAGGGACAGGCAGGTTGGTGTTCCCCAAGGGTGGAGAACCAGGAGGGAACCCCAATGACTCAAGGAGGGTCCGGAGAGGGGCCTGGGGTGGGGGAATGGGGCTAGTGCGCTGGTCGCCCCGATACCGCGGGGATGGGCACTGGGGGTTGGGGGAAATCCGGGTGGCCGTTTGTTTCCCGGTGACAGAGGAGCCGGGAGAGCAGATCGCCCCGACACCGCAGAGAAGGGCGGGGGGGAGCTTCCCGGTGGCGGAGGAGCCGGGTGGCGGGGGGGCCCGATACCACCGGGGATGGGCAGGGATCCGACCGGCGGTTTCCCCGGTGCCGGAGAAGCCGAGAGAGACGGCGTGGACCGGCAGCGGAGGAGCCGTGCAGGCGGGTCGCCCCGATACCACGGGGATGGGCAGAAAGGGGGGTCCCCGATGGCGGAGAAACCAGGAGAAACAGTGTCCTTGACATCACAGGGACTGGGGGGTCGGGGGGGGACGGGGGACTTCCCGGTGGCGGAGAAGCTGTGCGGGCGGGTCGCCCCGATACCGCGGGGATGGGCAGGGATCCAGGTGGCCGCTTCCCGGTGGCGGAGGAGCCGTGCGGGCGGGTCGCCCCGATACCACGGGGATGGGCAAGGGGTTTCCCGGCGGTGGAGGAGCCGGGAGAGAGGGTGGCCCCGGTACCGCGGGGACAGGTAGAAGAGGAGCAAGGAGAGGAGGGGGGTGGGGAGAGTCGCCCAGATAACACGATGACGGGCAGAGAAGGTTTCCCGGCGGCAAAGGAGCCGGGAGAGGGGGTCGCCCCGATACCGCGGTGATGGGCGCACGGGGAAGATCCGCGCGGCGGGGGCGTGTTGGGGAGGGTGGGGAGAGACCGGGGACCAGCATCCCGAGACCGGGAAGGGTCCCCGGGGACACCGGGAAGCGCCGGGGCACGGTCGCCCGTTACCTATGGTGGTGATGACGGTGATAGCGAAGTAAAAGGAGCCGGCGAATTTCCACTGGACGCCGGCCTTGTGCGGCTTGAGCTTGAGGACGACCCACTCGAGTTCGCGGTAGCTCTCGGCGCTGAGGTTGTACTTGCTCTTGAGCTCCTGGCTCTTCGCCTCCAGCCGCCGCCGCTCCGCCGTCTCCTCCTCCGACTCGAGCGCGTCGAAGACGGCGGCTCCCACCAGCAGGTAGGTGAAGGTGCACATGATGAGCGCCAGCGTCCGCACGTTCTGCCGCTTCATGGTGCGGGGGGGGCTCGGCGGGGCGGCGGGGCCGTCTGGGGCATGGCGGCGGCGGCGGCGG
>WAAB01001243.1:0-108350 GCA_013389865.1 Piaya cayana
TTCTATGATTCTGTGACAAAGAGCCTACACAGAAAGCTTTTGGTAGACCACCTTAAGCCTGAGAGATAGGGGACAATTAATACATTACTGAGATATTTTCAACTTACTCTTTGCTGCACCTGTTAAGTTTTCTGTGCCCCTTCACTGCTCCTGGGTAGGGAAGACATCACTTGGAAATGCTGACAACAGAGCTCCCTGGTTGTGAAGTAAATGAAATCCCCTCTTGAACAAATCTTCCTCACAGAAATAAAAGGCTCTGTGCTTTAGGCCTTTTTGTATTCTGCTTGTCTCACCACCACTATTTTCACCCTGATTTGAGAATATACAAATGTTTCAGGCAGAGTCTCTATATTTGGGCAAGCTGTATCGACATATCTGAATCCACCTAAACCTGACCTACAAGTTAAGCTATTTTTACAAAGCCTAAAGAGACATCAATTTTCTACTTAAAACAGATAGCCACAGTAAAATTTAATGCTGTAATTCCAACTCCTATGGCAGTTAAAACATTTTAGGATGGGATTATTCAATGTAATTCAGTGACACTGAATCCATTTAATTGTCCTGAAGTTCAAAACCCACATTTTGGTATCTTTTCTACAGAGATAGGAAAATGTTAAACTTTTTAAATTAAAGAAATACATTTTCTTACTTGACACTGGAATGCATATATTACTTATAAAATGAATAGACCTGGAAAATACAGAAATTGCTTTATCAACGCTGAAAGGTACCCATGCAGTTTAAATCTGCAGACCTGCTCTGATATGCCAAAACCCAAAATGGACAGAAATACCTGGCAGTCAGTGGGAAGCAGAAATCCCTTATACGGTGAAAAAAATATAGACATTCACAAAGGAACTGTGGGGCTTAAATCTCAGTCTTTCTCAAAATACAGCAAATCAAAGCATCCTGGATATTTTATTTAATATACAGCCTCCATCTAACATACTGAGAAAGAGACACTCGGTCTGTTGGATTTATTACAGCTTTACAAAGTGGGTTTTTTTGACAGTAATTTTTTCTGTGAATAGCAACACTGGTGTTTGGAGCAGCCTGTGAAGCAGAGGCTTGGGGTCCTCGGCCTCTCTGTTTACAGTTATGCTGCCACTTCTCGTGTTGCCTGTGCAGGTCATATGGGAATAGTCCAAAATGCGCCAATACACATTTTTTTTTGTCTCCTCAGAACACTGTTTTTCACACTATTATCGTTAAAAGAATGCCAGGGATTACACTTATAATTAGGCATCTCTAAAAAATAAAATTTAAGTATTTACTTCAGACTCAGCTGCCTATACTCAACTGTACATACAGACAAGCTAAACATATCTGGTTCACTGCTTTTTAAGTCAGATATTCCGCTCTATTTGTGATTTGAGGTTACAACAGCAAAGGAGTCTTCCAATTCTGTATCTGTACATGGCTGTCACAAAGTCAGAAAGAAAGCCTCATTTCCCATCCTTGAAAGCTGAGTTTCCTGCAGGATATGAACCCTCTGCATTTCTCCCACTAACAAATATCAGAAAAAACCTGTTTACACTCTTTTTTTGTTGTCAACAGATTCTAGTGTCACATTATCTTCTAATGCTTATCCATCTGAGGGATGTGGAAAGCTTGAAATGATTTTTTTTGTGTGTTCAACAATGCTAATCTGATATTTCTATTATTTCTGATCAGCCCAAGTGATTAAGGGGCATAAAGCAGAATTTTTATGAAGCTGCTTTCAAGGAAAGCAGCATTTCTTGTGATATTAGTAGCTGTGATTTGCCCCAGGAGCCAATGCCTCTGAACAGCTGAAACAGTCTCTTCAGATGCTGCCACCAGCCAGCACAGCTGTGACAGTCATACCCCACAGCACAGATTTCTTTTAAAAACTAGCAATCCATAAGTCATTCTCTGATAAACCGTAAACTTGGAAACCCATCCTTTCACCTCCACTGCATCAGTTCTTACACGTGAGGAGTCAAAGTTATGCGTCCACTTCTGGGAAGAAATGTTTTCTGACCATTTGAAGGGAAACTTCTGCTTCTGGAGGAGTTTAGGAGCTTTCTGCATCCTCCCATTATTACTAGAGCATCCCTTTTAACACGAGTCCAACTACAGGAAGACAACAATACAGCTGGAATTTTTATGAATCAAATCTCGTTCATAGATTCAAATAATTTCTGCCATTAAAACGGTTTTGGTCACAGAAACTTCAGGGTTATTAGTGCTCAACAGATGTGACTTAAAGATTGAAGGGGTAAGAGAGTTTTCTTCTGTTGGGAAAGAGAAAGTCTAATGCAGTGCCTTGCTTTGAGAAGACTTGACAGTGCAGCATTATGGGGACTGCACCTTCAAGAACGTGGCCATTTGACTCCAAAAAGAAATGTTTTGTCAGGTATCAGACACTTCTGTATTTCAGTGATTTATTTTAAAGCATCTCATTCAACAGAGATGAATACCTGCCAAGTCTCATGCTACAATGATGTCTCCTGTGGCAGAAGTAAGAAGTGACTCAAGGGTAAATTGCAGACCACACAAGCAGAGATTGCACAAGTGAGGTTATCGCTGACCATCAGCTATGGAAGCAAATACAGACAGCAGACATACAGATGGGGTCAAACTATCAGACACTTTACAGAGAATTGTAGATCTAAAAATCAGTGTAAAAATCCAACCATCAGCCGTTTGGTATCAAGTGAGTGTTATGGAAAACTGCTGAAGGTAGAAGGTTCCTTAGTGATTCCCCAACCAAGGGCAGTAGAAATCCATGTTGAATACATAGTCAACAAGCCTCATACTGGAGGATAATACCTCTAGTTATTTTCAGTCAATAACAAGCAAAAAATACCCAAGTGTATCTGACAAAGAGGGACTGGAAGTATTGGAGGGTTTTGAAGTGTTAAGACAGAAAGCTGCTTATTTCATTCAATTTGAGAGGTGAAGAGGGAACTGTGCCACAGTTTGGAGGCAAGAATAAAAATTCCAGGAAACGGTCTCACGAGACAACTGATAGCACTCATCCATAGTTGGTGACACTCTGACTCTTTCATGAAAAAGGCAATTTTGCTTCCCAGAAAAATATTCTGGCACTGGGGATTCAAGAGGACAAGGCTCTCACAGCGATTTCTGACTTTCTAACCCATATTAATATCTACAGTTATCAAATCCAGAACTTCAAACTGTGACTTGTTACAAAGAGGATGCTCAAAAACTACCAAAAAGTATCTCTTTTGTTATATGTTTACAGCTGAAGAAATCCCATCCATTTACCCATTTCTTCCCCAATAAATTCTGCTGTTTTAATGCAGCTTAGCAGAGAAGTCTCACCAGGAATGAAGTTGTGTTATACATCACAAACGTATGCTATCAGTTGAAGATATTCTTAAAATAATTTAAAATAACAATTGATTTTATAGAAACAGAAGCACTTAAAACAAAAATCTTGATTCAGTGGAGTGGGACAAAAGATTTATATTAAGTTCCTCTTATGGCATATTTTTGTTCATTTAATCAGGTATTGTCTTTGGTAGATATAAAATTGAGCATGTGCATGAGACCTGGATATCTGAAATTCCACCTCCTCCTTTTCAAATGCAACCCTTAAGTGTACTGTAATTAGATAAAACTATCTCCCTAACAAATTAATTAGAACAGCACATAGGGATGATGCTTTGGAAAGGAACATTTGTTTTCTAGGAAAACTCACTATAAAAAGCCTAAGTGTTTCTTGGACAAGTTGCCTGAATTGAAAATTTCCCTTTCCAAAAGAAAGGACAAATGTCATAAAGCCTTAGAAACCAACATTTTTTTTAAGACACACAACTTTTCAGTTTTGTTTCTCTTCTCTAGGAAAGAGATGGAAACAATTAGAGAAAATACAGGAAGAAAATTTCTAGGAAAAATGGAGCATGACTGGCAAACACAAACATTTAGTGTGAATTGAATTAATTTTACATTGTAGCCTTTTGCACTTCTGAGGAAATTAATTCTGGGAACTACAAGATGAGAAGTCACTGGCTTGTTTCCAGTACCTCCTCACAGTCATCTGCTTGAAAATCCGCTTCAAAATTGCATATTTATTTTGGATGAATTACCCGTTTCTAGTGTTTTGAAGGGTAAAGACAGACAGCTAAAATGTTTACATTAAAGACTAGACACCAGTAGAGGAACTGCTAATTGTTTGCATACAAAATTATTTTTCTTAAAAAGAATAAAAAGCAATAAAAAAGGTGGTTGAGGTTTTGGAAGTCATTCAAACTTTTGTCCAAAGAAATGGCTATACTTGTGAAACAAACTACTGTCCACTCACTGCCAATTAATAACTCCAAAATAAGTATTAAAGAAAATATTCAACTTTGAAAACTAGCTTAGGAGAGAGCATTGGTTCAGGTCACTCGCACTAAAGTGACTGGTTTTGTGAAACACACACAAATCTCTAACTGTAACTAATCCCTAAACAGGAATGTGGGCTGATGATTCTAAGACCTAAATTTTAAACAAGTGATCCTGCAGAACCCACGAAATAAATGGTTTTAGTACACGAGACCCCCTATATGCAACACCAAGCTTAACAGTCAGTCATGTCAAGCCTGCTTACTCAAATAAGTGACCCTGATGCAAGATAAAGTTGGTGTTCTCAACAAAATAAAATTTCATTCTTACCTCTTAATCAAACATTATGACATGTGAATGGTTTACAACTGCACCTTATTTTTACTAATAGATGTACTTACTACCACGCTGCAATGTGAATTAAATCGTTAAAATTGCAGGACTCAGCCTGACATTTCCTCCTGCCTCACAGACCATCAAACCACGGCTGCTAGGATATAGGAAGTTATATTTGTTCCGAATGTCGTGTTTGGTGTTATGCTGTGGTTCAAAAAGTTGTAATCTGTACAGTAACATTTTGCCTGCCTGGCAACAGGAACGATTTCTATTTGCATGGTAATGAGACATTTTGTTTGACAAGGTGTTGAAGGAAAAGATGCAATAATTTTAACAGTTGGGTGTTACAATAAAACCATTCAATGAGTCTGGGTGAAAACACAGCTTCAATACCAAACTTTATGCGCGTGGACCATGGAGCAGGAAATGGGAGTAAATACTACTGAAAAACATGGTCAGAGCACCCACCTGTATTAGTTGAAATATTAAACTACACAGTGGAAAGGAAATCTCTTGCATTGTTTCACTGTAGATCCATCTCCCAGGAAGCAACAAAGACTCCAAAGACAGACAGACAGGCTGGCAGCAGCACAGACACAGCGAGATTTCCATCTTGCTTAACCCCTAACCAAAATGAACTTGAACTCTACCTCTGTGCTAACCAAGAGCCCTGATGTTAACTTTAAATAATCTAATTAACCTGAAGTATGCAATCTTCTCCCTTCTTTGCCCTAGAAAAAACAAAGTTTGCTTTTGCTTTAGGAAAACTGGTATTCATATTGGATCATCTGTATTGCTGAAAATGTGATATTATCTTTGACCTCAGACACATAGCTTGAATAATGAGGTAGGCATTTGACTAGATGATAAACTGAGATCTTATTTCCTCTGCACTGAGAAATTTAACTAAGGCCAGTGCAGCAGAAGTGTTCAAATGGGTTAAAAAAAATAAGTCACACGGTTTTACCAAATCAGTGAATGAAGGCAGCCCACTGATATCATGGAAAAATGATCTGAAATATTTCCCTAGACTGGAATTTAAAACACACATACAATTATTAAGTAGCTAGTTAACCTGCCAGCATTTAACTGACATCCCCCAGATTAATGGTACCACTTGTTCCCCAGGCCTTCAGATCTCAAGCAGGCTGATGCTCAGCCACTGCAACCTTCCATGTGGCTGGAGCATCTCTCCTCAAGCAGAGTTCGAAGGGATGCCCTTAGGGGTGGAAAGGGTCATAAAGAAACAGAAGTCCTTGTTAGTGGAAGGCATCAGAATGTCACTATTTTAATCCATGCTCCAGGAAGGTCGAGTTGTGTAACAATTACCTGCAATTCAAGGAAAGCCTGTCCATTCATCCCTTGCCAGCCCATAGCAACCCCCTAAGCCTTTACGCAGGTATTTTTACTTGTTGTTTATTTTCTACCTGCTGCCAGTCTCCTAAAGAAGGACTTCATCAAACAGCAGTATAGATAACAAAATAAAACAACAGTTAGATGAAGTAATCATGAAATAACCAGCGTTATTGCCTTCAGTGCTGCTGCCTGACAGCCCAGGGTGGTGCCAGCAAGTCACACGCATTTGGGAACTCAGTTGAGTTCTGCAGAGATGTGCTGCTATTTCTTTCTTTCTTCTTCTAAGCTGTTCTAAATTATTCAAAACATAACTCAGAAAGAGGTTAGCAAAAGTTACTGAGAGGCTTCTTCTACCAGTGAGTTCCATTTGGAAATGAAGCATTTCAGCATTTCTGTTGCAAAACTAGTATTTCACTCAGCAACTGGGAAGTTACCAAAAACTTGCTGCTGTTCACAGCAACTGGTTTTTCTTTCCTTGTCCAAGCAGATGCCAAACTACTGCCAGAACACTCACACTTTTATAATCTACCCCTTAACTCATGCAATAGAAGCTAAAACTAGCATTGCCAACCCTTGCCCCATGTTGCAATGTGAATCAAAAAAGCAACAAGCATTGCATTAGCTTTCATAACAATTCATCTTGTTAAAAAAGCCAAGAAGCATTTTTGCTTTTACTAAGGAAATTTCAGATTTTGTCTGTATGTGCTTGGCTGTGTGTTCTTCAGCTTTACAGATTTGAACCCCAAACCATGAAGATTAAGGTATGCTTCAAGTCTAAAGAAACCAGTGATGTGGTACTTGCCTTCAAAACCATACACACTTGGTGTTTCATAGCTTTTGCTTCGCTGCTAGAGAATTCACATGACTGTATTCCATTTTCAAAGTTAATATTTAAGTGAATTCACCTGTGGCCACCGTATTTTTGCTTGTTACTCTGTGCATAAGAAACACCATGTTCCTCAACCTAGGTTCAGTCATGATAAACAGTACAGTTTTGAAATTACTGTATATAATTCTTTGATGTAAGAGGTCATCAACCTTTTGGAGAGTATCAGTCTGACCTGGTGTCCCTGCAGACTGTCACCATTGCCAAACACATTTGGAACAGGACAAGACAAACTCTGTGGCAGATGATTACGTTACAGAATATCCCTTCTGAAGCTTTTCCAACACCCAGCAACATCATAGCTGTTTCATGCCCCATAGCGTAGGGTTTACTTTGCATCTAATGTAGCCACATATATCATTATCTGCATAAACATCTCAACTCTGTCAAAAGTGCTACAAATTTTGCCATTTAATGACAAAATCTATGAAGTTGTCTCAGGTCTCCTTTTCCCCTTCCCTTCATCAAAACCTTCTATTCATTCTCACAGAAAATAAAGGTCCCAAAATTGTGGGAGGGGAGGAGGTCTGCACACCAGCACCTGAGGAGAGTGCAGTAAGAACATGATATGATTAGGAGAAATGAACAAAATAAAGAACCACCATGCCAGAGCCCCTATTTTCCTTTATCACAAGCACCGTTATTTTGATTCATGTTTCAACTGAAGCAAACACCAAAAGCAATTTGTGTAATAATACGACAGAAAGTTAAACAAGAGTAAGCAAACTGCAGGAAATTCATCACCAGAGAACACAATAGCAAACAAGCATGTCCCAAGGAACAAAGCAAGAGGTGAAGACAACAATGAAACAGCAAGAATGCATCCAGTGTATACAAGAGGGAAAGCACAGTGAGGGCAAGAAGCCAGACACATTACACATGACATAAGTAAATAAATCAAAGGATGCGAGATTAAAACCTGAATTAACTGGAGGAGGGAGAGAGCTATAGCACCTCCATAGAGGTGTCCGCCCCACAGAGATTAATATCACACAGTCTATGAAAAGTCTGATTTGTACTGGCTGAGCAGGGAAAGGAAGAAAAAGATTCACATTTCAAAATCTGAGAGCTAAAATAATAACCAGTGTCACTATTCCTCAATTTTCAAACTGCAGCACCCATAAGACAACACAGGATTCCTGAAAGTAGCTCATGATAATTTGGATTTATATTACAAGAAAATTATGTTTTAGTTTGGCTTTAAACTGTAGTTAAATAAGGCAAATTCAAAAGCAAACAGAAAACTAAGCGGTTTTTTTCACTTACGTTTTAAGAAGTTTTAATTATTTTCTATTATATTCCAGCTCATGTCTAGTCAGAGTTCTACTTTTCATATCTTTCCTGTAGACTTATCAAAAAAACAAAGCAGTAAAACTTCTGTTTCACCGAGTTCTTTTATATTATTTTTTTATTCTGTACACAGTGACTTGAAGCTTCAGATAAATATCAGCTGTTCTTTGGCTGGGTATTTTGAGAAGCATCAATATCACAAAGTCTTCAAATGCAAATCAAGTTCACTTCAAGCATCACAGTCTCACTGCAAACAGGAACAGCAGAAGCATGGAAAAAAAGTTATATGAAATAAGGTTTTCCAAAATATTTGTGGTATTTTTCAATGCAATATCCCTGCCACTCGATGCACTGCTCTAAGGGATTGTGCAGGCCATGGACTGGATACAGCATGAGCCAAGGCATGGTGCCACTCCAGTGCCAAGGGCTGCAGAGGACACAACTACCATTCAGGCAAAAATCAAAATTGCCCAACCCTGCACCTTCTAGGAAGGAAAAAAGATCCAGAATAGAGACATTTTTTTTCCTCCTTCACCACCGGACAGTAACAGCCCTCTATGCCAAACTTGGGTTTTGCTCTTGCTGCAGTCTTATTGAAGAGGAAAATCAACTGAAAAGGAACACCTTCCTACACCTTCCTATCAGTTATTCATAAGAATATGCAGAAAGATGTTACAGTGACTTGCAACAACTTAATTAATAAAGAAATAGGTACAGGTGAGGACCGTCATATCCTTGAAGTTATTTCATAGAATCACTAGGTTGGAAGAGACCCACCAGATCATCGAGTCCAACCATTCCTATCAAACACTAAACCATGTCCCTCAGCACCTCATCTACCTGTACCTTAAACACCTCCAGGGAAGGTGAATCAACCACCTCCCCGGGCAGCCTCCTCCAGTGCCCAATGACCCTTTCTGTGAAAAAGTTTTTCCTAATGTTCAGCCTAAATCTCCCCTGGTGGAGCTTGAGGCCATTCCTGTCCTATCCCCTGTCACTTGGGAGAAGAGGCCAGCTCCCTCCTCTCCACAACCTCCTTTCAGGTAGTTGTATGGAGCAATGAGGTCTCCCCTCAGCCTCTTCTTTTCCAGGCTGAACAACCCCAGCTCTCTCAGCCGCTCCTCATAAGACCTGTTCTCCAGTCCCTTCATCAGCTTTGTTGCTCTTCTCTGGACGTAGGTAGGCAAACGTTGAAGGACAATGTAAAATTACGGCCGTCACAAAAACAGTCATACATTGTTACCCTATGGTTGTAACCCTGGCTACTTATAAATCATATTTAAAGAAGTCAAGTGTGATATGATGGGACATCACATTGGCAAGATCACAGCATCATCAAAAGGCTATGACATGGATGGATAAAACTGCTGACTTTTAGTAATTTCATATGAAACAAATTTCTTGTTACTAAAGTAACAGTAAAAAAGTCAAGAGAAAAATCATATGGAAAAATATAAAAACTTAAAGTCCTCCTTTGTTCCAGGTTTTCCAACCACCTGCTGGCAAACTGCATTATATGGGTTTTTTCTTTTTGAAATATAAAAGCCCTGTGAGAACTAAATGAAATAAATCTAAGTATACTCAACATTTTCCAGAGCATTTATTGATTAGGGGATTTTCATGTTAAAAAGTGGTACACGTGTTTCTTCAACCCATTTCTCCCCCCCTTATGTGTAGAATGTTGAGGAAGGCAAATGCATGAAGCAGCAAATAATGCACTGCAAATTTCAGTTTTAGATATGTGAGTCCACAAAATTAATGAGTGTCTTTGGAGTAATAATATGTAGACTTCACAGAGAACCAGGAAAGATTATGAATGCTGTTGACCTAGAAGAAGTAATAGAGAATTCAGTATTCAGTACTGAAGAACAATTTATAAGCGAGTAAAGTCTAGCATGCAATATGACTGCTTTCTGTTGACAGATGGCAGAGAAGTGTCTTCTCCATTCTCTCTCATTAAAATAATTATGGCAATGTATGTTAGCCTCTCTTCAAGTCTGGCATTTTCACAGCGCATTCAGGGGCATCATCATTGCAGGAGTAAGGTTAAATAATAATGGAAACACTTCTCTGGCATGCAAAGGGCATTTGATACTAAACTTACCTGCTTCCAGAAATAACAGCAGGAAGAAATTTGTAACCTCAGAGTAAATGAAACTATTTAACGTATTTTAACAGGAGGTTAATTAGAGCTCTCTGCTAACTTGAGAAATGCATCCCAAAACCAGGTCAAGCCATGGTTAGGCTGATGAGCCTTTGCCTTACGTAACTCCTCCAGAACCAGGCTTGTTTCTCGTTTTTACCTTCACTGCCAATTGCTCACTATAAAACTGTAAATCAGATGCAGTCCTGTGTGAAACTTCTTCCACAGCTGTCAAATAATAAAGTCTGCAAAACTACGGAGAAAAAAATTTAGGTTACTAGAAGCCATGTCAAAAATATTCCACGTTCAAGTGTATTTCTTCCACTGCCAGTGCATTTGTGTCTGCTGCTCCAGCAACACACTGAGGGAGGCTGGGTGGTATTCAGGGAGGCACATAGCACTAGTCTAGTTATCTCCTCTCCTCCTAATTACTCCGATGGGTTGTTAGTGACACAAGTTAATTATCGCCACGTAACAGGGTTTCAATACTGTAAGTCAATGTCCCCACCACAATGCGTGACATTAACACTGCGTGATGTCATGGCTGAGCAAAAATTATCTGGTGTCAGCACTGTACATTCCACCGTTTCTCGTTGCTGTTCTCCCCAATATGATTCACTTTCATTATTTATGAGACTTGTCTCACTAACCCTCAGCAACGGTTCCAAATAATGATAGGAATCTGTCAGTGTAGGATTGTATTTCTCAAAACAATAACCACAGTTCCTGGAAATGTCAATATGTCAATTGAGGGTAACACATCTCTCAATAAACCAATATTTTGTAAAAACAAAACAAAATCTAAAAAAAAAAAAAATCATACACAGAAAATGGAAATTTGAGTTCCACCAAGCTCTCTTCCTACAATGCTAGGCAGAAAAATTCAGCCTTCCCACCAGATGGTGGAGACAGAAAAGTACATTAGTATTTTCCCCAATTACAAAACTTGAAGAATTCAATGTTTTAGTATCTAATATCTATGAAACACCATGAGAAAGGAAATGAGGGTCTTGACGAAAGTCAAAGAGTTTACAGTATGGCAGAAATCAAACTTAAATTCAAGGTATAGAAAAACTAATAGGAGCTATATTTTAGACAATTTCCTGAAAAAAAAAAGAGAAGTTAAGAGTTGGTATCATTACAAATGGCCACTGAAGTTGCACTAAAAACTGTTTTCAGGAACAATGTGCACAATGCTGCAGATCAACAACATCTTACTCCTAACAGTGGAGAAGTTGCATGAGCTTTGTTCTTCTCCTTTATATAAAGCTTAGCAAAAAATTGTCATAAGGTCAAACCATGCAGTTCTCAACAGCTCAATCCTGAAACTAATGATTTAGAATTTTAAGCTACTCAAATGAACTTCTGTACCACATTTGAAATCAGCTTTGTGCATTGCTGCGTTTTACCTTAAGCCAACAAGAGTAAAGGGAGTGATCATTCCCTGCCTTCAGTTCTAGATAAATATAACATATAAGCCTCTTAATAAGCCTTATGTTTCCATTCATACACCCATTCTGTCAGAATCCTAGAGGCCAACATTTATGAGAGAAAATATTTTTATTAACGAAGCAGTTTTGTAAGTACTTATGTATCTATAGTGTAGCTCTATGAGATGTACATAGACATACTACATTCACTGACTGACGATTCATCTAAACAAGTGATACTCAAGTATTTATTTGCTACAAAGTAAACCCTAAAAAATGCAGTAAAGCCATTTAATTGCCTAGATTACAGGGTTTTTTATAAAGCATTTTTTCCACAAAGGCCTTATCCCATCCAAGGTTATATTATACTGATTTTCCTTCACGAGCAAAAAGGTTACAAAATACAAGTTTCACCATGAAGATCCTTCTCGGGATATATCAGTAGCATTAACAGACAGGTAGGAAAACCCTAAAGCTATTTCAGATGATGCTTAAATTATCAGAAAATTTAGAGACGGTTTGTCATTTTCTAAATTCTAGGATATTGAGATTTACAATATGAGAACTGAAAGCATACCAAAAAGAAAAAAAAAAGGAGGAAAGATAAAGGAAGTTCTACAAAACTGACCATCTACAGAAAATGTACAAGATTTGTTAGAGGAATGTTCAACTAAAAAGCAAACTTGTTCTAAAGCACAATACAAAGAATATTAAAAGCACTAAAGTTTCTGTTCCCCCTTGCAACACTCACACCTCTGTGCTGGGAACAGGGAAATACGCCTATCTATTTTGAAGCATATAAATTTATCAGAACAATAAATCCCTGCCCATGACACAAACTACAAATAACTACACAGACCTCTCTAACAAATCATCTTGAATTTAATCTTTCCAAACCGAAAGGCTATATTTGGCTAATACAGACTTTTCCAGAATATTCCAATTTCTAGACTTTACAGAACAATGATTATCTGATCTGTGAGACCTGATTTAAAAGAAAATTAAATAAACATACCAGTTTCACATGATACTACATGCGTAGGTAAAAGTGGTAATTAAACAGTGTATATCTTTCAAAATGTATAATCTCCAATTATCAAGGAGTATTATGTAGGTCAGTAAATATAACAGAGTTAGGAGCGACAGCATGAAATTACAAGATGCACGTCTGCGGTGAACAGCAGAGGAGGAACACAGGTATGCTAAGCCACTGCAGTTTCTCAAAGGCAAGTGCAGAAATCTTTACTCTTGCGAAAATCAAAGACCAGGCTAAAGAAGTGCTCAAAGGAAGAGATGGGCTGTCTTCCTCTAACCCCAATGGCAAACACCTCTGACCAGAAGGCAAGAGTAATAACTGGGTGGTTTCTCAGTAACCTGTACCAAGCAGTCATGAAAGCCACCCACATTAAGGATCTCCTTCAGAGGTAGTAAAAAACAATGAAAGATGTAAGTATCAGAAGGCTATGGAGCTTGAGAAATTAAGAACTATAAACAATCAGCAGTAGAGAGATGATCCGAGAGACTAAATAACTGAAAAGGCTAAGCCATTAACCTGTACAGGTACTAGTCTTACTAACAGCCCCAAGTGTCAAGAGGTCCTGAAAAAAGCTGTGCTGTTCTTGTCATTAAGAACAGGAACAAAGCATAATTTTGACTATATCCTCCATTAAGAATGGAACAATGAGTTTGTTCTCTCTCTGTAAGGGATATTCCTCACTCAGCTGGTTCAAAGACAATCCTGACTCATCGCTTGTTCCTAACAGTAAGTGCTCGAAAACGAAGAAAACCAACATTTCCTTAAGTATTTGACATAACTCCAGAAGACATCTGTGCTATCAAGTTCCTTTATTTAAACAACAGCAAGAAAATACTATCTCAGCAATGTGGTAAACTTTGAGTTTCCTCACTGTCTTTCGTGATGTGACCCATGGGGGTCTATCCTTCCCTGCATCCTGCAGCTGCCTCCATCATACTGATCATTTTTTCATTATCCATTTGTTTTTTTCCCCTATCCTCCTTATTCTTTCCAGTCCTTTAGGTTTCTGTTCCTTGTCTGCTTGCCAACTCTATATGCTTTTCTACATCACAATTTTGGTTACTACTTTTATAACACTACCTCACGAAGTTATAATTACTATGTATCATGTTGCATCCTGATCTCTTAGTGCCTCCTCAGATTAGAAGCAGTTCTACAGCTTTCCTCTAAAGATCATCTTTGCCCTTTCCCCTAAAAATCTGTGTCATCCTTGACACTGCTGAGTCTGGATGAAGAAGAGTCCATCATACTTCCAGTCCTGGAAAAGTTCCACTTCACTTCTTGCTTACACTGTTGAAGTTTTATATTTCACTAGTTCAGACATCTCAAACACTATTAACAAGAACACATTCCTTCACCACACTTCAACCAACCTATCACTCCTCAAATAAGTCTCCACTGCATCTTCAAAAAGCCACAAGATTCTCTATCTCACTCCATACGGTACTTCTATGATTAATATTTTTCTCATTTTCTCCACCTCACCTTCCCCTCACGGCAACCCCAACCCAACTCCCTCAACAGCCAAATGCACAATTTTCTTCTTTGCCTGAAAGAGTTGCTTCTGAAATAAGGGCATTCAAAGCACCCAGACTTTGACTTACTGTGCTGTAAAACTCACTCATGTCCTGTTTTCTCAGCTGACAAACCGTAGCCCTTCAGTGTGTCTGTGGAAAACATCTTCTCTTGTTATTCTCTGGTCCCGTAGTTGACAGCAGATGGATACCAGGGCAGGAAAGGAGGCA
The DNA here is from genome assembly GCA_013389865.1 of Piaya cayana. Classification (NCBI taxonomy): domain Eukaryota; kingdom Metazoa; phylum Chordata; class Aves; order Cuculiformes; family Coccyzidae; genus Piaya; species Piaya cayana. Next base: position 14,540 of record WAAB01001243.1, read on the forward strand.
CACAAAGATCAGTCCTCCTTTGTGTACAGTGGGTTAATGGTAGATAAACTCTTTAATGTGGAATTCTTACAGATTCTGTACATCAACCTGGTTCACCAAATTTAAAGTTTCGCTAACTGTACTAAATAAACTTGCTCCACAGCACTTTGTGAAAAGGCCACATTTTGGTGTCAGTAAAGCGCAGTGGACAGGAGACTGAACAAATTTTAACATTTGCTACTAAAATTGCAGTTTGCAGCCATATCAACAGGGGTACCACAAGTGACAGGAGCTGTATTTATCATATAAACAAACAGAAACCCTCCAAATGACAGAATTAATCTCCCTCCTGCACATATGCTACCTTAAACAGCCACGTACACAAGCGGAGCGCAGAGGGTTTAAACATCGGCTGGCTCACCTATCAATCCACGGCAAACTTATCATAAAGCAATCATAGCTTAATTAAAGCCAGAGAGAGGTCAATATGTTCATATGCAAGATGATTCAGTATGATGCCACTTGGGTACAATCAATTAAAACGCACAGGATATTTTTTAAATGGGAAAACCCGAGTAGGGATCCTGTTGTCTACCCAAAGGTTTTGCTGTGCTTTAAAAGCTTCATTTAAATATTTTTTCCTTATTTATATGCACAAAAGTAATAGTTATATCAGATATTCATAGGTGATTTAGATGATTGATACCAATTTCTCTTCATAATATGACTAACAAATAAAAAACACAGCAGTTCTAATATAAAAAAATAACATGTGACAAGGTTTCCTAAAACATTTCTATTTTGGACCTCACAAGCTAAATTGCTTTTGCTGGCCCCTTCCACCTCTCAGCATGGTTGACAGACAAATTGATCGAAACATCGGAAAATAATATGCTTGCAAAATTTCTCTGGGTGAGTTTTCAGTCTTTTGAATTTTTCATACAGGAACAAAATGAAAGATTGCCTCCTTGATTTTTCCTCCATTATGCGTCCCCATCTTATGTACTACAGGAACATACAATACTTCAAATAGCAGCAATACATTGTAAACAAAATGTATAACATTTTTCATAGAACACCCAAGCCCTGCGAAGTTAAAAGACTGGGTAGCAGGCATCTTTGCCCTGCAGATTATGTTGTTCAATTATAATGAATTCATACATTTGAAGTTGCCTTAGGGCCTCTCATTAGACTTAGGGGTGTTTATTACAGGAAATATCGCTTGTATCATTTAAGAAGCAAGAAGGCTAGATGATTTGATTAGAAATGTTGACAGTTGAGGTGTGTAAAAAATATGTCATTCACCCACATTTTCCCCCACTTTAATATTAGGATCCTTCATTTTTTATGAATTCTTTAACCCATTCCTCCCTTCCCCAGATTCTATGGCTGTTGCAGCACAGTCCGCTCCCAGGACTGCCAATCCTTCACCAAGAACTGCTATTCTGACACCGGCCAATGCTTTTCACCTGGCAACCAGAGGAAAACATAAATGCCGCTTTTCCATTGCTGTCCCTGCTTTGGACGCATGCGTGGGCACAGCCGGCGGGGTCACCCCACTCCTGTCTTCCTGCACTGCCAAGGCAGGGGAGCCTCGGGCTCCTGCAGAATTGGGAAATTAACCAGCCTGATGGCAGAGAAAAGGCAGAATCTCATACATTTAAATTTGCACCTCATGAAATTTAACTGAATTATTTTCCTCGATACCGCATAGGAAAGTCTGATAAATAGTTTGTCAGCTTTGGGTCCAAATTAAACAAGTCCTAAGAGATAATCTTGAATTAAAGCAGTCAGCAATGTTGATTAACTTTCAGGGGTGAATCAGAAAGCTATGGGGGAAAAATAGAAGTAATTGTGGACTTCTGGTTACATTTTCCACAAAAGAAACCCCAAACAATCAAACAACAAAAAAAACACAGAACTCTTGAAGGGTAATATAATTCCTCTACTATGCAATCTGACCTCCAAATATGCTTTAGATTTTTAATAGAGAGAAAAATAATCCCTTTTTTTTGTGGCATGAAGTCTTCTGACACCTAACAGTCTCAGCATTAACCTCACCAAAAGTCCTGTTAGTAACTAGCAGCAATTTTTACAACAGCTTGAATCCAGTGAGTGTTTGCTGTTATTTTGTCAGTGTGATTTCAGACTAGTACGTCACCCAAAACAAGGGCACACATTCTTAAAGCGTGCATATAAAATAGTGCCGCAAAAAGCATTAAGTTCATAATACAAGTTCATAACACAAGTAACTCAACTTCTGGGTCTCACTCGCTTGGTATCTATAGTCTGCCTAACTCTAATTTTGCTGCTATTTCCCATGTTACGTTTAGCCCAATTTAAGTAAGACACTGCTGTACTTAAAATGTGTATTTGAAGAGCAAACAAGGCTCTTGTAGATCTTTTAGACTTCAGTTTTGATCATAGCACCATTTAAAATGAATAGAAAAAAACCCCTACTGTTACCAAGAGTAAACTTCTATATTGTGGAAGTTTTCCCTGTGCTGAAGCAGTCTGTAAAGGGAGAGAAGTATTTAAAGCAATTGCAGTGGTAGGGACACTCCTGTTAGCAGAGGGTTAAAGAAACATCAATTGTGTTGAAAGTAATCAGGCTTAAACATGTGATGTATAATAATAATCTTGGAAAAAAATTCTACCATGACTAGTAACTGCTTTCCTCCTCTGACCACCTGGTATTTGCCATTTCATCCTGTCTGCAAAATATCACAAAATGTTGGTAGCTTGCAGCCAAATTTTATTTTCCTACCACAAGTCAACAAAAACTAGGCTTAAAAACTAATTCCAGTCCTGCATCTGCATTTTTTGTGTTTAGTTTGTTAGGCGCTAGCTACACACATACAAACAACTACTTACATGGAAATATATTTATTTTAACACATATTTGTATTTATACTGCATTCATACCCTAGCATCTATCAACCAAATAAAATTTAATCATGTCTCTAAATGCTAGAGACAAAATCTTGATTTTTTATGAGTATTTTATATTCAGCTGTAGAACAAGTTCAGCAATTTGATCCCAAAGGGCATTTCAGAAGTGTTTAGTACTTACACCCTTTGCAGTAACAGATTCTTCTCTCTCCTCTAGGTCCTATCGAGCTCCACATAGTGCACAATTTCCTTAAAGAAATTGCCCTGACTGAACTGTACCCCATTGAAAAGCAAGAAGCACCAAATATCCTTTATGAGGCAATCTGGTTTTAAGCAATGCTTCTGCCAGCCCCACACTGACAATACCAAAACAGCAGTCCTGGCTCAATTCAAAACCTACATATCATTTTACACTGATTGTACTAAAATATACAGTTAATAACAGCGAGCTTACTTCATCAAATATTATTCAACTCTATTGTGCCACAACAGCTATGTTTTAAGATCGTAGGATTTCTATGCAGCATCAGCAACACATCAGCTTTGCATTTGCTATACCGAATCAATGTGTAACACTTCACAAGTTGCTAATCTGCATTAAAAGATCCATATATCTCTTAAAATACTTAACTAAATACTTTAGGGTGTTTAAACCACAAGCTGCCTACTATCTTCAAATAACTATAAAACTAACAGTAGTGTTCTTAAGTTAGGAGTGACAAATACTAGAAAACCTCCACAATTTGGCTTCCATATCTCTGAATTGGTATTTCAGTGACAGATGTTTGTTGCGGCAAAAACCTCTGTCAGAACAAAATTAGGTGATCTATCATTTTAAGATATGGTCTTCATATACTGTTTACTCGAAGATATCACTTGCCTCAAGCCAATTTTGACCAAGAACATTTTGTGATATGGAAGTGATTTGTATATCATCATTTTTGTGATAAATGTAGCTCTTGAACACAAAATAACCTACTATTCCACAGTATTACAGTTAAAACTCCTTCACCAGTAAATCTGTACTACTGCTTTTATTACTACAAAGATACTGTATCTAGACTTCAATGTATTTCCCATTTTTATTCACTGAATAAGTTTGCCTGGTTTCTTGGCTTAACATCAGGGATCTTTGGCCCTCTCCCCCTGTTTTGTACCAGAGATATTTCTCCAGTTCTGGGGAGCACAGGAGGAACAGTATCCATCACAACATGGACCTCTGTATTTCAGCAAATGGGGCGAGGGAAACAAAGTAATGTAAACCATCTTCCAAAACAACAGTGCTGAGAGGCAAGGACTATTGTAGTTGTTCATGCGACACGTACATCCAAAATTAAAAATTCACTACCACTATTAGAAACTCCATCCCTCCTCTGAGAGTCTAAAGCCTTCTGATTCTTAGATGAATGGAATTAAACTAGTGGCTTCCACCTCACCCCCTCGCCTTCTGCAGTGGTAGCAGGGGAAGAAGGGGACATGATGACATAAGAAACCACAAAGAGCTGAGAACCACCATAAAATGCAAAAGGTGGACAAAACACACAGGTGGAAGACACAAAAAGAGGACCATCCCGGGAGGCTGAGCAAGCATAAAAAGAAATACCCATCAGTAGGTCTAGGGAAATGATCTTAAATGGTCAAGTTCAGGACTTCCCACCATCTATGCGGAATCTGACACCTCTTCGGAGATGCCTGGTTAACAGGAACATCTGCAAACTAAACAGTTAATTGGGTCCACAAATTATTATGCAAGTCACTGAATAACTATAATTTAGTAATGACCTATACTTGTTACTAGCCTTGGGTTAATCTAAAACAAAGTCTTAGCGACAAGGGTCACTTCCCGAAGCAATAGCTGACCTACCATTCATCAGACTCAGTGGACAGTCCAGGGCGCAACATACCTATGCATGAAGGCTGGTCCCTCGGCCACCAACTCATTGGATTTGCAGTTGGCCTTGTCAGGGCTCGCAGCAGAAGGAAACTCAAGTCAAGAGGTGACTTGACTCACTGCCCACTCCATCATAGGAAGCACAGGCTACTGAGGTTTTTGTTCCAAGTCAAAATGCCATTTTCTTCAGATAAATGGTGCTCAGGTGTTTTGATAGTGTTAGTCCATTTGCAGCCTGAGTAAAAATGGTCTAATTATCTCCAAAATACAGGCAGAGAAATGCACTGGCATTTGACAAGTGATTCAACAATAAGCGTTTCACACAAGTAAGGAATGGTCTGCAGTGGAGCCAACATGGGCTCTCCTACCATGTGCACCAAAAGTTATCAAGGTATTTTCACACACAAAGGGACTGAACTGAACCCAGAGGCAGAAGGACTTCATTGCTTTTCTCATGGTTGCCCTTAAGCCACCAAGTCATACTTGACTCCTCCTGAAGGACTTGCCTCAGTCCTTCACCCCAGTTGCATAGACCACGTCAGGAAAATGGTTCCTTTCTTCTAGGACTGAAAAAAAAAATAGTGAATGTCCTTATTAAAGGATAGGATTGATCAACACCAGTAGAAATTCCTTAACAGTACCTCAATCCAGGGGAGGTAGTTCGTGCCCTCCTGCTCAGCTGCACTAAGCCCACAGTCTCGCTACTTACCCTCCCGGAACTACTCTCAGCAACCCATCTGCTCCCCGCGTTGTTCATCTACTGGGGTAACGCAGCACCATGATCTGCTAGACACTATTTCTGGAGTAAAAACAGTGTTAAGGGGAAATGTGATTTTTAACTTAGGTACAGTGGTAAGGGAACAGACTGGGAAGCTAAAATGTTTTATTGAGGGATGATGGGAAATAAGTCTCATCAATTAGGTCCACAACAGTGGAAAGCAATGTTACAGTTCAGATCTATAACACTAAGATAAATGAATTTAAAAGATACACAAGTACTATGGCCTTTGTTTCTTTCAGAGGCTGAGAATCAAAACAGCACGGATCAGGCTGCACAGCTAAAAATAGGACACTGCAGACTACACAGCTTATTTTAAAAAGCTATACTTCAACAAGTGTTAATTTTATCACATGTACCACCAGTTTTCAACCAAAATATCTTTTACAATGGGGATCGTGGGTACAGAACTTACTACTAGTAAGTTTTTTGTGTTACCTAATGACAAGTGCCCAACTTGCTACTCAGTGAAGGAAAACTGGGTAGTTACTGACACAAGATTCTGCCCTAATACAAAGATTAGCTCAAGTGTAAGTTGGTGTTATGCTCCTAGAAAGCGTAATGACAGACCAGGACTTGACTGTACTAACTTCTGCACTAACAGATCCTCTTGTATTCTCTTGGCTGAGGATACAAAGTCACAAGTATCTGTACCAAATGCAGGTTAGGCTGGTATTGAAAAAGTGCTACTATAGCAACTGTTCTGGAAATGGTAGCATGAATATCTTGTTCAGAGGAATAAGGCAGTTCTTTCTGGATGTATTTCAGAACAAAAGACTGATATTACTGAGCCTTACACTGTGACATAGAATCATAGAATCACCAGGTTGGAAAAGACCCACCAGATCATCAAGTCCAACCATTCCTATCAAACACTAAACCATGTCCCTCAGCACCTTGTCCACCCATCCTTAAACATCTCCAGGGAAGGTGAATCAACCACCTCCCAGGGTAGCCTCTGCCAGTGCCCAATAACCCTTTCCATGAAAAAATTTTTCCTAACGTTCACCCTCAGCACCTTGTCCACCCATCCCTTAAACACCTCCAGGGAAGGTGAATCAACCACCTCCCAGGGTAGCCTCTGCCAGTGCCCAGTAACCCTTTCCATGAAAAAATTTTTCCTAACGTTCAGCCTAAACCTCCCTTGGTAGTGCTTGACGCCATTTCCTCTTGTCCTGTCCCCTGTCACTTGGGAGAAGAGGCCAGCACCCTCCTCTCCACAACCTCCTTTCACATCCCTGGAACAGATTGCTTTTTACATGGATAAAGCCCCAGCACCCTGAAGCCACGTGCAGACAACCTGATCCTCCTCTTCACAGCACCTTTCATGGGATCATCTCCAGCCTGCCCTACAGGCTGAGTCTAGAAAACTTCCTCTTCTCTTTAGCAGATTAAAGTTTCTTCATGGTCCCAGCCACATTTCTCTTCATTTAGGAATGATCCTGGCTGGAGCCATCAGGCATTTCCTATTACAAAAGTAAAAATTAAGTTCTCTGGTTCCTATCATATATATATATCTCTCACCTCCTACTCTGCCCCAACAGCCAAAGGAGAGGGCAGATTGCTGGAGGGCTGGGCTCAGTCAGCACAATGGGAAAGTGGGCAAGGAGCTGAACAGGTAAGATGTTGTGGGCAATAGGGAACACATGAGATTTCCAGAGAGACACCAGTCAACCACAGCACAGTAAAAAACAGAAAACTCGGGACACATGACAGTTTTTGCCTAATGTTAGCATTAGTCTCAGCACACTGAAATACAAGACTGAAACTGTATTCTTCTAAAACCAGAAATTAGAGCACTCAATACCACAAATTAAAAAGTATTAATTTTGTAGAGTTTGAGCGAAGAAACGGTACTACAAAAGACGACTCTACTTCAATTTTAAAGTCTTCCCCATGCAGGATTAGTGACAAATATACTGCAAAAGAGGATTCCTTTGATAGTATAATTTCAAGACTGCTGATTTAATACAATCCAATTTTCTGTTCATTTTCAAAGTTAGAAGAAAAATGTGTACATTACATCCTCTGATCTTTTCACTTGTTGAGATCAATATGTGCAAGTCCTCACAAAAGGGAAATTCTCATTCACAGCTGTTTCTTAACTTAAATGAGAAAAATCACAAGTATCTATCTCTAAAATCTGCAGTGATGTGCAAAAATGACAAATTTGGAAACTAAATCTCAAAGTGTGTGTTAAAGGCATGAAAGAAAACCTGCACCTTTCAACAGAGAAAAAAGATTTGAATTTTTACTTCTTGAGGAGTTTTGACCATGATTAGTTTGCATCTGTCACAACTGTCTAAACCAACAATTATTTCCCTTTCCTACTACATCAAAAGACCCAAGACACCATGATTTGGCCTACAGCAACATAGCCACTGAAAGAAATTTCTGCTAGGGTTCAATTTGCATGATAAACTGTTGTTAACAGATACCATCTGTTTTTAAATTTAGTAAAAGGGCCCATATTATACAGCTCATTACAAATATTACTAACTCTTAGACAATGACTCTTGTAAAGTGTATGTTGTAGCTAATGAAGTAGAAAGCTTAAACAACAAATCATTTACAAGTTTTTGTACACTATTTCTAATGGAGGGAGTTTATAATCATAGGAAAATGTAATCACTTATGTTAAGCAATCCATGGACCTAGTCAATGTAGCACAAACAGCCATTATGCAAAATTATGACATTAAAGGGAAAAAGACTATTGCAGACTTTGCATTTTATAGTATATGCTGCACAGACTAATAACTTGGAAAGAATTAAACAGGTGAGACCCCCTAACTTCCAAAACAGTATTTTTCCACCAAATATCAAAAGGATATTCGACTTGCACTGAGATTTGCTGCCCTGAATTAGACCTGACACCAGTAACAAAGGGGATTCTGTAATGGACATCAGCTCTTACAATACAGTGCATTAATGGGCATCATGGTGAACATCATCTGTCAGGAACAGTCACAATAAAGATGTTCTACTGATTAATGTTCCACTAGGCTGGTATTTAATAATTTATATAATTTGTATTAACTTTAAAATTGCTATCACTATGGTGGACAAGGAAAAACACAATTCAATATAATAATTGTACAGAGGAAAACATACACCGCAATTAAAACTGTTAGGTTCATGCACGAACAATTGTTCAAGATTTACAGAGATAAATTATTGGGAAACAAAGCTGCCCATTTAAACAATGTAATAAAAGAATATTTCTAAGAGATCATAAATACTTCATAAATTAGATTAATATTGGTATTTAGTATTTCATCGCATTGTCGTCTTATAAACTGTGTTTTTAAAAATTATTCCCATAACAATATATGCTTCAATAAAATTAACAAAGTTTTAAAATAATGATAGTAGGTTTTATTAAAAAAACACATTATTTTTTCTGTACTTAGAACCAAGAAAGAGAAATAACAGTGTTAAGACTAGTGAAAAATGGTCATTCCACATTCATTCAACTAATCCTTGTTTTTCTACAAAGAATTAAACACCCCTTCCTGAAGTATTACACTGTGAGATTCGTGGGTATTGGTCAAGAATATCCTATGCTATCCTATCACGATGATTAATGAAGGCACCTTTTTCACAGAATGTCAGACTCTGCCTTTTTAACAACTGACCTTTCATAGAATACTACTGAACTCATAATTCCACTTTTGTTCAGTTTCTTATTAGTGGAGTTAAAATTAATACTTATGGGAATGATGGCTAAGGTGATGCACAGTAAATCTTATAGCACATCAACCTTCTGCACCGACTACCAGAGGAATAGTACCTGCATTTGTCTAGTTCAATAGCATAAGTATTCTAGTAAAACTCTGTGTCCTTTTAAAAGACAAATTAGGTCAATATTCAAACCCTCTTTCAAGTACAAAGCTGTACATATGGAGAAAGACTTTCAAAGTTCAGGTATCCTCGTGAAATAGTTAATGTCTACTGTACATAAGGGATTTTTCACCCTGCTGCACTGTTTCAAACTTCCAAGACTACACAGATGATGCACAGCATAAAGACATCCATAACCCATGGTCAGCTGTGGGCAGATATATTTAACAGCCCATCCAGACAGTCTGGTCACTACAGCCACTCAGTCCCTGGTCCAGGCATGTACATCTCCATACCCTAAACCCCATGTTTTCCAGCCAGGAAGATAACCCTAGTTTTGAAACCACTCAACTAAAACATTGTCCAAAGTGAATAGAAGACCCCTACTTCTTTGAGGTCCTTAACATTCAACTTGCTGTTATTGGACTCCTCGAGGAAGGGAACAATGGTATAACATGACATTTACTGCTAGTTTATTACCACCTTCAAACACCAAAACATTAAAGCTAGTTGAGAAAAATCCCAGGTGTCACGCATGAGCATCTACCACCACTGAAGTCACTGAATGACACGCCACACCTCTGCAGAGGACTCCACAGGTCTCTGCAGATCCCTTCTTCTCCCAGGAGATTATCATTACCCACTGTCCAGCCATCCCAGCTCATCATGGAATGCCTGCACAAGCCAGGGCCAAGTTCCAAATCACTGTTCAGCTCCCCCTGTCTCCTCCTCCACCCCAATGGAAATGACGAGTCACAAAGGTCGACCACAGCTTATCATCAACGCACCTATGAAGCCCAGGATAAAGCCAGATGTGGGGATAGTCACTCTGCTCCAGTCAAACTGGGAAGCCCACATGCAATTTAACACGGTGAACATTAGGAAAAAAAAAATCACAGAAAGGGTTATTGGACACTGGAAGAGGCTGCCCAGGGAGGGGGTTGAGTCACTTTCTCTGGAGGTGTTTAATGGATGGGTGGACGAGGTGCTGAGGGACATGGTTTAGTGTTTGATAGGAATGGTTGGACTCGATGATCTGGTGGGTCTCCTTCAACCTGGTGACTCTAATTCTATCAGGTGTCAAAACACTGTTGGCTGGAACAGGATTGTTCAGCCCAACAAGATGTGATGCTGCTGCTCCATTCCTCACGGTTCACATGCCATTTCTGTACTATGCTCTGCTTCTTGGCAGAGCCAAACCCCACGTGTTTCTACAGCAGCCAAAGCCACAAATTATGCTCACACATCCACGTGCTGCAGTTCAAAGGCTGTTAATAACAGGTAAGAGCTTGAAGGAATTGAGAAATAATGTCTGAGCAAAACCGGCTCAAATAAAATATGCTAAGATGTGTTTAGTTACAGTAGAAGAACTTGAAAAAAATAGTAAGTGATTAAATCTTCAATAGGGATAGTAATTTAGATAACTGGTTATATTTTTAAATCTTTTAAAGACAATAGCATCAACTCTTTTTCCTCAGCTTTGTACACTAACATTCCTAAACCCAGAAGGTATCAGAGTACAGAGAGTTTTCTATCCTTGAAGATATTTTAAGACATGAAACTTTTTATTGGTACATGAAGATCAAAACACATGCTCTGGCAGCACTGTATCTGATGTCAAACACTTAAGACATCACACAACTGGCAGCAATTCCATTGTAAAATGTGCAATAATATAAGCAAACTGCAGCTTAATTTTTCTCTACGCGTTCATTCACATTCATGTGGAGTCCATTCACATTCATTACGAGAGAAGGCATCTGCATTATGGCTACATATTGTATCTTGCAAACAGAACAGTGTTTGCACTGTTTCAAACCTTGCAAATCAAAGAGACCAGGAGGATTTCATTCAAAATGAGGTTTTCTAGAACACAACTAGAGTATACAGGAATGGATTTCAATGTCCCCTCAGTATTTTTTGTAAGGTCAGCTGAGCTGTAACTTAACTGCTCCGTAACTGGAGACCTGAGACCTATGAGGATGTCCAGCTTCTCAGCAGAGAAAGTTACTATAATGCAACCTAATAAGCTGACTACTCCACTTCCTGAACAGCTTTCCAGATCCTTCCTCCAGCCATGCCTGGCTCTAATAAGCATAGCTTGAGGAAAAAAAAAAAAACAAAAAAAACCCCATGCAAAATCAAAAGACTTTTTCTGCCATCAATTTTACTCCTACACCAAAAGACAAAAATGTTTCATTGCTTTTTCCATTTGCAGAAATGCTATAGCATTGGGGAATGATAGGTGGTTTTCCCTGCACAAGAACAAAAAACATTTTACAACTGAGTCATGGTTGAATATTCAAAACTAACAAGAAAAAAGAATTGTTTCTGAAAAACATGAAAAGCTTACTGAAATAGTGGGTCTTCCCATAAATTTTGAAAATACAGATTTGCATATTCCTGCTGATAATTCACCTCAAGATAGAGGAAGAAAGCCCAAAATTATGACTATTAGATTGATTAAGAGAAAGTACCATCAAATATTTATATTGCAACATTTTATATGACACACTTCCCTAAGTTTTATTTATAATTTAATGCACATTTTACAGTGAAAACATGCACACAAGGTGCATGTTGTAGAAAAACATCTAAATATCATGAGATAGCATCATCATAAAAGTAACTGCAGATGTTTCTTTCACCTGTTAGTCTAGAATGATCATGAACTGCCAGTTCTTCCAGCTAATTCCGGCTATAGGACTAACAAACCAAGAATCACGTTTAGTTGTACATGCATTTCTGAGCACAAAAAAAAGAGTGGTAGGAAATCTGAGTTGTGCAGAGTTACAAAAGAGAAATGAAAAATCTTCTTCCATCCCTTTTCGGGAAAAGGAATCGGGGTCTGAGACAGTGTAATATGTGCTATTATGAGTTCCCACTCTTACCATTAGATACAACCATGTATCTTTCCTTCAAATACAACCACCAGTCGCACATAAATCCCAGGAACCTAGAACTCCCCCATCCTACCTCTGATGTTATCTCTGTATAACAGAAAGAAATGGTTAAGGTATGGGAACTGGAAAGAGTGCTCCGATAAACAGATTGCTTAAGACTTTGAGTAGTACACTGAAGGGAAAACAAAACAAATGCATAAGTACGGCACAGATACAAGATCAAACATATTCTCTCAAGTATGAAAGATGAGACTGTAACTACAAAGACACAGAAATTGTACGGAGGAATTTGCAATGAAAGTGCAACAAGAAGTGCAGTTGCATATTTATCTCAGATTCAGAAATGAAGGAGACCATGTACAAGAGAAAGAGTTGCCAACAAGCAACTGAACCATCACAAAAGCTGAACAGCTACAGGAAAATCCTGAAGCAAACCCATAAATTAGTCTCTCTACCAACAAGCTCAACAAGTACAGGATGAACAACACAGATGAAACTCTCAATGTGCATCTTTAATGCTGGTGTTAAGCTCTTGGCCGACTGCAGGACCAACTTTCAATCAGCACTGCCAAGGAAAGACCATTGCCATCTTCTCAGCATCTGCTTACAAAGATGAGCAAATACAAATGCATAACATTAATCAATGAAGGATAATCTTTCAATTTAAAAAAGGATCCTGCTGGAGTCTTTAGAAGACTGCTGCTTGGTTCAGCTCAAGCCCCAGTCCCCAAGTCCTCCCTGCACAAGCAACGATGTCATCCAGCAAAATACAGGTAACTGCTACTGGAGGGATCTGCTGCAATACATTTCTTGGGGGTGGATACAAAATATTTTGCAATCCCAAATGACCAGTGCAGCTTCTGCTTCGTACAATAACAAAGGTAGTTACTGAAAAAGTCCAACGAAACAGATTATTAGTTCTGTTCAATTAATGATCCCCTATGTAGGCTGAGACCCAATTCTGTGATTTCTGGTGGGCATAAAAGTCACTGCCTCACATAACACTGTCCATCCATGCATGGAGCAATGCTGCCACCTGAACTGTTCAGTTAAGGGTGTCGGGAATGCACTTTCATCAGTACCTATTAAATAAACAAGACAGTCACATACTGGATTACTTAGCTAGAAGGAAAGGCATGAAAGTTTCCTTTAAAATGATGTAACAATATTTACAAAAATATGATTATTTAAAAAATTCATTCCCTTAATATCTGAAAAGTTTACTCAAGCTGGAAAGCCCATACTTAACAGGACTCCCAGTTTAAAACTGTTTGATGCATAATAAAGACATTTTCCAATTAACATACACAAATGTCCAAAACAAAGCAGACCTTTTGATTCTGGAAGTGCTACCCTGACCGAGTCTGTAGTTAGGTTGTGTGAGTTAGAGTTACCTTGGTCATAAATTATCCCAATTACTATGGATTTTTGATAACAGTAGTAGACCTAAAGAGAAATGCTGATTGAAGACAGTGTTAAGTGAGGCAAAGCAAAAGTGTAATACGCAAGTGTCACAATTGGCAGTATTTATTTTATTACCTCAGCAATGCTACCATTTAATAAATTAGTAAATATGTGTGTTCATTCTGATAGTTTTATTGAAATCTTTAAAAGAATTAAAACGCAGCAACTTTTAGAATGAATATCAATAAGCAATCTAAGATAATTCAGAAATACTTTCAGTGATCCAAACGCTAAACCCAGCTTGAGGTAGCCCTTTGCTGACACTCACGTACAAGTTACTAAAAATCCAGCAAAAAAAATGAAAAAGAATTTTTAGCACAAGTATGCTGAATTAAAAACTACTAAAAGTGACTGTTTAGGTAACACTGCTTTCAAAGCAAGAAATTTTACTGCCCATGCAATTCTGTAGCCAAGAATCCAAGATTCTAGGTCCACATTACAGGGAAGCTTAGAGTTTGACTCATCTGAGATGTGAACACAGCACTATCAGCAAGTAGGAAGTGTTATCAAGAATGTATATTTGAGTTACTTTGTTTTCCTTCAGCTTTATTATACATGGGGTTAGGGGTTTTTTTGCCATCTGGCATCTTTTTACTGTGATTTATCATTACTCCAGGTAAAAATTTCTTTTCTCATTTTCACATTAACTGCATGCACAGGANATCAGCAAGTAGGAAGTGTTATCAAGAATGTATATTTGAGTTACTTTGTTTTCCTTCAGCTTTATTATACATGGGGTTAGGGGGGTTTTGCCATCTGGCATCTTTTTACTGTGATTTATCATTACTCCAGGTAAAAACGTCTTTTCTCATTTTCAAATTAACTGCATGCACAGGAAATCATATATATCATGAACATATTTCTGTTATTTCTATAAGTTCTATGAAAAAGAATTTAAAAACTTATTTCCCACGAACATACAGGAAGTGAGACACGCTATCACAACCCTGAGGATATCCTCTGTTTCACACTGGAACATAAATCTTAAAACCCAGAGGATATCTGCATAAATGAAGAGCATCTGGACAACTTCAGAGTCACAAGCAATACTACCCAGAACACAGAAAATTTCTGACCTACAGGAGTTGATAGGTGATCCCAACCTTGACCAACAGAAATTGCAACCAACACTGGAGCAGAGTGAAACAGGGATCTGGCTTAACACATAAATACACAATCAGAGCAGCAAAAGCAGAAAACACTTCCTAAAATGTTCAAGTGCAAAAAGTCTTCAAAAGCAGGCAACAAAAGCCCCACTGAAGATCACATCAACCTTGGTTAGCTGTCCTTGTCATCAGCTGAACAAATTAAAAAAAAACTCAGATTATTTCAAAGAATTCAAGCAGAGGTGGAGAGAGACAAGACAGTTTAAGGTGCTCTGTGTCAGGGAGACAAAGGGCATGACCCAGACATCAGGTCAGTCCGGACTTTTGAATTTCAGAAGCATAAACAGAAGACATTTCTATAGTCTTCAAGTGTTCATGTCAGCATTTAAAATTAGAACAAACTATTTTCAGAGGTGAAGAACATTCATGAGCTGTGAAGAATGACTACTTCTAAATTATTGAGGTATTACATTTCAAATTGCCTTAATATAAGCTGATTTATATTTATGACCAAGTTTCACACAGTGCTTAAACTTTCAAAAACTCCTCCCAAGTCAGATTATCGAGCCTGAGAAGTTTTTTAAAAAATAAGGCAGGAAATATTCTCCATCCTCCTTCTCCCTTATATCCAGGCATCTACACACCAGGCTGCTAAGTGCAGTTATCCATCACAAGAGGTTTTCTAGAAGCTGTGTTTTGGTCAGTACAGTTGTAATTCACATATATTACACTAAAGCACGAGATACCACAGAAGGTCTAGGTCTAAAACTTAACGTACTTCCATGATGTTTTGTACCTCAAGAAATGCAACTACTGTCTGATGGCCAAAGGTATTGACAGTAAGAAGCACGCTTTCTGGTGAACTGATCCACCCAGAAAGCCAACAACTGCTCTTTCAGGAATACTTGTTCTCTTTGACAGTGATCTGATTCAATATCCTTACTTCACTTTTAGGAAAATTCAGACATTTCCTGTTGAAGCACAAATATATAAAAGCATCTACCTTAAAGCGGACCTTCAAGGCCTTTCAACAGGACTGACTTCAGTTGGTTGAGACAAGATGAAAATAAGCTGCTTGCCATTATCTGTTAGAAAAGGACTTCAGAAGCATTTCATTGTCACACCAGGACAAAGCAGCACTCAGTCTTTGTGGAGTGGGCTGTAACACAGCTAAACCATAGCCCCTACCCTGCACCTCTACAGTGCATGTGCCTGAAATAAATAAATAAATGAATAAACCTAATTGTCCAGACTCCATGGTAAGACAAGTCTGTGAATCCTAAACTTTTGTAATATAAGCAGTCTACCAACTTGCTTCAGCATATGAGAAACAGTAGAGCAGTTCAATGAATGTGGCAAACCCAAGTCTTTTTGCATATTTTCTTTCCAGCTCCAGAGAGGCTTTTCCATCAGGATTAAGAAGTGGTTACTGGTTTTGCAGCTAAAGCTCTGTCAGTTAAGTGCCAGACATCATTCCTCACCACAGGAGCCAAGCTGACACCACAGGCAGTGCCTGCCCATCTCCAAGATAAGATATCTACGTGTGCACATATATTTTAAATCAGCGGTGGTGCAATAAGCATCTGCATCGTCATGCCCACAAAACTCATACACCCTGAGTGCGTAACACTGATGAAACATCACCATAAGTAAGACACACAGAGAGACTATTTTAATTATCATCATCTGAACACAAGCAAAACCTATCCATGGAATGACAAAACCAAGGGTACATGCATCAATAAAAAAGTAGACAAAAAACAAATGACAAGAAAACAATTGTGTGGTAATCTGAATGACAAAGCTATTTTAACTTCATCTCATTACTTCTCGCCCTGTACTAGCACAAGTGGAAGAAAAGTCCTCCGCTACAGTCGTATTTCACACTAGACAATCCTTACATCACTTATAAATCTATGTTATTACGAAGTTCCTTAGGAAATTAAAAATCTATTAGTATGAATGACAATTTATATATTAGTAGACTACAACAGTTAAGTGTCTCAAATGTCAAAATTAACTAAAGAAATTGATAGCTGCTCAAAATCTAATTTGATTAGCTGATCACTAGAATTTCACATTTGCTGTCTATGGTATAATACAATTACTCAGAAGTTTAATAAGCAATCAAAAAATGCTTTTATCACCAGTAAACTCTCATTTTAATGAGCAATGAGGCAATTGTGAGTATTTATCACTTGAAGGATTATATGCACTAAACAATCTTAAGTTCTTCAAAAGCCAAGAGGAACTTATTTCTACTTAGAAGTAGCAAACATGGGTTGCTGGGTGTCTGTCTAAAAGGTACCTATCCTTAGAATCATTCTTATTTAATCCTTTAATGAACACCAACACAGCAGCAGAAACGTTCTTGTTCTCTTGTTGCCTTTAATGCCTCTTTCATTCCCAACTCCAGCTGGAGTTTCTATTTCTTTTCGTGATCCCTACAAGCCTGTGCAGTGTTTCCAAAAACCTTCCTCTGTATCTTGCCCCTTCCTGCCCTAATGCACTGTCTTTCAGCAGTGGAGGTCCTCTATGTACTCCTGCCTCACTAAGTGGTCTCCTGACAAGCTTGTGTCCCCAGGTAGAGGGATGGGCCATTTTTGTGGACAAGAATGCTGCCCTGAAGGGCTTGACATCTTCCCTGAATATCTGCACTTCTCATCTGCCTCCCATGGGGGACCACCTGCCAGCTTCCCAAAAATCAATTTCTCTTTCTTCCTCCTAAAGGGATCCAGCTGCAGTATCTCACAGCCCAGCCAAGGTTGCCACCAACCCCATGAGCACCACAGACTGCTATTCCTCATTAGCAAGTGAGTAAGAGAACCCACTGTGCACCACATGTGGCTTGCCCATCCAGTACCATCCATCAACAAAGTGTCCTTCATAACCTCCAGAAAGCATCCTGGGAGCTTGAATCCCATCACATTGCCTGTTGAGGATGTACCAGATGTACCAGGGTGGCTTCAGATCTCTGAGAATGAGTCTTTGATTTGGAAACTGACTCCAGTTGTTTAAAGATGGCTTAAAGATCCCATTCCTCCTCCTATATCATTGTCCATAACAAACTCCCACTGTGTTACCCTTAATGGCTTCTAGCATGTAATGCCAGCGGCATAAAGAAGCTCTGTTACTGCCTATTAAAGGACAAGTTTTGCTAACCACTAATCACATAATTACGACTTTAAAAGTTAGGAAAAGTTTGTAAGAACTATATGTGGAAAACTACTGAAGTGATAATTTCCAGATTTCAGTGAAACTTGGATTTAATCATGAGAAAATACAGACAGTTTAAGTTGCCCTGCTTCTAGGAACAGTTCTCTACCTAGAGATACTAACAGCAAAAGGAAAACCTAGAAGCCTGAAGCTTTCATTAGAAGCCTGAGTTCTGGCATACGCATCAGTAGACTGTGGCAACCTTCAGCCTTCACAGCTGATGTAGCAGCAGCTCCACTTGCCAACACCATGAAGCGTCAGCCACCCTGTCCCAGGGTGAGGTACTTCTCCACTGCTAGCAGAACCACTTATCAGATTTTTAAAATTCTGATGCAAAATAAGAATGAGATGTGATATGCAAACCAGTACTAAATGTTTAATGTGATCAGCAATTCACAATTATTTCTTAGGTGTCTTTTTTTGGATCACTTTTTCCACTGCATGATCTTATTGAGAAGATAATATGAGATGCTGCTTTTGAATAAGTTATACATTTCCTTTGCTTTACTTGAATGTAACAATGCCACCAATATTAATATTTTTTACTCTACAAAACAGCACTAGCCTTCCAAAGAAAAAGTCCTTGACCAAAATATCAGAGGATATTAAACTGAGAAGTGATCTACTGATGCAAATCATTAAATCTATTTGCATTTGCTTACTGAACCCTAACACAGAAATTAAACTACATAGTGTGGGAAAAAGAGCTGGTTTTGCATGGTTAAAAGGAGACATCTTGGAAGATCCAAGCTCTATGTCATTAATTTTCCTTCTTCCCCTCATTAACAAGTAAAATGTTTTCACTGCTTGAAAAGTTTTAATAAATAGGAAAAAGCAGGGCAGCTGACATAAGTTTTTAATGTAATATACAAGAGCTTTTAATATTTTTACATATATTAATGTAAAAGCTAAAAATAAATGTTAAAAGGTTACATTTGTAAAGAAAGAAAAATGGCATTTACAGTTACAGGATAAGGTTTTAGAAATTAACTCTTTATTCCCTGGCATGGGATCATTTCCCATTTAACTGAAAATCAATATAACTGCAAAGGTGATCCATTGCAGAAGTGGCTGTGTGTTAAGGACACAATGCCTCACAGCTCTGACCTCCACAATGATTTACTCTGCTTTGTCCTACCAAGTTTTAAATTCCTTTTACATAAGGAATTGAAGGTATTTTAAGAACAGCTGTAATTAGCAGAACCATTGGAACCGTTGTGAGTTTTACTGCAAACACATGAACTAAAGTAGCCAAAGCCCAGCTGTTGCAACCAAACGAGAACACACCTCTAGCTGAAGATGGGCAAAGCCACCCAACACCAGATAAATCCAAACAATCCAGGCACTTCTCCAACACTGTACAGTGCTCTGATTGTAGTATTTGCATAGGCAAGGCTCTTCATGTAGGTATCATAGGCATTTCTCAGCAAAACACTTTGTAATTCAATTTTCTTTTTTAAGGAGAGCTGCCAGAAGAGTTTGTACTATCCAGATAGGTGTCCGTACTTATGCCCCACTGTCTAATCTCAAACACCTCTGTGGCTTTAAATTTATCTGAATTTTTTTAGAAGACTAGACAATTCTGTGAAGAAAAGCAAGATGAAGAGCTGCAGTATTTAAGAATATCCACTAATTCTGATACATAATAGAAACATAATTCATGCCATTATGCAGCCCGTTTTCCCAGGTTTATAGCAAGGATTTGCAGTGGAAAAAATGCTCCACTGCATTAATCTACCTGTGGCACAAGAAGTGGGAAGGTTCCACTCACAGCCTAAATTACAGAACAGGTAGCAGAGATGCACCAAGCATAGTATCTGTGGCATAGTATAGGGCAGGGTGTCAGGAAAAAATATTTCCTGAAAAATTTCTTGAAGAGATGATGCTGCATAGACAACTTCTGATGCTCCTCTTTGGCGAAATTATTTTTCAGCACTATTACAGCTCTATATCATCTGCACTAGAAATAAACCCATCATATTCGTGGTATTTTCAAGTGGGTGTCTGCACAAGTTATATTATCTAATACAGCTTGTTGTTATTTTTGCCATTTTAAAATATCATCACTGTAAAATGCTATCACTGGGTTGTTATAACACTTCTTGCTTTAGAAGCTTTGGCCAGCCACTGAGGTTTACACAGAGCAGTTGAGTAGCAAAGCTTTTTGTTCTTCTGGACACTGAGAAAAGAGCTTTTAGCATTTTG
This sequence comes from Piaya cayana, assembly GCA_013389865.1. NCBI lineage: Eukaryota > Metazoa > Chordata > Aves > Cuculiformes > Coccyzidae > Piaya > Piaya cayana. The sequence continues at coordinate 34,816 of WAAB01001243.1, forward strand.
ACATGCTATTGTCTATGTTAAAAACCAAATTTTTAAAACATCAGATTACTACCATGAATAACTTCCCAACATACATCTGGATTTATGTATGTTGGGAATGTATTTTTGTATGTTATGTATGTATTTTATGTCTTTTTTTACGTAGAGCACTCAAAGACTTCTCTAGACAGATTTCTGGACAAAAACACTTGCAAAAAACCACTCCTATTTGAAACTTGTAATACTGCCTTTGACAGATGAACAGAAATGCAGCAGTGCTGTCAGGAAAAATAACAAATCTAAAGTACAGTATTGATTACAGTAGAGCTGCTTGAGATTCACTTCATTTTAAACGAGAGAGGAATGTGAGTTTGCCAATCATGCAAAATAAAGTTCATCATCCACCCCTGACAGTAAAACTTATCCTGCAAACCATTTCTAAAAACATATGAAACTCTATATTCGAGCTCTACTACATGTAAAGCTTTGACAAAGTCTAAACTTCCTACAATTTTAGAGTTTATTTTAAGTTTTTGCAACACCATCTCCAATAAAAAGTTTTCTTATCCTGATGCAGCATAAACAATCTGTAGCATCTCCACAAGAAACTATGAAAAAGCCCAGGCTAGTTTATTTTTAATAAAAGGAGGACTATGCTATATAATAACTCTTCCTGCCACTTCCATTGAATCTGCTGAAATAAAGATTGATGCGTGGATATTTGTAGACACTACTACCAGAGAAGGTAATATTTCTTTTTTCTTTCTTATTTTTTCTTTTAAAATATACCACCTTCCTGGGATTTTGAAGTAATCTGAAGTAACAAGCATCATCCTGTTAGAGCATCTGCATGTTCTGTTTTTAAGACAAGCTGCATAAAACTCAATGAGAGTTGTGAAAGCCTAGTGCCATGAGTTAACACCTAGAAATAAAAGCCTTAGAAAAAGATATGTAAGACCGACCACCTTCCTTTGGTGATTGCTCTTCATATGCACCCAAAACATGCTTGCATCAATACACAAATCAAGACTGCTGGGGTTGTGAAAGGCTACAACACAAGAGAAGCAGCCCAGAGACCAGAGCAACACAGAGCACGTGTGTGCTGCTGCACTGCCTCACACACACAGTGTTCCCACCATTTTCACATGAAATAAATGTCTCAAGTACTGCATGGATTTTGCCCAATGCATTGAGCAAGCAGCACCCCAGTAGGACCAGATGCTCTCTGAGATGGACAAAGCAGTACTCTGAAGCTTTTGAGAATAAGGGATTACAGAAGCAAAGAACACGTGGAGCAGTCCAAGCCCTTCGCCTAGCTATAACCGAAGGACTTAGCACACTCTGACTCCCATAAAAAGCAGACTATCTCCAACCTAATCTGTTTATATTAACGCCTACAAAAGATCCATCTAATGAACCATTTTCCAGTCACTGTAAACAGTAATTAAATACATTAAACTATAAAAAAAGGAAAGTGCCATGCAAAACATACTTTGATCATTGATAAGTGCCGTCAGCTTGGATGATTATGGTATTTACAAGAGTAAGTGCTTTGTTTCAGCTGGCAGCAAAGTGACGCATCTGGACTTGTCCACAGTCAGTCAGTGTTCTAACATCTTTCCCTATGGGTGCAATACTGAGACCTTACAGAGGACAAACACTGAAACAGCTCTGGTTAAGTAAAACAACCAGAAAAAATATAATTTTCAAAAAAGCGGAGAGATGTTGAAATTTCATTTCATGTTATTATTCATAAAAACTGTTATGTAGACCTCAGGATGTCTTCATATAGCCAGAGGTCTCAGGTTTTGAAGCAACCAGCAATACAGTTTTAGTTATTCAAGAATAATGTTTGTAAAAACAACTGATCATCTTCAATCTGGAAATGTCAGGCTCTGCAGAAGAATTGAACCCAGTGGTGTGGTTCCACCAGATATGCCACGTTTCCTCAAGAAATGACCTGGAGTCTGTACAGCCTATGCTATCAGTACCTTAAGTTTCAAACAGTTTTTTTAGGGCAGTTTTCCCAGCACTCCCTGGCTCTACATTTACAGATCATCCCAAAACCATAAGCTCCTTTACTGCACATGCATACTTTGTCTCATTCAGGTCTTACCCTACACCATTTCAAGAAGAAAATCTCTGCTGCTACACAATAATTTTAAGAATGTCCTGAACAAGGAAGAGTGGCAACCCTTCCAAGCTATATTGCCAGTAACTCTTTATTCACATAAGTCACGTCAGATGTTCACGGTAAACCAGAAATCTATTCAAAGCAGCTAAGCAGCATAGTTGCATGCCTACCTCCTTCAGATGTTTTTAGTACGCCCCTGAGCTCTACTAAGTTTCTTAGCCTTGGCTGATGCTTATTGGAAAAATAGGAGTGGCACTCTCCCAAATGCCTCCCACTTGTAGCATCAAAGTGAGATATCACTCCCAGTAAATTTTAAAGTATGAGGAATGAAACAGTTAGCAAAGTTGACATTTAAACCATCATCACTGGCTATGATTAAATACCTCAGAGATGAACAGAGTGGTTCACACCTTTCCAAGTTATTGTTCTAGGCTCTTATCAGCCTCCCATACACCACTGCATCCACTGCTTTTTCACTTGAGATATTCTTTGAATCTGTAATAGCTGTAAACCTGTTTAAACTGAGATTCTGGGGAGTTTCTGATAATGTTAAACTGGCAGAGAGAGATTGACTGAAACCCTGGCGAACTGCTTGAACTGCAGATTCACCCTTAAAAGGTTTAGGCAGATTAATAAAACAAGAACGGCCAAACTGGCTTCTTGTTCCTCCTCCTCTGACCTGCCTCAGTAAGGTGCAGGGAAATGTAACACTATAAAGAAAATTGCAAATAACCTGCAAGAAACACAGAGGGCAGATGGGATCACACTGCTTCCAAGAGAATTTTTCTGAAAATAACGTAAAGGGAAGTTTTGGGTATTCCTACACAGGAAAACAAATATTTTGACCACTCAAACAACAGTAAAGCAAGTCAACCTGCCCAACCTGACTTCTCAGAAACATGTATGAAATGCCAAAAACTTCTCTGCAGTCTCTCAGATTCAAATTTACATCCACACCAGCACCCAAGTCCATGGAGAAGAAGCAGGCCACCTTTGCATGCTGCCTCCTGCAGAAGAAGGGAGCTCAGGTTCCTCTGTTGAGCTCAAGCTGGCCATACACCTTGTCAGTTCCTAACCTGAAGGAGCAGAAGCCGAGCATTGAGAGGGTGGCTGTCTTCAAATCATCTGCATCCCACCTCAGCACTGGGCCTGTGCAAGAATGGCAGTGACAGACTGCACTCAGCTCAGCCGAGCTTTTAAGTGGAAAAACTCAACAACTTTTAATGGCAGTTTCCTTATGTCCCATGGTGGGTGTCTACTTAGCATAACCTGGGGTCCATGCTCACTAATGAAAAGGCAAATTTAACTTTCATTTCACATGCACACTCATTAGTACGTAGTAGTACGTCGCACTGTTCATTACTCCATGCTCAGCAGGACAAGATCTTCCAACTACACACACAAAGCCATTTCAATATACCTCAAGGCATGTTATGATACTGCCTTTTGTTTTACTAAAATCCTCCAGTTGCTGCTGTACTTCCCAGCATCAGCACACGCAGGCTAGGTAACTCTTGCTATGTGTTGACCATAAAGTGAACTGGAAAGTCTGGGGCAACTCTCCTGAGGGAATGTGGAAATTGCTGAATGAATTTGGATTTTTGCAACACAAGGTAAAACTGTTCCCTGCTGCCCTCCCAACTGCCAAATCAACATCCCATGTTTCTGAAGTATCTTCTGCTGTAAATATTTAGTACAGGAAGATACAAGCATTGTTTCTGTTACTTTTAACAGGAGTCACAAGTGCAACTCCCTGCTCACCAAGCGGATAATTTACCCCTCCAGCTCAGGAGTAAGGACAAGGCTTCTCATCCCTGGGTGGAAACACTGCAGGGGACAGCAGAATAACAAAGGAAACTAATTCTAAAACTTCAAAGCCGCTAAGACAGCCTGTGAACCCAACATATGCACCTCTTTATGATGCTGTACATAGGTTAAAGCTGCTGCAGCCTCCGTCGTACAGTGTACAGGTAGCAAAATTGAATAATTTGATTATTCCAGAGCTATTCTGATTCTAAGATCATCTATGCTGGCACTTTATTAACTGACGATGCCAACTTGAATAATAAATAACAAGTCAACACACAATTCGAATCCTAAAATAGAAGCAAGTGATTTCAAGTTACTGTTTTAAGTTAGCCAAGTGTTAGCACTGCACTTAAGAGTGCAAAATGGTTAGAAATAATTTTAGTTGGCAGTCAGTAAATTAAAACTGTCACAATCATATTTAGCTGAAAGTTTTAATGAATATATACGAAATCTTATAAGCTTGAATAAAAATTCCTGCTCCCCAACAGAAACCATTATCGTGCGATGTACCTTGACTTTTAAACTCTGCCAACTTCGCAAGAAGAATAACCTTCAGTTATTACAATTAGTTTCATCTCATTAACAGATCAATTTCTTTCAAGCATACTGAAAACCAAATTTCACTTTGTTGCTTCTCTTTTTAGGCTATATTATAGTCTGTGTTCTTAAGTTTTAAGGAGAGCCATCACAGAATAGGTTGTAATCTCAGGTGATTAATTGCACAGCATTTTACAAGCAGTAAAATAGAGCAAGATCTCCACAAACTAATTATGCCATTAGCCAGGCACTCTTATCAGATATTCCTACAACTAGCAGGTTTGTCTGACAGACTGCACATCTTAAGTATTTATATATTTCAAAGGTTTACTTATTTTTGTTGTTAAAAACCTCTTAAAATCTATATTGATTGTTACATGCAATTGTACATGAAAAGTCCCAAGCACCGTGGAACAGAATACCAGTATTTATTACCAGACTTGTGCTCATTATGGTTCTCTCTGACAGAGGTCCATTAAAATCAATTTTTATGTTTCTTATGTTCTTTTTCTACCCAATGTTCTTACCACAATGTTTATTAGCCAGTTAGGAGAAACACTGGGCACTGTTTTGTTTTTATTTTATTCTGTCGAAAATAATGAGGCCAGATTTAACCGCTATTCACTAGCGATGAGTAGAAGAGATTAAATGTTATACTTCAGCACAAATATTTACAGATGGCTTTAAAATTTTTAGAACTTCGTAATCAGAAGAGAAAAAAGGAAGACCCATGTTCCACTTTTTTTTCAAATTTAAATTCTTAAAGTAATTGTAATAATATTCTGCTTATCCTTAATTACTGAACCACTCCTGAGGAATATTCCATCCAAAATATAACAATTTTTGCTTATAAATCATGGAACCTACTAAGTTAAGAGTTATCAAGATGCCACTAAAGCCTTAACCCTTCTGGGAAGCTGAGAAATCAAGTCAGCCCACCGCCGAGAAAACTGAAAGATCAAGATCAGTTAAAAACTGAAGAATGAGGAAAAGGATCTAGATTGCCTGATATCTGCCCGAAGAACAAGATCAGAAGAACCTTCTTCAACCAGCCAAACTTGCCATGTTACACATGAGCAAATGGCAGCTCCCATGAACAAAGACAGCAGCATCTGTCCTTACAAATAGGATAGACCTTGCCTAGCAGCGAGGCTCCCTTGAGGAGGAGGATGACTCACCATTTGTCAGTAACAGCATCTTTCATTTGTGCAGGCATAGATGAGAAACAAAGTACTTGGAGCTTTTGGAGACACATGTAATCTCCTGGAAAAAGGTCTGTGTGCCTGCAAGATCGATTTCTGTCCCTAGAAGCTTTGTTCAAGAAGAGAATGCAACCCATCACACGAAATATCTGAAGCCTCAACACTACATAGAGAAGTAAAAAATAGGCTTTTGCTCTTACCCCTCCAAAGAAAACAACACAAACACAACCAATATAACAGTATCTCCCAACCACCTTCTTTGCCTCTACTAACTTAATTTTTTCCCAATAACCTGTCATTTCACTTTGAGCCTGTATTTTTCAGTACCCACAACTTCACTAGGGTTTTTTCACTTCATCTTTTATTTTCATGCAATTTGCTTGGTCTAGTTTTATGCAGAAGAACATAATTTCTCATATTCGTCACCTGACCTCCCTACTGCTCTTACACCCACTCACTTTCATCTTCTTTTATCACGGGTGAAGAGTCCTTGACTGCTTAGTTGTTCTTTAGGCAGATGCTGCTCTGCAGCAAAGGCAGACTTTGGCCTTATCCTAAATATCGCTTTATTTCCATTCCTCAGCAGCAGAAATCCAATACTGAAAGCAGCATATGGAGAAACTGAAGTACTAATTTCCATATCACCAGCGTTGGCAAAACTGCCATATCCAAAGGACTGAGGTTTTTCCTATTAGCGGAAAAACCATACTGCAACCAGAATACACGTTGTGCTTCATATTCCCGATTCATTTTATGCACATTTAAGTTACAATAAATCAGCAAAACAGAAAAAGGGAAACTCCATATAGGAATGGAGAATTTCAGAAGTAAAAAGCAGGGGAGAAGAGGACAACACAAAGAGAAGGAAGGCAAACTTGTTTAAGTCTTGTCACAATAAGCTCTACTGTTACAGACTGTGGCAAAGGCTGCAATTTTATTACCTACAACAGTTGAAGAGAGCAAACTTAAATAAGTTGTACTATTAACTTTCTTTTTTTTTGTAGAGGAATTCAGCACCCAGTAATTCTGAAAGAATTCAGTGCTCCTCCTGAAAATATCACTTAGCATTTCCTTACAAATAAAGAAAAAGCACAGACCGAAGACCTGAACAGGACAGATATGCGTTAGCAGAATGACACTTATATGCAACAGTAAAATGTACCAATACTATGCTAATTAGTCTTGCATACGGAGATATCATCTCCATTGCCATGTGTATCATGTATTCTGAACTCCAAAAGAAACTGCAGACATGCAGAATAAACCAAGGCTCTCAGAAGCAGTATCAGTAATCAAAACAACTACAGAATCCTAGTTCTGTCCGTTGGAACATTTATATCTAGATACAGGTCTGCAAAATCTGCAAAGTATGCAAGGAGGTCTGACTCCTTGGTGAGAGATTTACATGTGTGTCCAAAAGTAGGAGGTACTTTCAAAACCTACAGTAAAACTGCTTTTATTTTAGAACATTTCTTTCTTGATGTCATAGATGCAGCAGGGACAAATGCATTTTAGAGCTACCACTTCTTAAAGGAACGAAAGAAGCTGCTTCTGCCTCTCACAGGAGCCAGTATTGTATTCCCAGTACGGCTAGTAAAAACTAGTACACATAGTTGTTTTTAAGATCCTCTGGACAATCTCTTTCTTCTACCACATACACAGACAGGATCAACCGGACAAGAACTTACCCACTTGGCAGCACACTCATTTTTGGAAGTTTTATTTCATGTAAGCCTGTTTCACACCCAGATATCTCGAGTTTTCCCACAGGGCTAAGCAGAACCACATGCTTTTCATTGCACTGAGATCCTCCCTCTTTGAAAGTCACCTGTTCATAAAAAAACAAAACCAAAACAAAAAAACCTCCTCTTTAATTGCATGCAATTTTATCAATAAACATTCACGTCAAGGTATTTTGAATAGTTTTCAAAAGTAATCTTAAAAAAAGGCAAGAAAACATCATACTCATATTTTAAGTTTCCTCCACTACATCTCTTACTTTCAAAACTCCAATTTAAAATGATCCATCCCAAGAAGTCAGCATCTAAAACCAAAATCTCAAAAAACATGTTAACTAGCATAACAGTGAACTTCATAAAATCTCAAGTAACAGCAGTTACACGGCTGGTTTATCAGCTAACGTATGATGTGTTTTGACACTGATTTTAGAAGGATTATTGTGACAACAAAGTCTATTCACTGGTTTACAGCAGCAGTGTTATGCAAATAACTGCTGGAACACAAATAGAATATGTCTGCTGGAAAAAATATATGAAAAAAATCAATCATTCCTTAGTAAAAGAAACATTTTTTATTCATATTGTTACTAGCCTGGTTTTACGATTACTGATAGGATGTAGCTGGAAACAGATGCCAAGCATTTCTCAATATTGTACAAGACTGACAATAACATGCTTGTCAAATTCATCTTGGCTGAAAACCAAAGTGACTCAGTAGATGTTTGAGTTCTGTTTAGATTGGTTTGTACAATCATTAGGACAGAAATAGGACAGAACACCACAAGCAACAACACCCTAACAAGGTTTCTTGTTTTTCAAAGTTGCTCAGACCATAAAGCTAACTTGCAGTTTGCCTTATACCCGAAAAATTTGCTTGCTACTGCAACACTCAGAATCAACAGTCTCCACAGACCACTATGCAAACTTATTTTCCCCAGTATTTACCTGCATTTACAATCTGCCCTAAAGTGTTTCCAAGTCCACCCCACCTATAATGCTTATGTCCACCTACAGCAAGGAGGACGATGTGCAAGCCTGATGATATATAGGGTGAAATGCAGTAGTAATAAAGAATCTGGGAAACTGATTGAAGAGCACTGTGACAGACCAGGGGTGCACCAGAAGACAGGAAAATCTATACCTGAGAGCTGGTGACTTCTTGTAGTTTTTTTTTAAAAACTCCACTATGAAGTGCTATGTGAGGAAGTCAATCATGCAAGTTATACAATCAGCATGAAGAGGAGAAAAAAACTGCAAACAATTAAACAGTTTCACCCACGAGGGCAAAAGTAAACTCAAACCTCTGAATTTTGGGAGGTGCTTACACAATTCCTCAGTTACAGACATGAAGCAACCACTTCAAATTTACTCAGCTTAGATCAGTTCTGCACAGTGCGCCAGGTTTGAAGAACTGCAGGTGCCTAGTGGTTTATTTACTTTGTAATCCAAATCAGCTTTTTGCTAAATAATCAAACATTTTCTAGTATTACAAAGAAACTCTCCTTTTAACCCAATTTCTTCCTCGTTCCTTCTCCCTCCACAAGGAGAGGACATGGGGGAACTTTTTTTTTTTTTGGAGCAGCAGCTCACTGTAAAGTCTTAGTGAAAATGCAACATATAAGTTTACATATGGAGAAAACCAGTATACATTCTTCATGTTTATTTGTGTGACAGCCCTAAACCAGATGCACTGAACCTCATACCACGTAGTCCACAAATATAACAACTTAGTGATAGGAGGACAGCTTTTTTCATTATAACAAAACACAGGATGCAGCGAGTAACAGAAAACTATAAATAATGCTATGAGTTCACACCAAGTCGAACTAAGCTTTATAGATGAAAACCTTGAGTGACTACAACTAGTATTTTGGTCTTGTTTATCATATGCATTGGGCAGCAACATTTAGAATGCTTATTTTGTAAAAGAATGAAACTACATGACATGTATCCAAATACATACATGATTAGGTTGGGAGCCTCCAAGCTGAAGGTCACTGTACAATGCACATCATCCTCTGCCCAGATACCAGTATGCCCTTCACTATTTACCCACAGCTACTTACATAAGCCAGAGAAGATGAAGGTAACAATAAAGAATCATAGAATAACCACGTTGGAAGAGACCCACCGGATCACCGAGTCCAACCATTCCTATCAAATACTAAACCATACCCCTTAGAACCTCGTCCACCTGTGCCTTAAACACCTCCAGGGAAGGTGAATCAACCACCTACCTGGGCAGCCTGTTCCAGTGCTCAATGACCCTTTCTGTGAAAATTTGTTTCCTAATGTTCAGCCTAAACCTCCCCTGGTGGAGCTTGAAGCCATTCCCTCACGTCCTGTACCCTGTCACTTGGGAGAAGAGCCTCCTTTCAGGTAGTTATAGAGAGCAATGAGGTCTCCCGTCAGCCTCCTCTTCTCCAGGCTAAACAGCCCCAGTTCCCTCAGCTGCTAAAAATGTGCCCTTCATTTTTACAATTCTCCATTTAATATTCTCCTGCAGGATATGTTATTTTAAATAAAGTGAAATTTTATTCAAGATTTAAATTGCAACAGTTTTCAGGTTGGTTTTTAGACCTGGTTGGTCTAAAAATCAAAACCATCACACAGGTGGAAAGAAACTGCCTTTAAACTTAGCCAGGTGCAAGTGCTAACAGCTTACACATCATTTACTACAATGGTGGATACTAAAATCTTGTTTCTGCCCACATCCTTCCAATATAGGCACAACTTGCTCAACATCATCTTACCCATTGTGCCCTGCTTAAGCTCTTAGCACTAGAAATGAATGGCAGCTTAAAGAAAATATCTAATATATCCAAATAAAGTTCCTTTTGCCTTTATCCTCTACCTCACATAAATGAATCACTTGAGGAATTTTGATCAGGTACTGCATTAACATCCACCTTCACTCTTTCCAGTGTAAAACGTATGAATATGTGTCAAAATCTACATGTTTTTGAAGATTATTAGGTAGAACCTTTAGGACATTTAGAAAAGAAAATTCTGCCATCCTCTGGAGTTTTGCTACAGAAATAAAAATGTAGGTGCATTGTATATAACTCTGTCTCACTAGACTTCTAAATGCTCTATAGAACGCTGGAAGACTGTTAGCCAATGGAATTAAGTCATTTTTGTCATTAATAACAGAGGGGTATCAAAAGGTTTTCACAGTAGAAGATTTATCAGTAAGAATATTAGCATGATTTATGAGTTAATGTTTTATACAGAGAAGCCTCATTTTCCAGGTGTGCTCCCGTGACTTTGCAACAGCACATGCCTTGGAGGTACCGCGCTCCTCCAAAGGGCAAAGGTCCCTTAAATCACACATCAACTCCATAGAATACCACTAGGAAACAGAGATGTGCCACTCAAATTGATTTCCTTGGGTTCAGATGCTAAGGATGCAAAATAGCATTGAGTTTTATCTCCTAAACGAGGTGCTGTGAACCCAAAAGCCAGCATTAGCTTGATGACTTGCATATAAGGATCTTAACCTCTTATGCTTTCCAGTGTAACTCAATTTAACGGCCTTGCTGTAGCCAAGGTTTTCAGCACTAAAACATATCTCCCATTTGATTAAATACAGATTTTACTTAAATTTGCTTTAGCAGTCTTTCACATTACAGTAAATAATTCAAAACTATTTTCCGTGTTCTACAGCTCCTACCCTCATCCCCCAAATTCCACTGTAGTTTGGTCTGAGATCCTATAATCCAATTCATATCCATAGTGGGGAATGGATAAACAAAAAAAATGCAGAGAAATCTCAAGGACTAACGAGGTTCAAAAAGTCCATAGGAAAGTGCTTCCATGCTTCATATTTTCCCAATAGGTTTGGATTTCCCAGAAGACAAGTAAAGGTAGCAAACCTCATGGTATTTCCTGTGCTTCAGCTCCATGCCCCAAATCCCTGTTACTGAACTGAAGGGGAAATAGGATGCAAAATATCTTTACAAATATTCCTTTCCGACTTTTCCTGTGTCCTCTTCTGAAAGATCTCACAGGGCCTACGTACAGTATTAAAACCCTAGATACTGCAGATTTCCAGTGGAAAAACTGAACAGCACTGCCTGTAGATGTTTTTGCACCCACCACAAGTGCTCAGCCCTCAGGGTATCAGAAACTGTCTTCGAACAAGTTCTGTCTTAAGGCCGTGTCAGAGACCAAAGAGGTCACCTTTTCACTCATTTTCCTTAAAGTATTACCAAGCACATGAATCCTTCCTACCAGGAAGGAGCCAGAGCCCTGCCCCTGATGGATCTCCCTCTACAGCTTTTTCTATTTCCTTCCTGCTGCTTTTAGCAACAATATAAACATACCATGCCATATAAAAATATTAATGATAACCCCTTCTGCCCCAACCTGCATCAGATTTAACAGGGTATTTCCGTAAGGTTACAGCATGTTGCTAAACTTCAAATGGAAGTCCTCATCATTTTTTTACTCGAATCTTTCTGAGAATCAAAACAAAACCAACATATACGATTGCTAAACCTAAACAAATGTGTCCTCACATACTCTGCAAATTCATGTTTTTAAACCAAGAAGGTCCATGTGCATTAATCAGTGAGATGTCCCAGTTGCCTCCAAGGAGTGGATCTCTTCATCCTTTCAGAGTAACAGAAAGTGTTAATTGGTGAGCTACCCGATAATGTAAATACAACCAACAGGATGAAATAGAGTTAAAATTCTTCCCTCTATTTCACTTGCCATTTCTCAAACCCAGAACTGGTCATATTTCTACCATTTCTAGACTAGCCACCACTTCACATTTGAAAACTCTCTACTGAATTCTTCCATGCCACAAAAATTACCATTACTTAAAAATAAAGAACCTATCCAGATGCCATACTAGGTTTCTCATGCAACCCTGCTCCAATGTTGGGCTAGGATATAACTACTTACTATCTTCAAAAACTAAATATAATTGTCTGCACCTATTGTCTGAAAGGATCCCAAATAGCTCTATACTCATTTGTAGCCCAAATCACAGGGATTTGTAGCTGCGAAAGCTGAATTTCTGGACTTATTTATCCAGTAAGATGACAATTCTAGAATAGTTCCAGTTGGAGAGCCTGAGGCTAGCCCATCCCACTAAAGGTGTGACAAAGTAACAGCTTGTCCATTTACTTCCTATTCTTAATAAAGATATCCAAATGATTCATCACTTCAGTGTTCTGAAATATTTGCATTAAGAAGGTAGCACATGAGCTATAATTCTTAAGCACTTGCCTGGTTTCTGTGATGCCCCGTAATGTCGGACACTTGCCAAAAAGCAATACCGGGAATTTTTTGAGTTTGAGAGGATGATCAATAAATGCCAGGGAAGTTGCTTCTTCATCCTAATTACAGGAAAAAAACACCAGTCCAGAACCCCTTAAGTGTCTTTCTTTTGAGTATTACAGTGTTCTCAAGCCTGTTTGTTATTGATTCAACTTTTGAATTAAAACTCAATGAAGTCTTGAAATATTGGATTTAAATTTAAGTGGAATACTTCACAGGTACCTTGACTAGTTTCACAATTTGATACTTTATTTCAGTCATCTTGCTACAGTCCTGATCCAGTAAGTTTGCAGCCTTCTTACAACAAACCCCTTATCAAATCACATTAGTGGTATTTGTCAAGGCAAAACCAAGTAGGAACCATCACAAGAAATAAGAAGTTAGACATGTCTGTCTCCATCATTACCAACTCCACCGCAGCAAGGTCAGCAGAACAGATGAGAGCTGACTGTTTACCAACACCCCATCTGTTCTGAAGTGTAAAGGTCAGTGTATCACCCCTACTACAGCACCAGTGAGCACTGCAATTAGGGCAACTAATGGTTGCCACTGCAATTATACCCTTCACTGGAGTTCTGGAAATGGTGCTATTGTCATTCCATACTGAGACAGCTTAAGGAAAAAATCCCGTCATTTACACCTCCTGTTACCACTGCAAAGACAACTGCATAAAGTTATAATTTAGAAACACAATCTCTAATGCTGTTTGTAAAAATCTTTAGTTGCAGAAAGCTCCTGTCACCCTACATGAGATGAATAATGAGGCTGACCAGAGCTCCTGTTTTGGCACGGGTGCTGGTGAGTCTACGCATGCCAGTGGTCCACTCACCCAAGGCTTTCATTGAATTATAGTTCTCTCAATGTCTCCTTAATAGTTTAAAACTTCCTGTATTTGTTTTACTGATTTCTGCATGTTTAGTTAAAAGGAAACAATCCATTGTACGTTAAGAATATGGGAAAAGATATTAATAGTAAAGGTAATGCTTTTGTGCACACGTACTTCATTGTGGAGGGTAGTGTTCCAACCTTCTCCAGTCTTAGATGAGAAAGCCATTTCTTACACTCAAGTGTTTTAAAGCAGCAAAAAATGTAAGAACTGGAAAAAGCACAGGATGCATGCAATCAAAACACAAGTCTAAAAGTCTACTCCAGTATCTTGATTAATCATCTATATTTTCACCTTCCAAATGAACAGTGGCTGCTACTGTTCCAAAAGAAAAAAAAAGAGTTTATGTACTACAAATAACTTCAGTATTGGGGCAAAAGAAGAAAAGAAGCATACAGTAGGTTCATATCCAGAAAGAGTTTAGTATACTGGAATAAAATTTAGACAGAAAGAGAAGCATTTAATTTTTAAGTCTTTTTGGTTATTATGAAATGTTTGATTTCTTTCAAAAATAAAATACAAACTTTTCCAAAAGCTGTTTCCTACTCTTGAAAAAAAATGAGTCCAGAGATTTCCAACTAAACATAATGGAGTGAACTCTAAAACTGTAAGGATGCTCTGATTCAAACAGATCCCTACAGGTTGGACATCTAATTGGGCTGCTGAAGCTGTGAGAAAGCTCTCCTGGAACCCAGGGCAGGGCTTCTCCGTGTCTAACAAAACATGAGAAGGCTGCTGCTGCCCTATGCAACCCACACTCACAGGGCAGTCCTACCAGCATCACTCATTATTTAATGAAGAAATAACTTCTGAACAAGATAACACATAGCTCCTCTACCATTACGCTTGTACATCACACACAGCATCCTTCAAACATACGGAAATCTGGCAGTCCTAGGAAAGCTGAGTGCCCCATAATTTTTAAATTAAGACAATAGTTAAATTTTGAGGAAAAAGAAAGTTGTTGCATTCATTGCTTTAATTCAAGAAGCCCTGAAACAAACAAACCGTCGTGGTAGCTGATCAGATTTAATTCTATCAATATAATCCACTAAAAAGCAAAGTAACATTTAAAAATTAACTGTGATGCTTTAAAATACAAGTCCTTTATATACTAAGGTTCTTGTGTACTAGTGTTCATCACCATCTGGACATAAGCCACTTCCTCCCCCTACATATCCCATAATAACTGTATATACTGTGTGCATTTTTTTCAACCTATAGCATCCAAAGCAAACTTTCAGCTTGCCAGAATAAAGCACCATATATCAAGTCCACATATTTTTGTCCACGCTGCAACAGAAATAAACACCTCCACAGCTGAAGAACGGGACCGTAATCCAGATAAGGCTTTTAAACAAAAGCTGCTCTGAAATATACTGCATTAAATGTGCACATTTTCTCTTGTGCCATGTGAAGTGCTGCCAAACTGGCCATTTCCTGGGGTAAAGCTGATCCCAACCTGCCAGTAGCCTTTTGCTAGAAACCTTTTCTGCACCTCACTGGCAAACAACCACTGCCATGGCTTGGAGAGCTATAGAGCAGCTAACAGCCTTGCTTCTGCCATCCACAGCGAATAAATAAAGTAACTCGCCAGAAAACAATTTGCTGGCCTGGCTCCTACCAATTCCTTCCCATAGTGGTCTTACCAGCCCAGAGTCAGCTTGGGAAGAACAGTATTTCTAAGCCTTGCAACCAACTCACACACAGAAATACCACAGCACAGGAGGGCCAGCAGCAGGCTTCCCAGGGAACCCACCATTCTATCTTCAGCAACCACAACTACTGATATCCTGGATTCCTGGGCAAATACACTGTATTTCAAGCCTCTGGCTGGCACATCATGCTTAAGCCATTAGCATGCCATTTCTTATTTTGAACCAAAATTCAATAATTCAGTTCCCATTATGCAGTACAGCAGCCTGGATCTCCTCCAGTGCTTCTCCAAGTAAATCTAACCCTGGTTAAGCCAAACCTGTAACTTCAGAGGGTGCACAAAAACCTACTCTCATTTCCTGGCTAGAGGAGGTTTGGAAAGAAAATGTTAGACAGCCTGTAAGCAAATCCAGGGTTAGTTTGGGGTGATACAACATTTTTTTCTACCTTCCAGAGAACTAATCCCATTTAAAACGTGAAGGTACAGAATTAAACTGCGTATTTTGAGTATATACAAATATACGCTGGCACAGCAGCCACTAAAAATCAGTCTCTATCACCATGTATCAAAAGGTCCACTTCACACAAGCCCCTGACAAACCAAACGGATACACATTCACGTACAGAAAGCAATATTTGCTTTCTACAGCATTTTAAAAGTATTCAACAAGAGTAAACACACAATTCTTTATTAAACAATCAAAGACAACAAAAGCAAGTTTCTGTTGTCCCATCGCATTATACTGCTAATCCTCTTTGGATGGCAATCAAAAGACCCCAAAATGCCAAGCTATAAAAGTGTATTTCCAAGCAGTGGTAGCCTCTGGCTCTTTGGCTACATCTTCAATCTGTTGCTCTGGCAGACAGGAGTAATCCTGGTCTGTCAAATGGCAAATTCCCAGTATACTTACCAGGGCTACCTCTTTTTTTACCTAAAGGATGATATTTTAATTGTAATAAATTTTTTTTTTTCTCCTTTAGAAAAGAAAGGTAGGTTATCACTACTGCATTCCAGACTGCATTCAAGAAGTGCATTTTCCTACTTTTTTCTACATTTTCCAAAGCTTGCCCAAATGCCAAGTTTGATTTGAGACATTAGTAGCAGCAGATACTTAAACACAAGACCTCAGTGGACTGATTAAACAGGAATTCAAATACACTATTTCCTCTAACTTTTTCCAAAACCTAGTGAACAAACATTCTGTGTCTTCCCCCAGCTCTTGCTTATGCAGGAAACTCAAATGCTATTCAAGTGTACCAGTTTAAACCTTATTTCTGCAGAATATTTATGTCATTTTATATCATTAACATGAAATTAAGATGAACATTTTTTAAAAAGCAAAACATTTTCATGCAGCGTACAAGTAAAATACCATTAGAAAATGAGTGTTAATAAGCTACACAAATTAGTCAGTGTGGTGGGTTGGCTTTAGGGTTGCAGGAGTGGTCACGCCATCCCTAGGATGCATCTGGGTGCCCAGGAAAAAATGAAAGTGAAACAGCCCAACAAGCTTAGAGAGACCCAGTTTCTTGAGGATACCTTGTTTGAAACAACGGGCTGCCTAGAGATAATATAAAGAATTACAGCAGAATCAGACAAGGAATGGAAAGAAATGCCAAAAACAGGAAAAGATAGACAGGACAGAGATAGATATTTCTGTAATAATCAAATTCTACCACCAGCAGCAAAGACAGAAGTCATAATTGTGTGCATCCCTTGCTGTTAGGAGGTAGCCGTTAATCCCACCAGCACTCATCCTGTAAACCACACTGCATGGTGTTATCTGCCATGGGATGTGGAAGCACATAGTCATTCTTACCCTACTGATGACCTAACAAAGGGATTAAGCGTCCCTGGACCCTTATTTTTAGACTGGAAATCATATGCCAGAAGATTCATTTAGAAGCACTGCGCAATGCACTGCAAAGCAATCTTATATTTTGTTTAGTTGTTCACTGCTTTAATGTGCCACCACACGGAATAAAACACTAAGGAATTTGTTTACAAAACAATCCCCTAAGTATCATACTAAAGAATCACAGATGAAGAATGCATTATCTAAGAATTAGAGGGTCCCCAAAATTACTATCTACTTGTTAAGAGTTTTGAGTTTTAACGAGTCTTATGCAAAGAAAAGAAGTCATCACATAGTTGCCTGGATCTTCCAGATGTGTTCATCACTTCAAAAAATAAACTTAAGGTATTAGTCGAGATAATTCAAGATATTAAGATCTATTCCTTAATTACCATTGAAGTACTTGCTGAAAAGTATTTACATACTTTTTAATAGCAGATGAAAAATATAAAACAACTGCTAGCATCACCCCCTAATGTATATGCACACATGCAGAAGTAAAGCAAAACTGACGTGCACTATTGTTACAGAGTTCAGCTTTGTATGTAAATATATGGCAACTACTCTAATACAAGGAAAAAAGATGAAAGTTTAATTAAACGCGACTCATAACAGGTTCAGGGAAACTGAAAAATGGGCTAAAAAAAGTCTAGCAGAAGAGTGACTTCAATATTAGGTAACATTTCATATTTTTATCACCTAAACCCACAAAATTCTTGATCTGCTCCTTGTGTTCTCTGCAGAGCTGATGTCGGGACCAGCTAAATAAAAGATAATGCAACTAGGCATAACACAATAAAAGATATTACCTTCACAATGCATTATTGCTGCCAATTATAAGAATCACTTCAACTTAATTTCAAAGGCACAATCACCCTCAACTGTAAGAGTCTCTTTTTTAAATTTCAAACAGTATTACATTAAGGCAATAACTCACCTTCCAGCTATAATATCGGTCTCCCTTATTGCAAAAATACATTTCATAAATACTTCTCATCGACAAGCCAAGCTAATTCAGGTTAATTTTATTGTATTTTGGTGCTATCTCAAATTTGTGTGCAATTACCTTTATCATTTTATTGCCGTGCCAGAAAGTAATCAGAACAATTATTTGAAAAAGGAGGTGTATAAATTCTAAATCACACTTGCTGGCATTTTTGATAAAATAGCAGCTTTATCTCAGAAAGTGGCAGGGACATCGGATAAATCATGCATCAGTCAAGTGCAGCTGACCCCCAAGTGCATTGCACAATATCAGGAGTGCTTCAAAAGAAACTTTCCTATACAATCCATCATTCTTTGTAATACCAAAATAGCTATACCTGAAGAGTAGGAGCTAGAGAATAATAACAAAATAAATCTAAGCAATATGAACAAAACCATTAATAGTGTTCCTTTTTAAGGTGAAGGAGAGTCAGGAATCTGAATCTGACCGGGAATCAAGGCAATAATTTCATTGTAATTTTTAAAATAACAAGAACAGCTTTAAACAAATGAAGCAGCAAACTGTATTAAGAATTCACTGAAGATACAAATACAGCTACAGGAAAATAAATACAGACAAAAGACAGGCATCAGAATGACTCATACAAAAAGACAAGATTATAGTCTTGGCATAGATGTGTGTATTTTCTTATTGTTATCAATCTCTGTTTGATTCAGGACAGCATGGACAGGCATTTTACTGTATTGACAAACAGGTTCTTGTACAGCTTGCACAAGATTCTGTTTACTAAGTTTAAATTTAGTAATTATAAGAAATCTAGCGAGGAACATAATCACCTTTAGAATTAAATTTCTTGTGAAACAGAAAAATTGCCATGTTGTCATATGAAGACCATAAACCCCAAAACCTTCTAAACATAGTAGCATTCCTGATGTCTGCTCACACACGTGACTACAGCCACATTTCAGTCTCTTCCACACAAACCCAATGTGAATCTTTGGTCCCTGCAACACAGCTGCAGAATCAGGGATCAAGTGGAAGACACAACAATTACAGAAAACCCCCACGTCTGGCTGCTTTCAGAAACCATTTTTCAGCAACTGCTTAAAAACTGTTCAGAATGTTACATCAGTGATAATTGATTTCTGCAAAAAACATATGCTAGGCATATATTGTGTGTCACATCAACGTGTGGTTGTGTCCAAAGTAAGACTGTAAACTAATCACACACTATCAATATCGCCATTCTGAAGAAACACGAGTTACATTACATACATATTTAATATGCATCCAGAATGGGGACAGTAGCAGACAGCAGAGGAGCCTGGGCTGTGTCTGCACAGCCCTCAGCATCCCCCTGCTCCCCACAGCATATGGGGCTGCAAGAGTACACGTTTTTTACCTTAAACTCTGTCCTTTTCCCCACACCAAAAGGGAAAACTCCCCTAATAGTTAATGGTTGCACATTTCAAGTAGGAGTGAGAATGGGAGAAATGAAATGGTTAGATAATAAATTATTAGTTTCAAGTTGCTTGCCAGTTATACCACATCTGGCTTTGAATGAGAGGGAACAAGTGATTCTTCCTATATCAAACAATTCTCTATTATTCCAGGTACCTGCTAAAAGAGGTTTGCAACTAAACAGATGATTGTTTAACAGATAAGCAAAGCAAGAATAATTTCCCTGAATTTCTTCCTCAACTATTCAATTTTTTAAAATAATCTTTTTTTGGAGGAGAAATTGCATTTTACAGAGCAGGGTAGACACAGATTATGCAGAAATACTAGTTTTCTAAGCCACATAACTTTACATAAAGCAGATTAAAACCTCAAGAGATGCCACTATTAAGACATATTTAAGTGATCGATTGCCAGCATGGTTAGAATGGTTAGACATGCAAGTTTGATTGTACTGGAAATATTTTTCTAGAGGAGCATTACTAATGTTACAAAAATAAAATAGCTATTCCATGGAAAACATGTCTTCACATCTTTAANTGGGCTGTGTCTGCACAGCCCTCAGCATCCCCCTGCTCCCCACAGCATATGGGGCTGCAAGAGTACACGTTTTTTACCTTAAACTCTGTCCTTTTCCCCACACCAAAAGGGAAAACTCCCCTAACAGTTAATGTTGCACATTTCAAGTAGAAGTGAGAATGGGAGAAATGAAATGGTTAGATAATAAATTATTAGTTTCAAGTTGCTTGCCAGTTATACCACATCTGGCTTTGAATGAGAGGGGACAAGTGATTCTTCCTACACCAAACAATTCTCTGCTATTATTCCAAGAACCTGTTAAAAGAGGTTTGCAACTAAACAGATGATTATTTAACAGATAAGCAAAGCAAGAATTAATTACCCTGAATTTCTTCCTCAACTATTCAATTTTTTAAAATAATCTTTTTTTGGAGGAGAAATTGCATTTTACAGAGCAGGGTAGACACAGATTATGCAGAAATACTAGTTTTCTAAGCCACATAACTTTACATAAAGCAGATTAAAACCTCAAGAGATGCCACTATTAAGACATATTTAAGTGATCGATTGCCAGCATGGTTAGAATGGTTAGACATGCAAGTTTGATTGTACTGGAAATATTTTTCTAGAGGAGCATTACTAATGTTACAAAAATAAAATAGCTATTCCATGGAAAACATGTCTTCACATCTTTAAAGTTCAGTTTAATTATTTAAAGACTATGATTATTGACTAAAAATGTGCCAATGCCTTTCTTTAAAGAAGGTAAATTTTTCTGTATTTCTTGATTAACGGCTAAGCTTTCTTATTTTACTATAAGGTTAACCTCCCATACTTATCTCACTGAAGCATCAAGCCTCAAATTTAAGTCTGTTTTTCAATAAATGAAGTATATATTAGGAAACAGAAGCAAACAGCTTACTTATAACTGAAAATGTAGCATTGTCCTGTTAGTTTATGCTCTGTGGCAGAGAGATACATGATGGGGAAAGGTCCACTGATGCCTGTTACCAACCATGACAGAGCTACAGAGATTTACAATGCAGCATCAATCTTGTCAGCTGGATTCTTAATACCGACTGCTGGACACCGGGGAAAAAACAAACTATGTAACATGAACTCTTTTGTAATGCTGGACTTTGAATGTACACCTAAATGCAAGGGTATTTTACTAGAAACTTACTTTTGGAACAAGCCTTGATGCCATGGTAGATTAAAGGTCTTCACCTGTAAGGAAAAAAAAATCACAGTTAGACTGAGATTTAATTCGAATTCCACAGGAAGAATAGTACGTGTCAATAGTGTCATTTCCCTTGTAATCAACTCTATCAGATTTTTAAATGGGCTCTAAGTTTCAGTACATACAATTTCAGGAGGGAGTTTGATCAGGTTTGTTTGGGTTTTTTTAACAAGCAACTAGGAATTTTAATGTTCATTAGGTCACATACTGCTTGTTATGAGTTAAACAAAAATCAACAGATGGCACACTGAAGACTTGTTCCATAACAAGCACTACACAGCTCTGATCCTTTGAATAAGAATGCCTTAAGAGATACCGTGTTAATTTAAGAAGTATTTGTACTGGCAGTAAGGCACCTCTGTGTTACTATGGAAAACAAACAGCCTTTTGTCATTTAGGACACAACACATTCTAAGGCATGAAGGCAAGTGGCTTTCTTAGTTATATCCTGGGTTTAAAAATACAGATTTCAAATAACTAAGAAAGTACCTCAGAAATGTTAATTTTTACTACTATAATTCTAGTCTTAAACAGCACCATTACTTATATACTAATAACAGAAAATACAACAGGTTCTTCTTTGCCTTCCCCTTTGAAATAAAGGATGATTGCTATTTCTGTGCCATTTAGTTAGTTTCCTCCCCCTCTATTTTCTTTTCAGTGCTATTTAGCTAAGATCACTATATATTCATGAAGATGTGCTATAAGTATTGCATTTTTTTAAACCAGAGCGACTTTCTGACAAAGCTCAGCCTTCAGAGCCCTGACTCTCAGCCAATGTCAATGGGAACTCTTCCACTTAGGTTGGGGAACTCACTACTCCACAGGAGAGGATAACTGTATCCGCTTGAGAAATGATAAATCTCTTAAAAGAAATTACATGAATATCTGAGGTCTTCCAAGTCCTCTCAAACATACCAAGTGTTACAGTCCAAGGCAGTGACAGAACTTAAAACTGCTTCCAAAATACTCAGAAGGAAATGGTAGTATTTAATCTTAATATTACATCTGAATTATTTTAAGAGTTTGAAATTAAGATCCTGAATAATTAGTATTTTAAGTATACGAACAATCATATTCTTGAAAGCTATTGCAAACATCACTCATTCCATTTTGAAACGTGAGTCAGGCAGATGAGCCATCTACTAAAGTTACTTAAAATATCTGTGACAGAGCTAAAAATAAAATAGCAAATTATTTCTATCATCACTTCAAAGTTTTAACTTTCAAAGTGCATAGTGACACTCAACTTTTTCAGATTTTTATGAAGGCCAAGGCTAGAATTTTCGCTTCAAAAAGCGGGTTTATCCAGAAGCTCTTCAAACCTGTGCCAAAGTCTAGAAGTACACTGTGTAACTGTACTGAATTCCACCAGCACTGCAGAGAGGTGCTTCAATCTTTTCACCATGTCTATTTCTTCGTGCTTTCCCATGCTACCACCCCAAAATACAGACGATGTAGGAAGGGACACAACAGTCCAAGAGACACCACAGTACCAAGGGAAGGGCGCGCTGCTGCTTTGCTGGATTGCATGACAACTCCTTTCCTCGATTACCTGACCGAGACTATCAGACTATCAGAAGTCATTCATGATTCAGCTGGGAGACACCCAATGAAAAATTTTGTCTAGAAAATACAGGGTAATGTGGAGTTACCCATCAGCAGATAAAATTCTCCACAACCTGTTCCTCCTAAAAATTAAGTTATATGCGATGTCTGGAGCGTATCAGCCCAAACCCTCTCAACTGAATGTGTCAGTCCCAGAGATTTCCAAGAGAAGACTGCCGAGGGAAGCTGCTGTGCCCTGTGCAGTGGGGCAGCAGCATGGGATGCAGAACACCCCTTCAGTTGGAAAGCAGGCAATCCCTCCACCAAGCCTCAGGAGGGCAACAATCAGCAGCATCAATCCTCCAGGAATATGCATCTGTCCTCTGCCTTTGCTACACTTCCCTGGGAAGCCAAGAGAGAAGATGCCAACATGTCAGTCTTCCTCTGACACCCTTACATCTGCTGCAACCTGAATATAGTCAAAGTCTGGACATATTTGTATAAAAGACTGGCACCTACGTCATTTTGTTCCACTTGCACCAACAGTTACTTACGTCCCTCTTCTTATCTCCTATAAGTTGATGTGATGGTGCATACTGCTTTGGATTCTACTGAGATCCACTTGCTCCCCACCTTATCACTGGGAAATCAAGTATTTCCAAGATAGCAGCTGCTCAAGGGTGGATGAAGGGCCTCTCTGACATGTCAGGTAAGCCTTCTGTCACTATGCATGCTGGAGCAAAGCAGACATCTCTGGGACAAAACTGGTCAGGAAACATCTCTTTTCATAATAAATTTTTGGTTTACATTTACTTTCAACACATTCTCTCACCTTTTTCATGAACAAAACCATGCTAAATGCCAAAATCAAGTTAAAACTCAAGTTGTTGTTTTAAATAGCATCTAATTTGTGGTGACAACAGCAGTTTAATTGCTAGCCAGGTTCCATGTGTAGCATTATTATTTAAGTCAAATCCTCTGCAGCATCTCCATAAGGTTGCTCATGTACTTTTAAGTACAATCCACACAGAACTCAACAGTAAATCCAGATCAGTAATCAAAAATTTCAGTAGTTTCAGACAATTCCCCATGACCCTTTCTCAATGCCACAGTCTCTAAAAAGCATGACTAAAGACACACAGCTTCTCCTACAGTGCAGGAAAAATTTATGACCATCTCTGTATGGCAAGATCTTCACAAATGGTATTTTCGACCATGAATAGCCCAGAATGGCTTTCCTCTGATGACAGGAAATGTAAGCAAGGTCAGTAATGCCCAAGCTCTAGTGGTTAGAAGATTACCTGCAGCCAGACAGAGGAACACCGTACAAGAACCACTGCTATAAGTCAGATGGCTAGGAAGGTCTGAAACGTCACTCCAAAATGCATCTCACTCTTGTAAAGACCATCATGTTGGAAGAGGTCATTTTCACACTGAGTTGAAAGGTTCCTCAAGAGTTGATTTTGAAGGTAAGAGCCCAATACCTCTTCTGAATGGCACGAGAATTGCCACTGATCAAATCCAAACATGATATACCTCATTCTGGATCACCTCTCAGAAACTGACACAACAGAGTCACTGGACTCATGTTAAAACATTGAACCCTTATTGTTATCAACACCTTCACCAAAACAGAAAGCCTCCTCCTGCATTTGCAGAGAGTATGATAAACTGAA
Source organism: Piaya cayana (assembly GCA_013389865.1). NCBI lineage: Eukaryota > Metazoa > Chordata > Aves > Cuculiformes > Coccyzidae > Piaya > Piaya cayana. Next base: position 59,290 of record WAAB01001243.1, read on the forward strand.
GGGATCAATTAACAAGTAGACGTAACAACAACAAAGAAAACATGATGAATTTGTCCTCATCCTCACCAGTTTAGAGCTTCCTGACTAGGACCAATGAATCCCATCTGCTCTTAAGCTCCTGCTGTAGACCTGAGCTGTGGGATTGCAGCTTCTGCCTCAGTTCCCCTTGGCCTTTCATTGAAGATGTTCCCAAGCTCCCCAGCACTTCTGTTTCCCCACACAAGAGCTGTGCCAAGGCTGAAGAGCTACTGATGAGCAGCCAGGCAGTGGGATGCTTCACTGAGACACCTGGAAGGTACAGAAATGCCTTCAGGTGCTGAACAGGAGCTCCTGCACAGTAGATGAGATGGTGCAGGAAGCTAATATACTGTAGACCCAACCCACAAGCATCCCAAATTTTTGAATATGTTAATAGAACAGAAATTTATAGAAAAGTCAGAGGTTATATCAGAAATCAGCTCCTTAAAGGCCATGAAAAGTTTGAGACATATTTAGTTGGTAGTCTAGAACAGAAGTCCTTGGGTTTTAAGACAATTCCCTGTTTACCTGCACAGAACTGCAGCCTGAAAAGTACACGTGATGGCAGCACTACAGTAAGAACTCCTAGATTCATAAAAACTACTTTTCTCAGTTCATCAACTTTTAAACACTGAAGGAAGATTCTCCTTGAAAGATAAGTCCTCGGGATCCGCAGAACGTAATACTCCCTGGCTTCAGTACTAAAATTTAAAAACAGCTATTATATCAGCTCAGTATATGAATAAAATTCCATATGAAAACATTTAAAGTACATTAGATTTTTGGTCAAGATGAAAGACTGAAAAAAACTCAAGCAATCTATTCTAATTGGGTTCCCATGGTAACTGTACAATTGGGTTTTTCAGTATAACATCCCAAAGGCCCAATGCACACTTGTAAAATATACTTCAAACAGCCTGAATTGTTTTTACATTACAGCACTCCCAGGAAGATCAATTACTATACATCCCCACCCTAACTATTAGTGGCAGGAGATGTTAACACTATTGGCCGTATTAACATAAGTCATGTAAAAACCACCACATAGCACCATCATTATATAAAACTAATTACACACTTCAGATTCATCAAACATGTTCCGAGTAATAAACCAATACCACTCTTGTCACAAGATCATGTTTACTGAATGTTAGAAATCAACCTCAAATATATGCCAAACCATTTTGCTTCTCATATTGATTTCAAGGATAAACAGAATCAATCATTAATAATTACATTATAAGATGACCCATAGGGTTAATCATATTCTTAGAAACTCTCGCTATGGAATCAAATATAGCCGCACAAGATGACAACTGAAAAGCATTCAAATTCAGGACATAAGCACTACAAATAATATAAAACAAGGTGCTTTCACTAACATGCCAGTCATGTAACTATTGAAAATAGAATAGTACTACTGTTCTATTAAAAAAAACCAACAAACACACAAGCATTTATTTTAAAAAGTTTCTCTCAGATTAAGCACTTTGCCTTTTGGGGCTTCAATTTCACTTTCTGAAAGCACACTGGCTGTAGATCCAGTTTCTCCTTCCAGACAAGTCTTCCATCCAATTGCCCAAGCCTCAAAGCTAAAAGGAGATGATGGCCCATGCCCACTGTAGGTAGGATTCACAACCAACTAATTTGCTTAAATTTCCAGGAGGAAAAAGAAAAAAACTGTGGACAGTTTGAATAAAGTCAATCTCATTTAACCAATCAGAAATCTCCGTATTTCATGGATTTAAGTCAGCAAATAACCAGAGGTATTTCTGATCTCAATAGGAGACTGTGGAAGGGATTTCCCTTTTCTCCCCACCCTTCCCATCACATTATATTTGACCATGCTAAATTTCAATGGAGCAAGATGAAGGGAAAATGAAGTTGTGTAAATTGTTTCTCCAGGACATTGCTGACAGTCTAAAAACACACTGTCAACACAGCCAGCCCACTGCTGTCAAAACAAGGTTGTGCATTTCAGGTATATTTTTAGATGCTGTACATTCTATCTCATGGTTTTTAAATGTGAAACAATCTTTTAATGGGGCCTTAAGTATACTTTAGGTGTTTATAAAAAAAAGTTTAACTACTTAATAGATGTTCTGCGCACTGGAATATACAATGTTATTGTCTGTATTGTACTGACTGATCTAAAGCAGACAGATAATTTAAGTATCATTGGATGATCATTATGCAGCAGCTACATTTAAAAAACAGCACTAAACACTTCCTACTTGCTAATGAAGGGCTACCTGGAAGTAGTTAAATTTGCACGTGGAACATGGATATGGTATGATTCAGAAAACAAAGCAAATCTGACTTCAGTGGGCCGTGCTGCTAATATACACCACTTAACTAGAACAACGAGTTTGTTCATGTGATCATAATGCATGAAGAAGTGGCATTGGAACAGTAATTAAAACCTGAAAATGCACCCATCAGCTAAGACCAAAAGCCCATCTCTTCCAATACCCCATCTTCAGCAGCACCAACGGCACGCAACTACTGAGCACTATAAAACACAGCCAAGCACTTAGTGGTTTTTACTGGTGTATCATCATGCCTTCTAAAAAGTGGGATTCAAACTTCCCAAGTCAGAAGTGGGATTTCTGAATAGAAAGTTTCTGAGCCCAAACCCAGCAGCTCCAGCTGCCTATTCCAAGATGCACAGCTGAGCTCCATGCTGGGGTAGTCAACAGAGTCTGATCTGAACTAACACTTGCTGCTTTGCTGGACGCTGTCAGCTCCTGCTTTGAGAGAGGTAGAATTATCCTTTAGTCCCCTTTGCTAAGCTGCTGAAGACTGCAGGCTTTCTATCAGTAGTGCTATTTTACTACTGTTTCACTTAGAAAGCAGAGGGAAAGTCAGAACCTTTGCACCAATAAGCTCCCCTTTTCCTCGAGACCAGAGGCAATTTGGTCATATATAAATATTTTTTATCATCTTCAGAGCCTTTGTTGCATTGGGGAGAATTTCAGCTGCACGTCCAAATTTTCCAGGAGACTTGAAAAGATACCTGAAGTTATTGATGCCATTTCATTTGGCACAATATAAACCAAAACACAGAGCAGATAGTCCTGACAGACATCAGGACAGGGTTCTTTTGCTCTGCTGATATAAAATAGTAACGAAACAACCTGAAAAAGAATTAGCAAAACCCATCAAAACAGTGACATATTTCCAAAGAAAAACTTTCACAATTACTCAACTTCTGTAAACTCTAAAGCAACACAAGCTTTATTGGCATTCAAATACATTTGATTTTTTTAAACAGTAATCTGGACCACACAAGTAGATTATCAGTCTTAAAACTGCATTTTGTATTTTTGGAAAATACTTAGTACAGGTTTGGTCTGGTTTTATAGTTTGGTTGTTCCTTCAGCTTTAATGTATGTTTAATTTAATACAAAATGCACCTGCTGTGCTGGCCAATTACATTAGCTTTACAGGAGACAAAATTTAACACAGGAATTTTGTCTTGTATCAGAAAGGTTTTGCTACAGATAAACTGACACAACTGACACCTTTGCCAGCAGAGATTTGTAGAATGGCAACCTCCACAGCTATCAGCAGAAGTGAGAAACTCAGCAACTGGAAGTCTGCAGTAAAGACACCAAACCAGGCCTTTGGCTTTTTAATTATGGCATTAATTAACTTTAAGTTAAAGCTGGCAAAAGCAGCCAATACACATGCTGAAACCTGTTACTACCTAAAAGAATTCAAGCCTTCTGAAATTAAAACTTTGTCCTACATTTTCCCATTCATTACATTCCCTTCACCAGTCCAGATATCTTATGAACACTCAGTAAACTAGAGAATTGCACAATCCATCAATAAAGTAAGCGTATTTTGAACTACTGTCCATATGACTCAATTTGTCAGTAAAAACTGCCACCAGCGCTGTGCTTGCAGAAAAATGTCCATAAATGCATTATTGCGACTGGCAGATCGATGTCCATAATAAAAACAAATAGATTTAACAAGTGCTTGCTTTTACGAGTTATGCGATTGGTGGGATGCGTATTCAGCTTCACCCGACAACTCTGGGAATGGGCAATACAGACTGGGTGAGGCACTTGCTGACTTCACTAGTGTTACAAACAGGAAATTATTCCAACAGAGGAAATGTTTAAAAGCATTAGACTGAATACTAATGCCTTCAGGATGTGTTTAGAAGTTTCATGCATTCAGAATTTAACATATTGTTTTGTGAAATATAAAATGAGAGATGTTAACAAAAATCCCAAGCAGTGAGGCTTTTTTTTTTTTTTTGCCTCACCTGCTTTGCAGAAATGTATTTTAATTTAGGTCAGCTGCATCCCAGGCAGAATGGCTCACTAGTCTTCAGACTAGTTAAACATCCCAAAGCATCATTTGTTCTCACAAAGCTTTTACAGCACCAATACAAGAACTGCATCACTACTGAAACCAACTCTCTGTCACAAGTGAGGATGCCACCCTTGGCATCAGGCTGGGACAGGACTGTGCTCATAAAGAAATTATGCACTGGTTGCATGTGAAAAGAACACCACAGGAACAGTCATCCATGTCAGTGACATGTTTTTCTTTGGATTTTTTGCATTACCTTTTCTTCTAACAGTCTCTCCCGTCACCAAAGTCAGTTTAAACAGAATTTCTCTGGTGCAGCCTTTCCATCTTATCCATGTTTCCCATAACAAACTTAATACTTTTTCTGCACAAGTCCTTAAATTAGCCATTCAAGGAAACTGTGATAACCTTCCCAAAGGGCATGAGCTTCTCCTTCAGGCTACTATCCCTTTAGTGATGCCATTAACTGATTCTCTACATACGTTAAGCATTAAACAGTGGTGACAAGTTAATTACAGAGTTATCAAGAGATAAAGTAGTCACGGTAACACAAGTTGCAATATAACTACAACAGTTTCCTATAGAGCTTCTGTTCAGTTGCTGGTGTAATTGGTGTAATTAACTTGTCATGGATCAGAATGCAGATAGGAATTGCTAAAGCCACCTTGCAAGTTCACATAGCTACATCTTTTTTCCTCTGAAGCTTGAGGCCTTTGGTAGAACTGTCCAGATTTGGAACATTTCTGTGTGGAAAAAAAGCAAGCAAAACTTTTACTTGGAAAAATTATGTCACAAAACATCCACAAAACAAATAAGCAACTTGGCAAGTTTCACAGAACTGGATGGTTTTAGACAGAAGTATCCTGCATTACAGGCGATGCTTTTTTTGCCCCAGAGGCAAATAAGCTTTACAAATATCGTAGCAGTCAAACACACATTAAGTAATTTAAAAGATCAATCCAGCCAGAGTGTGGAGGGGGATCTGTTCAAGAGGGCAAAACCTGCAACCCAAAATAAACAGCTGATTAAAAAACTTGGGTTTGAAACAAGATATCCTGCAGTCTCTGTATTTCTGTTCCAAGCCTGCAAGCGCTAGCCTCAAAATTAGAGCCAGGTTGTCCTGTGTTTACTAACACTTCAGGTCTTAACAAAAGAGGCAGAGGTTAGGGGCATCAGCTTTGTTCACTGTGTCCTACAGAAACCATACAGAAACCTTTCAAAGGTGTGGCCGTGCACAGACCAAGGAACTGAGCTACTAGAGGAGACTTTCAGCTCACCAGACCTTCTGTGGAGCTTCCACACCACAGGGCAGGGAGGCATCGTAATGAGACAGGAGCTACCCTATCATGCCTCCACTTAAGCTGCATTTCTATGCAAGTAAGAGAAGACCAAAGGCCACAGAGGCAGTTCAGGGAGGAACAGCTCCTACACCACAAGCTTTGGTCCCCTGTGCATTAGGGAGACAGGCAGGGCTTAGAGGACAAAACCTTCATCAGGTTCACAAGGGAACCCTGTCATCTGAACAGACCCCTCCGGAAGATAACCCTTGTCTTCTGCGCAGGGGGAGCACAAGTCTGGATGCACAAGAGTTATGCTGTGACAGTCATTTCTAAGCTAAGACATGTTATGCCCTAGTTTATAACATGGAGGCTTTCCTGTGTGAATTGACACCTTCCTAAGTGAAACACTGAAGAGTACACCTTACCATCTAATAAGAGCTCCACTTCACGAAACTAAGATACAATTCAGTCACAGGTTTATGTGGCAGCTGGAGACAAAAATACAAATAATCCTTTATATTTAGTTTAAAAAAAATTGTGTGCAGCTACAATAACGTACCCATTTTAGAGTTGCAGAGCTTGGCTTTTATGTCAATGGCAAAATGATATTTTTATGCTGATATCGCTCTGACACACACCTTAGAGCAGTTTCACTCTGATCTGACCACAGGCTGCTGCCAGAAAGCAAGGTGCTGCCATCCATTTGTCTCTTACTCTGTTCCAGATAGAAACCAATGCACTTTCAGCAGTACCTCAGCTCCCACAAAACCACTTCCTTGGGACAAAGAAAAGGTTTGGCAGGGCTGGCTGGGGCTGCTCACCGCCAGCCTGGGTTAAGCCTCACAGCCTGCATTCCCCTGCAGGAACACTGGCTGACAGAGGAGCTTGGTGCCTGCTCCAGCAGCACAGACCTTGCGACCAAAACAGGGACAATTCCCCCTTTCTTAGGGCCAGGGTGTTGGTGAATATGGATTGATTCATTCAAGAAGTAGTAGTTACTACTACAATAAAGAATATTTTTTATTTAAGCTTAAGTAAAGTTTCATCTATGTAATTATATTTTTTTACATTTAGACAGAATGTCACTCTGATAGCATGTTTTCTTTCAAACAAAATCAGGTTTTCCAGATACTGTTCATTCTCTGGAGATGAAAATGTCCTGTGGGAAGTATGAGCTGTGCTGAGATGTGTCTTCTCCTGTAATCCCCTCTGTTTGCAATCTTTCCCTATCTCAAATGCAAGGTCAGGCAGGGCTGGCTCCAAAGCTCCAAACCAGCAACTATTGCAAAGTACATAACAACATTACAATTAGTCCTTGGAAATTAATGGAATAACTGCAACATTTCTGAAAAAAAGTTTATAATGTGCACCTAAGCAGGAAATATATTCTGTAACCCGCTTCCGCCTCTCTGCATGTGATCGATGGAGATCGCTCTCTCGTGTTGCCCACGCCTAATAAAGTGTGCTTGCTTTCTGAAACTCCAAAACGAGTTTTACGGAGAGTAAAAAAGCCCCCAACCAGGCTCTTGAGACTTAAATATATCCTCAGAGGCAAGCAGGTAAGGGGATGTGAATGCACAGCGCTGCAACAGCTGCTCAAGGGGAGGCAGGGGGACCCCTGCTCAAGCTGCTCAAAGGGGGATGCAGGGGAACCCCTGCACGACGTGCTCAGAGTGGGGATGCAGGGTCACCCCTGCACGACCTGCTCAGAGGTGGATGCAGGAGGGCCCCTGCTCGAGCTGCTCAAGGGGGGATGCAGGGAGCCCCTGTCCCAGCTGCTCAGGGTGGGGACGCAGGGGGACCCCTGCACGACCTGCTGAGAGGAGGAACCCCTGCCCGATGCTCTCGGGGAGCTGTAGGGGGACCCTGCCCAAGCTGCTCAAGGTGCTGGAAGCTCCTCCTCGAGCTGCTCAAGGGGATGCAGGGGGACCCGTGTCTCAGCTGCTCGAGGCTACAAGGGGACGCTGCTCACCCCCCCCGCCCGGCAGCCATCTTGCCCCCCTCCCCGCCCGGAGCCCCACAGCTACCGCGCACCTGCCCGCGAGGAGAAGGAGGAGGAGGAGGAAGAGTAGGAACAAGAGGAAGAGGAGGAGAAAAAGGAGGAGGAGGAGGAGCACAGGCCGCGTTCGCAGCCGCCGCAGCGGGGCGGGGCGGTGGGGAGGAGAGGGCGATGGATCGTTGAGTCATCGAATCACGGAGTGGATTGTGTTGGAAGGGGCGTCAAAGCCCAACCAGTTACACCCCCTGCAGTGGGCAGGGACACCTCCCACCAAACCAGGCTGCCCAAGGCCCGTTCATCATGGCCTTGAACACCTCCAGGGACGGGGCAGCCACAGCTTCCCTGGGAAACCTGTGCCAGTGTCTCTCTGCCCTCATAGGGAAGAAATTCTTCCTTATGTCTAGTCTAAATCTGCCCCTCTCCAGTTTGTACTCATTGCCCCCCATCCTATCAGCACAAGCCTTTGTAAACAGTCTCTCCCCAGCTTTCTTGTAACCTCTTCACGTAGTGGAAGGTTGATATAAGGTGTCCTCAAAGCCTTCACCAGGCTGAACAACCCCAACTCTTTCAGCCCATCCTCATATGGGAGGTGCTCCAGCCCTCGGATCATCTTTGTAGCCTCCTCTGGACCTGTTCTTATGTTGAGACTTATGTTGGACTTCTTATGTTGAGGGTTCCAGAACTGGATGCAATACACCATGTGGGGTCTCACAAGAAAGGAATAGAGAGGCAGAATCACCTCCCTCACCCTGCTGGCCACACTTCTTTTGATACAGCCCAGGATACAGTTGACCTTCTGGGCTGTGAGATTTTTTCCTAATGTCTAATCTAAGTCTTCCTCCTTCTGGTTTAAAGCAGTTGGTGAGGCACTGGCACAGGTTGTCCAGGGAACTTGTGGTTGCCCCATTCCTGGAGGTGTTCAAGGCCAGGTTGGATGAGGCTTGGAGCAACCTGGTCCAGAGGGAGGTGTCCAGGGACACTGGAACTGAGTGATCTGTAAGATCCCTTCCAACCCAAATCGTTCTATCAGTCTAGCATTTTTGGTACTGGATACTGAGGGGATTGATCCACCTAGCATGGATGCTGATGGTTATGAGTAGCAGTTATTTATACACTGAATTGATACATCTGTGGTATATTTCTTGTGAAAATCATGCATATTATGTACATTTCCCAATACTAACTGTAACAGGTGTCCTCCCCCTCATACAAGCTCCCCACAGTCCTTTATTGAGTCTGAGGTTTGCAAAGCAGCCACCTACTCGAATTTCAGTGGTATTTGGCCCCCTTTGAAGTTACCATGTAAGGTTCAAAATAAGGGTTGTCTTGACCTCTTTTTGGCTCCTGAAGTAGTGCCCAGATGCTTGTCTTCTGTAGTGCCCAGATGCTTTTCCGCTGTTCTATTTTTCAAATATCACAAAAGGAGAGAACTCAACTGTTCATTAATTCCTATTATTACATTAGATATTATTGTGGACACTGTGTTACACATAGCAACTCATACTGGTTTGCTCAGGGGTACAACACTGTGGTAGCTCTGGGGGTGCCCCTGCCCCCTTGCCCTGCCTGTGTGGCTAAGCTGTGCAGCCCTCCTCCCAGGGCCCTCAGCCTCACAGCCAGGTCATGCAGATGGTCAAAACCAGGGATTTCTGCAAATGTCCATCACGCCACAGTGCCAGTTGCTACCTGCAAACATAGCAATTTTGAACAAGAAGAGAAGTGATCCATGTATCTGTGTGATCTGTGAAGGTTGAATTACAGTTAATATAAACAGTTAAACAATGACCAATCAGATTTGGAGCTCATTATATGAGCAGCTTATTTCATTTAAAGCAAAAAAGAAACGATGACAGTAAAGTTATTCCATGTTTGTAATAAGTTACAAACAGTTACAGGTTTCTGGTTCATAATTTCTTTTTAGTGCATTCAAAGTTCATCTCTATGACTTAGTTTTCACTAGCTGTTTGTGTACAGATGATGCAAACTATTGTGTAACTGTGTGATATCCTGTGTTAACAAGAGAAAAAGAAGCTTTTCAGGAGTTCTAATGAAGCCCAAATTAACAGTCAATGACAAGGTACTGCTACTGCATGCCCTGTACAAGTATAATGGCGTATGTGAGGGTCTTCTGCTCTGCAAGTGAAAGATCTCTTCACATCAGTAAGCTCTGGACTGGATGGGATACCCTAGAGACAGTTATTTTAGAATGTAAGTATTAAACCTCTCAAACCCTGATTTTTATTTTTTTCCCTCAGACATTTTAAAAACCAGTACCATGATTTGAATTAGAAAGAAGGAAGGCAGAGATTTCTGCACTAGGAGGTGGATCTGCTGCTTGGCCAATAAAGCTCAAACCAAATCATGTTTATGTATCAACTGTTCTGAAAACCTGTCTCTGCAATTTTCCTTTCCTAAATGATCATCACTTCTTTTTCTGCCTTTTAATCCTTCAGGGTATTGATATGGAGATCAGCCTTACAGGTTGGTCCTGGTTCTTCCAGTTTAGAAGGAGCAACCTACTCACCAGCATGGCTGTTCTAGATGTTATTAGTGTTCTTAGTAGTACTGCTTAAAAAGACAACGTGATTAGGAGTGAAGTCTATGAAGAACCGTTTTCCAACTGTGAATATGTGCAATCATTATATCAACAAATCAAATACTTACATATTTATGCAAACTTAAAGTAAATAGGAGATTCTGAGGGATGTCCGCGTAGCAGTTGTAAGTAGACCTAACTTCCCTTTGCCTCTACTCTGAGCTATTGTATATCTGAGCCACAGTGGAAAGGTGTAGTTGTGTAATGAATGCATGGAATTATCTCTCTGCCATACACTTCTCTCCACATCTGACCTGGAATTAGTTCAGATGGGGTGAGTCAGATTCTGCTTGTGCCTGTCCTGTGAGTAGTGAGTGGCAAGAGAAAGGGTAAAGTAGTATGTTTGCAATAGTTTCAGTTGACAGAATTTAAGATTCATTAACAACTCCTAAGTGTTAGTGAATGTTAGACTATCATTTTTAGCACTTTGGAAATTTCAGTCTGGTATTTTATGTCTTAAAATTTAATTTCTTTTATTTTGAAAATATTAGAATGCCAGGTTAAAGGGAAATAATGCTAAACTGGATGAAATCTTCTCTCTGACCTGGTATCTTTTTCTCAAAAGTAACCAGTTCTTGATACTTATAAATGGAAATCTCCCCAAAATACATATTAATCTTTTCTAATTCCTTTCCCAAGATGATCTCCTTATTGCCTGAAGCACAAAAATTGATTATCTGTAATGTGATTCTAGTTTGCATTACAACAGGTTTGAAGAGCCAAAGTAAAATATCAAGAATTTTTAAAACCTAGCATCTTGGGGTTTAGTAGTGAATCTACAAGTTCTCTGCAATATAGAGAAGTGTTACCCTGTGCTTGTTTGAGCTGTACTGCACTATAAGTTAATTGAGTGTCACAGAGTCTCAAATGAGGTAGAAATGGTACTCCTGATCAGTTTTCAGTCTGCCCTCAGAATTATAAACATCTTACTCAAATCTCCTCTAATCCTTTTGATATCCAGATTTGCATCCTTTTTACTTTAAGCACCATTATTGTTTCAACCAACAAACTTTTAAATTTCCCCATAATTTGTCCTTTAATAACAGAAGTAAGACAGAGACTGTACTTAATTGACTGTTCCTGCCAATGACATCAGTGTCAATAGAACATCTCTCTGTCTCTCATTCTCTCTCTCCACCTACATACCTACTTTACCTATCTGTCTCCTCTTTTACATGTATTTAGACCTGCTTGTAATTGGTATACCTTGTCAGACTCTTTATAAGCCATGAGGGCCAGCAGGTGTTAATTTTCTCCCTAGGAGTTTCCAGCATTCAGTTCCCACACATCCAGTCCAGTTCACTAACACTAAAGCTTATAGGGAAATTTTCATAGCACTGATACTGTAAAAAGATAGCATGGATCTTGTGCTTTATGGAAAGCATCCGTAAATATTTGCCAGCTCTATTCAGCTCCCTTGTCCCCAAGGACCATGTCTCAGAGGGTCCTACCAAATAATTCCTTGAAGAGCTGTAAGTCTGCCTTCCTGAAATTTAGGGTCCTGGCTAAACTCCTCACCTGTTTCTTCCTGTTCTTTATTTGTTATTAAGTCTCTTGCTTATAAGACACTGCTTGTTTAATGTGGTGGGTTTAGGTATGTGATAGTAATTTCCCTGGACTGGAACTTGTGTCTCCAGTTTAGTGCAAAATGCCCTTCTAGTAACAGCATATGAGTGTGCTTCCAAGTAAACCCAGGCTTTAGACTAATACATAAACTTCAGGGTCACAGAATGTAATGAGGGTAGATGGAAAACTAAAAAAGGAGGGTTTTATTAAAGCCCTTGAGATGTGAATTCACAAATATTTCAGCCTGGATTATATTCCTTGTTAAGGACTAACCTCTGAAAGCATTACTTTCTGCAACATCTGCTGTGGAAGAGAGACTTGGGCACTGGAGCTGTAACTACCCTCTTGCTAGATAGAGAGAGAAACAGATGGAGTCTCTGGGAAGATGTAGTATTGAAAATCACTGTGATTTGGACCTCACTTGTAGTTCTTTAATTTCCCCCTAGAGAAAATTGTCAGATTGGAGCACAGGCATAATATATTTCTGCTTTTGTGTGTATGTGCCTTACTGAGTCAGAATCTGGCCTCAATCACTTCCTATGCTCCAGCAACCTCTCTGCATGAACCTCCTCAGCTGTGAATGAGTGCGGTAATGTAACCTTGTATGATTTCACTTGAACAAGTAAATAAGTCTTACTTTTCACATTTAGAATCACTAAGTTGAAAAAAAGGCTGAATGAAACCAGAAACTCTGATTTTGCTTGCCAAGATGCTTGGATTTTTTCAGCAGCAGGGATGTGTCCTGCAAATTTAAATCTGGAAAATTCCTGTCAATACAGAGCTAGCTATTTGGTCTGGGCACATTATGTGCTTTAATTGGCCCTGAAGGAGAGAGTGTGTGTTTGTATGTGCAAAGCACGCTGAATCTGGTTTCAAAATAGGTTTTTAATAATAGAGATAATATCTCATACCAGACTTTTTTTTTTGCAGCATGTTATGGGAGTTTATCTATCTGTTTTATATGATGTGATATGGTGAGAAGTGCACACCTGGGTCACTGGGAAGTGGGAGCGTATGTCTGGATGGGTATGTGAGTGCAAGTATTTCTGAGAGTTAAATTTTGATGGTTTGGGATATGATCAGTATGTAAGAAAGGAGATCTAAGGAGTAGTTCTGAAGAAGTGTGATTTTTCTGGGGCTCATTCTTCAGTCTAGATAGGACCAGACTGGAGGTTTGAAGGCCTGTTTACAGCAAAATGTAGAGATCTGTAAGAGTCACTGGTGACAGCATGTAATTTCTAGTGCCAACTGAGATTATTAAAGAATACTTCACTTCAATAGGAGTGGCAGACCTTCCTTGCATAGAAGTGTGAGCAGTGAGTCTCTTCAGTTAATGTCTGTAATTCTTGGAAGTCAAGGGAAATGTGATAAAGATCTATATGTTTTAAATTGTCATCTTTGAAACAGTTTGTAATCCATTCTAGTAGAATTTTTTCTCTCCCTTTCCCCAAAATGTTCTCCAAGCTTCTTTGATTCCACTTTCAAATGTGAAAGCATGCACTCATCTCTATTAAAAGAACCAAAGTGTGAGCTAAGAGTCCGGATATATTGAGCAGGAATACAACTGATTCCTGCACTGAGAGAGGAAGGAAATTGGGTGGTTCGGAGTGTAGAATTGCTGGTAAGTTAAGAAAATGTGTTTTAGTAGGTAAACCATTTTCAATACTTATGAAGAAGCTTGGCATTGAGAGAAATATGATTTCCTGTAATCAAGGTGCTGGGAGTTGTTTGCCAGCCACTAATGCCTTTAGGGAAATCTAGTAGCAAACTGTGTAAATGAAAGGGATATTAGCAGAGATTGGCTTCATTTTCTTTAGGGCAAAACCATAAAAAGTTATGGTGTTTCATATGCCCTACTTCAGTTGGTTTAGTAATCTCCTGGCTGCTCTATTCCAGAAGTTGTTGGAAAATACTTTGAGAATGTTAGTGATGCTAACTGGTATAAATTTTATCTTCTATGCCACAGAGAAATTTGTGTGGTAAAAAAGAGGAATATGTGGTCAATAAGGCCACAGATAAATCTCCTGTTAAATTAACTGTGCCTGGACTCCTGTATTTAGTGGAGCTTTTGCAGCTATTGCCATATTCCAGCAAGGCTCTAACATTTTCAATAATTATTACGGCAAAATTTAGAGGACATATTTTTTTTGTGTTGACATATTAAGTGTATTTGTAATAGAACACATCCTTCAAGTGACTGGGTTATTGTAGCCTGTTGAGAGATTTGTCCATCTTTGTAATCATTGTAAATTATGCTCTTCATAATTGTTTTTTTTCTGAATGAAGATTCCTCCATGTGTTTCATCCTATGCCATGGGTCGGCCAGGTTGACAACAACTGTCTGTGCCATTGCATTCACAAAACTCATGGCATCAATTACTTTTTAGAGGCAGACTTGCTCCCTAATGAAACTGTGTTTTTATCGGGAGGCACTGGAAATTAAATCTTGTTAATTTGTTTTTGGTCTTTCCAGCCAAGCTGTCTGTGCATGTGCATTTGTAGGTATGCATGCATGTGTGCATGTGCATTTTAAAATCACATATTGTGGCCTTAGAAATGAATCCAGTTGAAGTTGGTACCTAACCTGCCTCTTGCATCAATGGAAATGGATATTACGATTGCTGTGTTGAAACGTGCGCTCAAATGCATTGGGAGTTTGATACCATTTTTCAAACTGCCAAATAGATAATGTCAGAACATTTCTGAAATGGGATACTAACATCAAGATATACTGCACCAATCAACTAACATCAGGCAAAGTATAGCAAAAAACTGTGAATGTAGGAGACTAGTACAGAATTTCCATTTTCATTCCCTATGTCAACAGCTTTGTAACTTACCTAGTAGATTGTTTTATGTTTTCCAGACATATTCTCAGTAGACTACAAACGCTACATTCAGCTCAGCCTTCAGAACCCAAAGAATTAGATATGCTGTAGTTTATGAAATGGATGTTTATGAAAGTATCCTTTGTTTGAATTGCTCAAAAACCCAACATGAATTCAAACTTTGACAGCGTAAGCAGAAAATAAGAGGGCCATAGTGATCTCCCAAATGTAGCCTTAACTATTGAGGTTCTCATATTGAAAATGCAATTTTCTGTCTAGATGTTTATGAATGTCTTCAAATTCCCTTTCATAATAGCCCTTTTTTGACAGGCCTTTTTCAACTCTGAAATATGAGAAGAAAGGTTGCTGCAGAATGTAGTATATACCATTATAGGAGGTACACCTCTGTCCCTCAAGCCAACAGTACTCTTTTGGAAGTCAATGATGATATATGCACATGCAGGCGGTTGCAGAGCCCAAGATCCACTGCAGAAAAGCAGGATTCTTTTACTGAATCACAGTAAGTTCAGATGCTGAAATATGGTGTGACACTTTAGGGAGCCTGTCTATGTAAAATGTATGAATTCTGTGTGGTTTTATAAACTGCGTGTATAACTCCAGCCCTATGTAATCTTCAGAGTGCTAGCAAACCTCATCACATAGCCACTGAAGAACAGTCAAAACAGCTAATATTAAATTACTCTTTACAGATAGAAATGTGTCTGTTTTGTTATGGAGAGGGTCTACATTAAAGGAATCCGGTTTCCCCAGATGGCCTGTGTGCATTAGCATTGGTGTAATAGAAATGGATGGCAGCAGTGCAATCAACACAGCAAAATAGAGTACACAGCAGAAAAGTGGGCACAAAGCATAGACCAACTCTGCCTGTTGTTGTTCACCTTTTCACATTGTCTTTGTGCTTTTGTGGAAATCTGACAGCAAGTAGTTGTGTTCCTGACCAACTGAGGGAAAGCAAAGAGTCCCTTAAGAGGCTGGAGAGCCAGATTGATGGACTTCCATTGCCAAGATATCTGGCAACTCAGGAGCTTGAGCCTGGGGTCTGAGCCTTGTTGACTGGTGCCGATGAAACTGCTTAGTCCCAACCAGCTGAGAGCAGCCAAGGCTGAAGTATGTAATCCATACAGCTGCCTGAGGGGGGCCTGCAAGGGAGAGCCGAAGAGTGTTGGGATATTTGGGGTTCATGTCATGTGCATTTGGCAGTTTTGCAAATGTTTAGCCCCATTTAAGGCTGTCCTTGGAGTTTGGCTGCTGAAGCTTGGGAAGAACATAGCTGAGGCCACCTGAAGAAAACTCAGCAAAGGCCATCTCTTCCCTAGGGAGCTGCTGCTGAGCTGTGGCTCTCACTCTGGGTCTTGCCTGACCCATGCTGCCATATCCCCTTGCCCTGCAGGCAGCCTGCACGTGCTGCTGCCTGCCAGCCCAGGTGAACTGTGTGTCCAGACTCTCCTGCTCTCACATCTGACCCAGCTTAGCCGAAGCAGTTCAGGCCTCTGATGACTATATTGTGCTTTTTAGTTATAAACAGAATATTAGAGTCTTTGCCGATGAATCTTTTGGATGAGTAAGTAAATGCTGTACTCTCAGGGAAACAATGGCTGCTATTGGGTTCAACACAAATAGTTATGCAAATGGAGTTTGAGGAATAACAGTTTTGTTTGGAGAAATCATTGACCATGTAAAATATAATTTGAAGCTGATGAGGGTACTCTCACTGATTTCACTGGGCTCGATATCAGGTTGTGTGATCATGAAAGATAGTTGAGGGAGATGACTTACTGTTCCCAGATTAAAATGGCATTTTTTCTTTCTCCAAAAACATTAACTTTAGGATACCTCTGTGGTGGATGAAGAGGAAATTGCTGAGGTTAGCCCAGCAGCAGGGACTTGTGAGCGAGGAGAGCCTTGCAGGTATATGTAACCTAGGGCAGTAACTGAACAATGCCTTTGGTTTTGAGGACCCAAATATACAAGCATACTGTATTCAAACAAAAAATATCAAAGGTAATTTTTTATTATAATCTGAATGTGCAGATTATTTTGTCACTTTCATTATTGTGAACTCGTGTACATGGTGAATACTGTCTGTTGGAATGGACTGCAGTGTGATGGAACATTGTTCTTTGTAGGAGAGGTAGAAAGGAGAGTGATCTTCATTTTCTTTGTTGTCTGTTGTCACCAAATGTTGGGAAAATTACCTGTTTCAGGGAAATACTGCTTTGAAGTTGTTGCAGAAGTACTTAATGTAAAGCTCTGATGCCATCCAGCATCAGTATGTTCTCCAAGAGAGCTGTTTGCTGCTGCAACATTCTTATCAGTTGTGCTTGTGAGACTCTATCCCTGTCTTTTTCTCTGTTCCCTTGATCAATCTTTACTGCCTCCTTTTTCTTTGTTTTCTATCTTTTTTGAGGATCTTTTTCTCCAACATAAGTTGGGAAAGTTTCCAGGTAATGTTCAGTCCTGCTTGTAATCATCATGTTGAAACAAGGAACTAGAGATCAACAACTTCATTGTCTAGCCACAGCATTTGTTTTAGTGACACTAACATCTTATTTTTTTTGTTTGTTTGTTTGTTTTGGAGAGAAAGAAAAGGGTCAAGGAATTCCTGTTTTGACAAGTCAGAGAACTGGTTAATAACATCCTAGTTAAGGGTATAAATGAACAGTTGTAGGATGGGTTAGCAAAGACAAGCTAGTTGCTCCATTCATACTTCTCTAAAGAAAGAATATTTAAAGGTTGTTTCTCTGAGGGATTAGAAAGGCAAAGGCAAAGGCAGGAAGAAATGCAGCTGCTTGCCAGTGGCACTAGCAAATAGCGAACAGATGCGTTGATGTGCAACTTCAGTGCTAAACATGGGCTCTGTCTTAGCTTCTCGTGCCTTTTATTAACATTTGCATGAAAATACTATGTCCACTGTGAGGTAGATAGAATTCTGGAGTAATATAATGACGTGTGAAAATGTTTATCTTCTTTTTCTTCTGTACCTGTACAGCATGGATTGTCTTATAACACTGCTAGGGCATGCCTAAGGCTGCTGTCCCTGTCATCTTGCCTTGGGTTTGGGTTCAGCTCACCTTTCAAAGAGCAGCGTAAGTATATAATATATAAATTATACACATATATAGAAGTATTTTGTAAATATAAAAATGGGTAAAATTCACTTTGGCCTGTATCCATGTCTGTTCTGATACGGTGCTGGCGTCTGGAATCAATACAGAGGAGCATATTCGATAACTAGGGCTGTGATGCAAGCAGGGCTGGGAAGTTCTCCAGACTGGGTGTGCTGGACCTGACTGTGTTCCTGCACCCCCTGGGAGGTGACATCCATCCAAAATGGTCCTGAGGTTGTCGTGCATGCTGAGGTGAGGGGAGAGGCTCATTTGTGTGCTGTGCCAGTGACATGCACAACTGGGGAAGGGTTTTTCCCACGTGTACATTGATGAAGGAGAATCTATTCCACATTCAGCTTTCTAAGTCGATTTAACATACACATTTAAAATGCTAACTGACCTGCAACTGGAGAAAAATTGTTTGTGACATTAAATGCCTTAACATGAAATAATTTTAGTTAACCTGCAGCAGATTTTAAGCATAAGTGAGTCCTTAGATGGTAAAGGTAAAAATAAACACCCTGAAAAAGGTCAGGCATCTGCTGAAACCTCCTTGTGGTCCCAGTTCTGACAAAAAAAAGATGTAGGCAAAGGTAACTCCAGAGCAAGCCTGAGGAATAAGAAAGGAGGAGTGCTAGTCAAAAGAGAGGTAACATTTAAATTTGTAATAATGCTGTAAGGTACCAGGAAGCACAAGGAGCCAATGAATTACTACTCTGCCTCCTATATTTGCTAATTTTGTTTTAAAAAGTTCCTAACTTCTGTTCTGCTCTCAGGATGCCTCCTGCAAATCACTGTGATTCCCTGCCTGGTTTTAACCTTAAGTGACCTTTATGGAACTGCAAGACAAAAATGAGTATGGTTTAACCCAGTATAATGGCTGAACAGTTTTATACTGATCTGGGATATGGAGTCAAGATAATTTTGATTAGAATATTGTTTCAAACAGTGGACAAATACAAGTGTTTCTCTTGAGTCTACGGGTATTTTTAATACTGCTTTTTAGATGTTGTTTTATTTTGCTTGAAACTCAAAAAGCATTCTTCCTAGAATTTTTAACCTGTTTCTTTTAATTTTTTAGGGGCATCCTGTCAGTTTTTAAATAAAGTCTTTTCATGTTGCCAGTGAATTGCTTTGATCTGCAGATGAGAACTGATGAGCTGTGGTTTCCTCATTGCTAAACTTTGCCAAGAGTTTTGAGTGTATCTGCAGCTGAGCCCATCAGAATCCTAAAAATGGGAAAATAAAATTCCTGACAAGACTTTCCAAAGCAATATTTCCTCATTGTCTACAAAGCAAAAAGCCCAGAACAAGAAATCTGTGGTTTAGTAGCATAAAAGTGAATGAAGAAAAAAGGAACACAGTTTGATTAACATATTCTTTGGTCTATTTATGTAGTAATAGCTGTGAAAAAAAAAATTCCTCTTTCTCTGTACCACGTCTTCATGCATCAAGGGAGCTGGCAAGGGAGGAGCTTTCAGCAGAGAGATGTAGATGAGGGCTACAGAAGCTGCCCCTGAAGTGATCTTAAGAAATTTGTCCAGGCCACCTCCCTGCCCCAGGCAGGGCCAGGTCTAATCAGATTTGACTACCTCAGGGCTTTACACCATCGGCTTTTGAAACCTCCAAGGATGGGGACAGCACAGCCTCCCTGGAGAACGGGTACCACTGCTACTCTGCTCCCCAAGGAAGTTTTTTTTCAGAAAATCCAGTGTTTCGGGTGTGTCTCTATGGCTAAACTGAGGAAACGCACCTCTTGAGGGGAAATGGGCTGTTTTGGTCAATTCATACCAAATTCTGTAGTGGTTGGTTGGAATAGGTAGACCCATGTTATTCTGAAATATTCCATATAGTTACTTCAGATTTGGATGAGCAATATTTTTTTAGTTTGACTGCTGCTTGAATTCTATAGCACGTTTCAGGGAATAAGTAAATAAAACACCATTCATGCCATAGGATCAGCATACTAATTTATGGCCGGATCTGAAGCCTTTTCCCAAGGCAAAATACAATTAAAGCCAGGCAGAACTTGACCTGAGTGAAGACTTCAGCATTTGATCTGTGAATTTTACTTTTATGCATTTTTATTATTTTTACACAGTAGTAAAAATATTTCTCCTGCTGGTGATTTTACATTGTGCTGGATATTGAATTCCTTGCAGTAGAGACCTAACCTCTTGAAACCTAATCTTTTATAGCATACTATCTAAAGAACTTAATTCTTCTTGGGATAACAAGTTTAAAAATATATATTTTTAAAGCACATCCATGACATTTTTGTTAACCTAGTTCTAATGGTGATCTAGCAGTAAGAGTAAAGGATGAAAAGTGAAGAACAGGCTGAGATCTAATCTGACCCAACTCATTGATTCACTCCCTGACCTTGGGTAAGCCTTTTGACCTGCCTGGGCCTCAGTCAACTCAGCTGGAAAATTGGGTAAAGAGTGGAGCCTGTTAGAAAACCATCTTCAATTTGAACAAAGATTTCCCGGAGACCCAAAAAAAGTGAGTGTAGTCATTTTGTACAGAAATAATTGATTAGAAGCTGCACAAGAATAACATCCTGAGCTGTGGGATGCTGTGGATGACATCTCATTCATCGTGTGGTGGCTGGGTGGTCTCTACATCCACTGGAGCTCATCCACATTTCATGTATCTATAGCTGGGTTTTCACTTCCACAGTATTAGTCTGGCCATGTCTGTCCTTGGTAGGAACGTGGCTCAAGTATTGAACAAGTCTTAGAAGGTGCTGGGGAGTAATTACTATTCCTGTTTGGTTCAGAGTTGCTGAACATTATTGTTATCTCCTACATTTATTCCAACATAAAACACTATATTCAGTTCTGGGCCCCTCACCACAAGAAGGATGTTGAGGCTCTGGAGCAAGTCCAGAGAAGAGCAATGAAGCTAGTGAGGGGGCTGGAGAACAGGCCTTATGAAGAACAGCTCAGGGAGCTGGGGTTGTTTAACCTGGAGAAGAGGAGGCTGAGAGGAGACCTCATTGCTCTCTACCTGAAGGGAGGTTGTGGAGAAGAGGCTACTGGCCTCTTCTCCCAAGTGACAGGGGACATTAGGAAAAAAAATTCACAGAAAGGGTCATTGGACACTGGCAGAGGCTGCCCAGGGAGGTGGTTGATTCACCTTCCCTGGAGGTGTTTAAGGCACGGGTGGATGAGGTACTAAGGGACATGGTTTAGTGGTTGATAGGAATGGTTGGACTCAATCCAGTGGGTCTTTTCCAACCTGATTATTCTATGACAGTGTATCAATAAAACATAAAAATGAAGATGGGTGACTACCCAGAATTCACCCAATACTTTCCAGCACACCTTTGCTGTCCCAACTCAGATTTCACGTCACCAGTCTCTAGTGAGCATTGCCTGTAATTACCAAGATGAAGACTCGGGCTGAAATCCAACCACTAAGCCGTATGTGCATGCTCAAAGCAGGAGCTGTTTGCTCCACAGGGTGCAGGAGGTGTGTCTGCAGCCAGGACTGTGAGTTTGGCTTTGTTGAGAACCTCCCGTCCTCAGTGGGAGCTGTTCCTCCAGATCCGCTGCTGCAGCAACCCTGAGGTGCCATCAGGAGATGTTGAAGTCGTGCAGAGGCGAGCCAAGGGCATTTACATGGCATGTGGATAACCACGCAAAATTGGCAGCTAACGACCAACCGCGTGCACAAAGCTCCCTACTCTCACGAATTTGGCACTGTTTGTCCTGGGCAAAGGCCAGCTTCTCTTGCTTGTGCCAGCATGTTTAAACTATCCTGGACTTAGTAATCTATTCTCCATGACCCACGCTGGAAAAATGACCATTTCCTTTTCCCAATTCCCACATCTGCTATTTGTTTTCCTCTCTTTGCTTTCCTGAGATGTGGGAAGGAGTTCAGGAATGCAGAGCACTGTTCAAACCTAAGCTGACCTCAGATACTGAGTGGCATTTATCTGAGAACTCTCATAGGTAAACAGTTGAGGGGAAATAGGCTTGTTTCTTCACTTTCACGTGCATATTTCTAGCCTTTTTCTAAAATGCTAGCTAGCTGTATGGCATGAGTAGGAGTGATGTAGTGTTTCCAGCAGAAACTAGTAAATCCTGCTCTGCCACTTAATTGGCTCTGTCATTACCCTTCCATGAAATATTCTAAATTTTAACAGTAATATTAGGTGCAAACACCTAAAAAAAGTGACTTATACTAGTCCAAATGAAATTACTATGTGGGAATGACATTTATGCTGGAATAAAATCCTCGCTGTGCTTCATATAACATAATATATATGTATGTTTTGCATTAAGAAAAACCCCAAGCTCTGGTCACTTTGAAAGTGTGGGCATAGAAAAAGAAAATGAAATTTCACTTGGAAATATTCAATTTTCTGAATAGAGTATTCTGAAAGCGTATGTTGCATTTAGAAGACCAAAATAGCAAGGAAATCTGAAAAGGAATAAGGACAAATATAGTGTAGAAGCAAAATGCAGTCAAAATTTGTAGAAAGACACAAAATAGTGCAGTCCTGAGAAGGGCTGGATGACATGCAACAGGATAGCTTACTACTGACTCCCTTGGGACCAAGAATTCACCTTTTTTTTTCTTTTTTTTTTTTTTTCCCCAAAGGAGAGGCCTTGATAGACCTACCTAAATGCATTTCCTGCCATCCTTTTAAATCAGATTTTAAAAATTATTTTAAACTTTCTAGGCATCCCGTGTGCATGAAGATGTATATGCACTGTTGAAAAAAAAGAACAATAAAAGCAATCATGTCTTAGGGGAGAAAAACTTGTTAAGAAAGATTAACCAACAGAGTTACTATGGCTCACATCCACAGAGTTGTTTATATGCCCTTTTTTTTAGCAACTCACTGGAAGTTTGGTGTCAAAATAGAAACTGGAAGCTAAAAGTGGGATCTAGGTCTGCTGCTGTATATTCCTCTGGGCTTACAAGACTAAATAGAAGTACAAGAATTACCCACAAATATTTGTTGGGGTTTATATCATGAGTCTAAAATAGATGCATACGTATGGAATTAAGGGAAAGGAATTTTAAAGGAGCTGATTAAATTCACTCTGATGCTGCTTTTTAGATTAATGGCCAAGAATGAGGAGCCAAAATTTTTCTGGCTTTTGATACGCATGTTCCTCCTAGTAATGAGAATGTGATGTGAGGAATTAGCTGAATAGCAATAAGTGTGGGCAAAGGCACACTGCACACTTAGATATGCTCTGGTTGGTGATAGGTGAAACCTCCTGCCTTCTCTTCTGAGGTGGCACATCAGCTTGTGCATCAGCTGAAATCCTCAAACAATTCTGAAAACCTTTGATTAGTCATATGTAATCTGCTACTATCACTCGTATGTCCCTTCTGCTTTTACTTCTGGCCAGATTTCCTTTCAAGATTGAGTACCTTTGTTTAAGGTTATTTTTCCCTAGATGTATGGGTTTGCATTTTTCCAAGTTAAATGTCATTTGTTCAGTAAGAGACTACACATTCTGCTTTGAAATACTTTCTGATTGCTGAGGCCATCAACTCTGACTATCGTAGAAACAGAAGTCAGAGATGAAATGTGCTATTAGGTCATCCAGCCCATCTTGGTGCCAGCACTCCATGGATGGAGCTGGCTCTAGCTGTGGTGACAGCTGTTGTCCAAAGGGAGCTGTGGTGGTATCTTTGGGCAGCTGTCTTTGGATCCAGGCGCAGTTTTTGCTCTCACAGGCAGATAAGGTTTTCTTTCATGTCTATGTGGCATCAGAAAAGGAAAACCCAACACACTTGTGGAATGACTGCACCATTGTTCCTGGACAACCCTGCACAGTTTCAAAAGATACTGCAGGTCTGTGCATAAAAGAACTGCAATGACAACAACAGAGTTGTGGCTCATGCCTTCGATGGAGAGTCCTTTGTCTGCTTGCAGCGAAGCACCACACGAATACAAGTGTGTTTGAAATCTAGAATATTCTAGGCATAATGCTTCTGAAGGCATTTTGTGTAGGGTGAAAGGCAGCAATATAGTTATAAAGTGATCAAAAATCCATACTTCTCACAGAAAATTAATACAAATAGCCAAACTAAGGGAATAATCTTTTTCCCACTGAAGTCAGCAGCAAAGCTCCCTTTGATTTCAATAGGCATGAATTACAGGCAAAGAGAAAAACTAGGTTATTTGTAATTGTAATTGACTTCATTTGCAGTGACAAAGTTGCTGCATGGAGGGAAGGTGTGCATCCTAATTGTCTTCAATTTCTTACTGTCGCTAGGTTTAACTGTGACTACCCGGCGGTCTGTAGTATTTTTTTTCCCCTGCTGGGACGCTTGGCTATGCATTTTAACAGGACCACAATGGCAGTAGGAACAGTCCTGGCTGATGTTCAATTAGATTAAAACCAGTGATTTTTTTTTTTTAATGCTTTTGTTGTTCTTTTTGACAAGTGGGTGGGTTTTCATTTCTTTAAAAATATGGCATGAGATCCATCACAGTAAGAGTATCCCTTTACTGGAACAAAGAGGATATAGAGAAAGCAGGTAAGTCTTTTAACTACAACAACAAAAAAGCAAAATAGGAAAAAATACAATGAAATTTCTTTAGCCTCCTTTCTGTGTTTAGGTGAAACCTTCAGACTGGCTGTCTTTCAGCTTATCAACTAATTGAAGAGAGAATGTGAGCTTAAAAGCATTTTTTTGTTAGAGTTAGAGAAGTAATTAATTGATCATATGTTGCCTCTTTAGTAATTATGTGATATTCCCCTGTTAATCTGTTCAAAATTTTTGTGTCTATAGAAACATGCGACATCTCTGCTGTTTTCAAAAGTAGATGAATGAGATCCTTCTCTCCTTCTCTGGTCAGCCTTGGGGACCTGTGGCTTGTTTGGACCAAGGCTTTCCAGAAGCCTTTGCTGTTTCAGGGATGCCAAAGAACTCTGCAGACAGGAGACTTTTCCGTAATTAAACTCTGTGCAAAATAAAGGGAGATCTTCATCACTCTCTTTGTATTCATATAAAATCTGTTGCCATGGGAGCTAGCATTGAATAGCAAGGTAGGAGAAATCCGTAATGTTACATTACGTTTGCCCTGTAGCCACTGGAGGGTCCCTTAAAATAAAGTCGCCTTTTATCTTTTCTTTCTGAATAAACATAAAACTAGATTTTTAGTGCAAAATCCTGATTTCAAGGTTATTGATGCCAGACTAAATTAATACAGTCTATGCGATAGCATACAAAATCCCCAGCAAAGCCAGGGATACTCCTGTCTTTTGAAAGCTTGACATTTGTTTTTCATCATGAACTTAAAGGTCACCAGCTACAGATGAATCAGGATACCTGCTCAAGTTTACATTTACATGCATTTTATTTTATTCCCATGTGCGCTTTTTATGAGATCCATCACTGGAATAAAACTGTAGCTCTCTCTTATTATCCAGGTTTGATAATCTAGAAGAGTTATCAACCTGCTGCCTTTAAGAACAGACGAGTTACCTTCAGCACGTGGCAGTGCCACTGCAATTCAGTGTGGGGTGGTTCAAGAAATGTGTTTTCTTTACTGCTTGACCTGAGCATCTCCACTAATTTCAGCTGTAAATATAACGTTAACAAAGTAGCTTTCTGTTCCTAATCTGCAATTCTCCGTGTTTTGTCACCCAGCTCAATGCCTGAAATGATGGCAATGTTGCACTGTCAAAGTTATTGAAAAATGGTTTGATGCTTGTTTAATTCTTGTTTTATTTCTACAGATGAAGATGCAATTAATCAAAACACAGGTTTCAGAACTTCCAGGGATTCAAAATGCCTTATTCAGAATTACAATGAATGTGTCCCATGTCTTCTGCATATGAATTTTTTTGTTCAGCCTAGCAAGTGACCTGTATTCCTGCACAGATTTTTTGAAACCAAATAACATTTTATATTTTTGCCAAAATACCTGTGGAGCTGACAGAGCATGATGCATTCATTTTCCTTGATTTTGTAGTAAGGGAAAAGGCTAGCATGAATAATTCAAAAATAATGCTGAGACTGTTAAGATTTAGTACTGGAGAGGTCATCACAGTTGGGAGAATGAGCTAGGAGACTATTACTATTCCACGATCTTTGAATCTCAAGGTGACATCATTATTATTTCTCTATATCTATAATGTGGCGCTGCAACCAACTTATTGCAGTGTTTCTCATGTAGGGTAGAAAGATCAATTACATACAGACCTCAAAATGTGAACTATAAGCATAGTGTCCAATAAAACTGTCATTAACAGTCACCACAATTTTAACTGTATGCTTCCAGGTCAAGCTGTTTTAGAAATGATAACTGACATTGAAAGGTTGAATAAAGAGCACCCATTCCAAAGGGAACAATTCTTTACCTAAATAAGTTTTCATTAACAAATGTGCTAATTCCATTCTTCAGTTTATGAAAGCATTTGGTTTCATTTATTCATCTTGTCGTTTCAGGTATGCACACTCATAGACAACTCTGGGAAAAAATATCCTAAGTTTTTCACATGGTCATTATCAATATTAGTATTAGTGAATGCAGATAAAGCATCCCTGTGCAATTTGATTTAATTTATTCCTCTGTACGATGAGAAGCTGAAAGATATTACTCAAATGGAAGCTGTGTTACAGTAGCACTTATTGCATTACTTTAACTATTACTTCACCTCTTCATGTGCCCTTAACTCACCAGCATGCCCCTGGAAGCATGTGTTATCCAAAGTAAACAAATCACTTACAAATATTCAGAAGTAATGCATGCCAGGAAACAGCCGTTAGGACTTGAGAGGCGTCTCTCCATTGGGTGAGCGCTGTCTTGTGTGTTTAATTAAACATCCATTTCCCTTGGAGAATATTCCTCAAGACTGTAAATCTTCCAATAAACACTTTTCCTACTTGTTTTGTTTTCTTTTTTGTAATTTTCGCATGAGTTTTAAAGATAAATAAGGCAGCTTTCATAAGGAAATTACAGAGAAAAAAGGATTGGTAAGCCACCTGTTCCAAATATCAGGATGTTTTGATGCAAAGAATGCTCAAATGTTTCTAAATAATATGCTGCGACTCTTTGAAACAATTATTCCCTCTTCTTTTTTTTTTGAGGAACAAACTGCGCTCCTTTTCTTTTCGTTCTTTCCCGTTTTTCTTATGGGATTTAGGCTTATGGCATTGCGACAGCTCCTTGCTGCTGGGTAGATGGGATCAAAAGCAGTTCAGGGCAAGAAACACATCAGAGTTGTGCATGCCCAGCCAGGGGCTTCCAGAGACTCTGCCCTTCTCAGACTATACCTCTCTCTCTCACCACTATCTTTTCCCTCCTGGCTACTTTAGCATCCCAAGAGCTGTGATCCACAGCCAGGTACACACGTAATGTCTTACTACTGCTAGGGCAGTTCAACCAGCCTGTTTTGTGGGGCTCATCCCACACGTGCACTGATGGCTTTTGGATAGCCAACAACTCTTAGGGTCTTTGATGACCTTTTTTTAATAAATCTGATTTGCATTCACTTACCTCTCCAAATTAGACATTTTTATAGTTAGATATAGAAATATTAACATGACTAAGTAAGCAGGTACAAGGAGAAAATAGACCAAAATATGTGAAAAATGAAGATCTTTCGTTAGTTTGCTTGCAGAGCTTTCACTCTGTGTGCACAGCTGGAGGGAAGGGGCACTGTGGCAGGACCATGGACTCCAACCCTGCTGAACCAAAAGATTAAGAGGAGATTGGTCAGAGGAATCAAAATTACATAGGCTGGTAGAGATGTGATCCTGCAGCAGGAAAAATAAAACAACTGTGAAACAATGTCTCTCTAATGACTACAGGAAAATTAAAATGAGACTAATGCAGTGGCTTCCTAGGTATAGCTTTTTTCCTGTTCAGCCAAACATTTATTTTAATTTTTAGCATTTGGAGGAAATCCACATGACTTAAGCTCCAGTTCTCCCTCATTATGCAACCTTAACTGCTATAATGTTGTTGTCGGCCTATTGCACATAATGATGTTCACCCTCTGCAGCAAACATGGTCCAGAGGCAGCAGTGATTAACCAGCAGGGTTGGTGCTTCTTGGCCTAACGTGCTACCCTGATGTTCATGTTTGAGAGTGTCAGAAGATTAGAGCATCATCACTAACAGTGGTAGTCTTCTTGTTGGATACCTAAGAATTGGAGGAAGAATTGGAGATCAGAGGGAGAAACAGATTTTATGGCAAATGTGTTGAGAACCCCAGAGACGTATGCTTACTTGTGTCTTTATCACGGATTTTCTTGTTCTGGGGGCACGACACGATGGCAGCTACCTTTACTGTTTGATTTATGTTCAAGTACTGTAGTGATCGAGCTACAAAATTAGTTGTACAATCCCAATAGCCAACAGCTAGAAAGGCAACGAGGATGGTCTTACAGCTGACCACAGTGTGGGGAGTCTGCTGGCCAGGAGCCAATTCAAATGATTTATTTGGTCTAGTATTTTTAAACTTAATATTGCTCTAATTTGGGTTACAAGGAGTCTGAGAAAATTTTTGCTGCCAATTATGCCTTTCAGATGACCGGAAGATTTCATTTGGAGCATGTGAGAACTGTGCATAGTGCTAAATTTTACTTGGAAAGGCAGTCTGGCTGTAGGTGATCTTGCTTGAAGTTTTAAAAGCATAATAATAATTCAAAAATCTTGAAATATTGTTGACAAAAATGGTGGTTTTGCAGCTCCAAATAGGAGGAAATAATCTTTATGCCAAAGAGCTTGGGTTGCATAATGTGTTTTGAACAAAACTGCAGTCCTCTTGGAAAAGGAAAACTAGCGATGTCCTAGACCCCAGACCAATGCCAGAAAAACACTAAAGCAAGCATTTTAAATGGATTCTTTATGCATCACTATCCAAACTAGAAATTCCAGCAATCAATAATGTAGCTTGTAAAAAGTTTTGAAAAACTACAATAATTAGAAAAATCCTCTAGCATATTGTTATTTTTCACATGAAAGATGTTCTGCTGAAGGATGCACTCAGTAAAGAGATGTTATCCTGTTATTCAACTAGGAGAGGAGAAGAATGGGCAAAAGAAAGCTAAAGAGAGTTGTTAAACCTGGTTATCATTAAATAAAATGTACAAGCTTTTTCATAACACAGGAATGCAAAGCATAACATTCAAGGAAATGTAAACGTAACTGCAACTATTTCATTTCATGTGAGGTTTATGTTAGCTCTCCTATTAAATTTAATGGGTTGCCTCATGAGAAGCAGCTCATTAATATGAATATGAAGAATATGTTTCAACCTGCAGACTAAATAACACAAAGATGTATAATGTTTATTTTCCTTTGGTAGATCTTTGCTTTTTAAAAATATGAACTAATGCAGTAGAAATAGATGGAGTCTGGGGATAAACACTGAAGAGGGAATCAGGAGGCCGTATTTTTCATTCCACTCAGTATCGTATGCTTCTGATGTGAACCTGAGCAAATCAATTAACTGCTGTTTGCTTTGGTTACTGAATCAGGTTAAATCAACTAACAGTGTAATACTTTACTTATTGTGAGGCTAAATAATTGTAATTAATTAACATCGTGGACTGCCTTGAGTGATGGGCAGTGCTGGAGTGGTGGTCCAGGGTGTGGGTGCAGGAAGGTTAGCAGCTGCCTTGGCGTGCCGGAGACTACCTCTTAGCTGGGGAGACTGAAATACTTCACCCAGCTGATGTGGTTGTATAACTCGTGACTCCAGAGTTTCTGTCCACAAACAGGAGAAAAAGGGACGTCCTCAGTCCATTGTTTCCCTTCTAGGTGATGGACAGAAGTCAGTTTCCCATGGGCAAAGCATTTGTGTGGCTTAGGTTTCTGCTTGATGTATTTCTAGTACATGAAAAATAAAGAAAATAAATGAGAAAAAGCCCTTAAAAATGAAATTGAAAAATTAGACAGCAAACAGCCAGGAAGGATCATATTTATGGCCCTTAAAGGAACATTAACTTGCCCACATTCATCAAATTAGGGTTCATTTTGCAGGAGACAGAGTCCCTTTTGTGGTTTCACTCTCTGGCCACAAAACTAACACCTGTGAATTGCAGGCATTGTTTGAAGAGGCGGTTCCTCCAGTAACTCTACTTTTGTTTATTTGTCACTTATTTGTCAGCAAAATTTCTTATGATAATTTAAAATTCTTAAGTAGTTATAGGGATTGTTTTAAAAACTTGTGGTGAAATTTGTATCTGAAAGTATTTGAAGCATGGAAGTTTCACATACAGCAGTGAAAATAAACGTTATAACAGAAAACTGACAGAAATTCAGGCCTTGATCTTGCAGTGGGTAATGATCAATTACAGAGGTAGAGTCCTTTAATTCATCACTTAATTCAGTAGCCCATCTATTCTCATCCCTGCGTCAAGCCCAGCACGGAGCTGAGATACCCAGGAGGAGCTCCAGAAACAAATGGTGACCCACAAACACACGTCAGCTGCGGTTCCTTGAGAGATGCTGTTTTCTGTAGGGAGGGAAGGCTGCTATACTGGTTTAGCTCCAGGGACAATAAATCTGTGTAATCATAAATAGGCAGGAGCCACCGTTGTACCTATTTTATTGCCTTCTCCGTTCTTTCTGATGGATGGGAGACTCTGGGAATAGAGTAACTGCAGTGCTCTCATTGCATAGTGGGACCACTGGTGGGAGAGTCTTGCCTTATTGTTGTGAAGCATTATGATGGATCACAGTAAGGGCCAAAAATGCAAAATTTCAAAATACAAATAATAAAGTCCATTACAGGCTCTGAATCCACAAAACTTCTGATAATAATTAAGCATTTTGGAGGAAACTCATAAGAATTCCTTAGAAAGACAAGGAAGACCTGTACTCTGATCCTCAACTTCTGTAAGTAAAAAGTATTAAGTAGTCTACTTTTTTTTTTGTTACATTTTTGTTCCATTGCGCATACTCAGGAGACCCTTTTATTTCAAATTTAAAATAGTCTATGAAAATCTGTATTGACGTAATAGCTTATTAGGCTACAAGCAAAATATTCCCAGAACTAATTTTTAATTAATATAGTTCACTGAAAACTTATAAAAGATTCATACATAATATGATAAAAGAAATAAACATCCTCAATACCATGTCAAGTTTCTTTTCTTTTTAAAACACTCTTTCTCTTCTGCTACCAGCACAATAAACCCAGCTCTTACAAAACTGACTTGCACTTGTCTTTGGCAGCTCTGTCAGATGTGATATTTTCTGATACTTAAAAAGGTGCTTATTAATTCGGAGTGAAATTCGCTCACCTTTTCTCACTTTGGGTACTGCCTTTCATGAACAGCTCCATGTTTTTAATCCATCCCTCCAACAGGCCGCTCTACAGCCAATGGAAGCCACTGGAAATCATCTCACTGATGTATGTGAGGTTTTTTGTCAGTCAGAAGGTAATTAAAAGTGGCAAGATTTGACTAGAATTCATCATATCTCTCTGCAGTCACTTCAAAGCGAGATACTGAGTCCAAGCTTGCTGCAGTAAGTAGGCAGTGAGGAGACTTTGGCATCTCCAGGAATGTCTTTTAGCTACATTTCTGGAAAAGGAAGATACGTGGTGTGACTGCTGAGCAGGAAAGCCTTGCTGAAATTGCCTTAAACTAGGTGCCCTCATGGGGGTAGATGAATTGGTCCCATACGCAGGGTCTGACCCTGTAGAGCTTTAAAATGAGATGACTTCTCACAAGGCACGGGAAGAGGTCCTCTGAGAAACATGAAGGTCTATCTTGAGTCTTTCCAGCAAGGATGACCTTCTGTGACCTGCTTCACACAAAATACTTGAATTTTGCCCTAAGAAAAGCAGCTGTTGAATGGATAGTATGAGATATTGAATGTTGTACTGCTCTGAGAAGCATTTTCCTCCTCACTCTCACCCTTCCCTCAGTCCTCTCCAACCATAAACCACATGTTTCAATTTGTGTTGAGTTCTCTCTATTTTAGCCTGTATATGATTCCCATTTACATCAGAGGTTTCCACTGAAGAATTTAATGCAAAGTTAATCTGAGAAATCTAGATAATAAAAACTGAGGGCTTTTGGTTGTTGGACTGAGGGAAGAAGGATACCTGGGCATGACTGACCACAGCTGAGGCATTCAGTAATAGGGTGGAGGCTTTACTACTTCATCCTTCCTTGTTTTGGCAAAGACAGAAGAGAAATTAAACTGGAAGGCTGACATCCTGAATTCACATTTCCTGCACTGTTATTCCTGGTAGCTGCTGTGCTTTGTGCAATAGCCCCAAACAAAGGCTGTCTCGCGTTTCTCCTAAGGTGATGACAATTAAACATGCTGGTTTTACTCAGCTGTAATGATTGAGAAGTCATGGCTGAGCAGCCACTACCTGCGCCTGTGCTGCTGCACCGGGGGGCCAAACTTCTGCTGGTGGACAGCTGCCGGACTCTGTGTCTGAAAAACCATTAGTATTTCACGGGAGATCTATTGATTAAAAACTCCTTAGTGGACACTTGTAAAGGGATGCTTAAAATACAGAATTATAGGATCATCTATGTTGGAAAAGACTGTCCTGTTCCTTATATCAACAGCATACATACTGGAAAAGGAACATGATAGTATTGGCTATCTCTTGGAAGATCTTTCCTAATTAATCCGATTGAGCATCTCAGTCTAAGTCAGGATAACACTATGTATTTAATAGGATTTAGTCCTGTGAATTCTTGATATGCGTAACTCATGTGTAGCTTTAATATACTCAGCATTTTTCAGCATTAGATCTTAAGGGCTTGATCCAAAACCATTTAAAATCAATAGGTGTTTTCCTTTAACTTCAGTGGGCTTTGGTTCACTCTCTAAATATGAGTCAATACTTTCTGATCCAAGCACAAAAAAATATTTTTAGACAGTATTTCCAAAACCCTCACTACTTACTTTACACTGCACAACTTCTTGAACTGCAGATTTGAATAGGGAAATAGTAACCAAAACAATAATGATATTATTAGCTGAAGTTTTAGCTTTTAAATTCAATAAAAAGTACCGCTGGGTATTCTTTAGTGTTATAGAAGAAGAATGATTAATTTAAGGTTCAGGTGCAAGACAAGGTCAGGAAAGAATTGTTACTGTATACAGTGAGCATTTCAAGATGAATTTGTAGTTTGAAGTATCATTTTATGATGCATTTTCTGTTTTGTTATCAAGGGAAGTATGATGGGTGACATACGAGTGATCACAGTGTTTTGGTGCAATGTTCTGTGATGGGCTTTTCATAAAAATTAGCTGACAATGTCATGAGTATACAAGTAAATTTATAGCTTTCATACTGGACTGCCATTCCCAGAGCTATTTCCAATCACTTGGGCTTTTTATTAAGTTTATTGTTCTTTTATTGTTCAGTGGAGTGTAAGCAGTGAGATTACAAATAAATGTAAGTTGCAGTGGGTATGAAGTCAAGCTTGCAGAATTAGGGAAGATGCAAGCAAAGGAGAGCAGAAATTAATTTGAATCATTGGTGATATGAGAGACCATGTCCTGACACTTCTTGTCAAGTACCCAGACTGTACACGTTGTCAGAGGCTGACACATGGCTCCTGCCAGAACCATGGGAAAAAAAGCCTGAAAACAAAGTGTCAGTTGTGCTTCCAGTGTACGGACCACATTTTCCCCACTTTTTGCTTATTTTTTTTTCCCAGTTCACTCTCTACTGCCTTTTCTTCTTCTTCTTCTTCTTCGAGTGCTTGCTGCAGCGTAACAGGACCAACAAGTGACCGGTGATGAACTTTCTCATTTTAGTATCATTGTCATAATACCTCCAACATGAAACCTTCAGCATTTATTTCCCTCTAGTTTTTCTCCCCTCAAAGAGTGAATACTTTATCATTTTGGTTAATATCCTGACCAGCAGAGCAGAAAATCAGACTCATAGCTTTTAATGACACATTTTCAACTGCAAGTTAGTAAAAAAAAAAAATCATTTTATGTGGTTCTTCAATACTTATACAGACTTCTAGAAACATAATTAAAATTTGTGTTCCTTCTTTGTTATTACTGCTGTGGACTCCACTTAAACTGGATGCTGTTTGTCTGGGCAATCAGACAATAGCTAGAATCCAAAAGCAAATCGATTTGGTGTGTGGCTTGCGCTATTACTTAAGTTATAAATAAAATGATTTTTCCCAGATGGCTCCCTGATGGCCCTGCACTCTTCCCAGTACCAGCTACAGCTTTTCATCCTTGCTGCAACTCCCTCGTGCACCGCCCCGGCCACTTGCACTTCCAGCCTTCCTCTGGCACTGCACTCGCTCACTCAAGTCTTCCCCAAAAGCCCGGAAGCTTCAGCTGGAGCAGAGCCAAGCAAGGTCAAGAGGAGATCATCGGGAGCCCAGGGGAGTCAGAAGACTCCTCTTGATGCCAGCCCATGCCAAAGGGTCTGCAAAAACCGCTGTCCTGGCTTAGCTGCGGCGTCGCAGCCTTGGAGTGCTAGTACCAGACTCTAATGAAGTAGCATTTGAGTTGAGATCTGAAGGATGCTCAAGGTTTTACATCCCAGGGCTAGGGCAGTGCCAGACTTTTCCGCTTAATCTGTGCAAGCTGAAGGTCTCTGTGCTGGGAAATGCCACCTAGGGACCCCCGTGCTGGGGCTGCTGGTGCCAGCCCTTATCTCTGCCTGCATCACTCATGAACAAACCTGTTGAAGTCAATGAGGCCATGTGCTTATGAAGAATTAAATGACATTTCAGATGGCAAGTTGGTCTCCTAGTTTATTTTTTTAGTGCAAACATTTTGAAACAGAAAGGCTAACTTTTCTCAGGTTGTACATTTAGTTCATAGGTGTTTTTTCTTCAAAAAATGTCAGCAGGGCATTGTTGGAAACTATATATATTAGTGTGAGAGCCTAGTACATACACTTAGCCACGCTTTGTTTTCATTTTGCCTTTCTAGATGACTAAAATCATTAATCTTACATACTATATTTTTGTATTTTTTTTTCTTCTAGAAAACTGGGAAAGTGTAACCTGTAATCACACAGCATTTTTAATAGAAGGAAAACAATTATGATGAAGCATATTGGAAAATTGTGGTACTAAAAATAAATATTTTTCCATGAACACAATAGAACTATATTGAGAATTACAGGCAAAAAAATCAATAAAAAGTAGTATATAATAGCTATAGAGTTCATACAAAGTGCATTCATTCCCTAGTCCCTAGGAGGACCCCTGATATATATGTGCAAAACTTAATGAAAATCAGACTTTGTTGTGTCATCAAAAATAGCAAAAGAGTTGGCAGAGTTTTTCCCCACGTTTTGGCTAGCCAATCCTCCATAAATATAGCACCTATTTAAAGGACCAAGCCTTATTCCTATTAAAGTCAGTTGCAAACCTCAGGCAAACTTTGGCACAGTTGTGGGGGCCCAGAAGACTTGCTTGGAGCACAGTGAGGTGCTCAGTGGAAGCTGAGCGTGTCCTACCCGGGGCTGCAGGTTTGCTCTGAGATCGCCCGCGTGGTTGGACATGGGGAGACTTTTGCCCCTAGATGACTTGATTCTGAGATATAAAAATAATAGCTTGTATCTTATTGGTAATTTGGATTTCAGCCATGGCTGTGGTTCTCCTTTCTACATACATTCACAGGAGCCCTATGTCTTTTATAACAGTAAAGTCCCTGGTCAGATTTAGGGCACAGGTAGATGTGGACCAAGTCCCAGCTCCATGGTTCTCTGGGTCCTTTGCAAAGACCAGTCTCTTCCATCTCATTCTGAAACATATGAAATTATCTGAAATCAATGATAGACTTGCTGAGTTTTACTACAAAGCTACCACATGACTTGCTGCAGAAACAGTAATTCTCTGCCTCGGTCATCCAAGAATTAATAAGATTCTAGTTGCAGAACACCTCTATTTTATTTTTTTTCCTTTATATTATGAGATCACCGTATTTTATAAGCACTCAGGACACATTTTCTTCACACAGTAGTTTCATTTTCCCTCTCTCTCCCCACTGACCCCAAATGATGCTCAGCCTTACAGTCTAACCTTTTTTTAAATGAAGTTAAAGAAAATGTAATCCTGAGAACATTCATAGTTTTTGATTAATTTGTAACAATCAAATTAATTTTAAGCTGCAAGACCCCAAATGAAGGCTTGTTGAAGACATTGAGAACCTTTTTGTTTGTTTCCAAGGGTTTCATAAACTTTGGCTCATGAAGGAGTCCTGTCAGGAGGAGCACAGTTAAGAATCCATCCATTTGAGCCTCTGCTTTGCTTCACTTAAAACAACTAAACTAAACATTTTTATTTTGCTCATTGAAAGAATACGGGAAAGGATGAGAATGGAGACATCCATTATGGTTCTGAGCCAACCCTGTTTGACCAAAAGGCAAGTTTCCTATAATTTAAAGATATGTTACAAAGAAAGAAACCCATTGTTGTTCCAGCCTTTGCAACTTAAAAGATAAACAAATAAGAAGAAGAAAAAAAAAAGAAGGGAAAAAAGGCAGCAAACTAATACGTTTTTGTTTAGTTTAAGCAATAATTCTTAGAACTTTCTTTCCCAGAGGATAGGCTGGCTCTTCACTGCAGTTAGTCATTATGCACCCAGCCCCAATACAATGGCTGGCTCTGAGGCAGCAACCTTAAAATGCAGTTTTGCAACTCCATCTCAGATGAGTAATCTTCACTTATGTCCCACTCACATGAGTAAGGGATACTTAAGTAAGAAATGGTTGAAGGACCTGGCACGCTGACAGCGGTGGAGGAATGAATTGAGTAATGGCTTTTAAAACTGACTGTTAGTATCTCTATAAACTTTGCATGAATTTCTTTCACAGAGATTTTAGGCATGGGCACAGCAGTGACCCTGGGCTTAGTAGGCAACTAGTCAGTGCCTTTCCTCTTGTTCAAATACTTTCCTTCAAAAAAAAAAAAAATAGCCAAATTAACTATATCAACATGGGTTTTTTTTTAATTTATCAAGTTCACAGAGGCAAACTATAAACATGATTGGTGAGGAGAAAGGCACATCTTGCAAAATGCACCTAATATTCAAAAACTTGGATTGATTATCAAGCACCAAGCTATCAGTTTAAACTTGCAAAGTTTATGATTGGATTACTGGGTCTTTTATGTATGTTAGATTTTCCTGAATGCACTTCTTAGCTTCTGATAGTATTTATAAATAAACTGTATCTATATGTATTTTCACCTTTCAGGAGTCTTTTATGGGAATTAGTTAGTGAGGCTGAATCTCAGGAGACAGTTTTATTTTGTTAAATCTTTAACACATTTCGTTTCATGTCGAGTCTTTGGGAGCTCTGATACATTTTGGGTGGGTAATGTTTCCACACATTACTACTCCATTCATAATCCATTTCTTGGATAATTCCTCATTTGTGAGACCTGGAGAAATTACGGTATTTGCAAGCATTTTTCAAATATTTATACAATGTCATAGCAGGGCTTAGGATATCAGTTGGCTGGAGACAAAGGCAAGATTCTCAGTTACTCTCATACATAAGTGCCAGTTTGATTCCTTGGCAAAAATGTGAATTGCAATATTGGAAGGCAAGGACTTATTGAACAAGGGGATTACATTGTAAAGCAGTTATTTCAACAGCTGCTGCCCATAAGAGGGGATCTGAATTCTGTAGGAGCCTAATTTTACTACACAGAACTATTTTTAAAAGTTAAGAATATCGGCACAATTAAAAAGATGAACATACATCAATTTCTGTGTGCTGTGCAGAATGTGAGAAGTCCTCATAGCAGTGAAAATGGTTGCAGTCCCTGAGCCGAACGCTGCTCCCATACAGTGTAGGACATAATGATCTGATGTTTTTAAGGAGACTTCACGTTGAGCAGCAGTCTGGTCTCTTTGAAAGACACAGACTCGAGTGGTCCAGATATAACATTCCTGAAATTTCTCCTTGTGTTATTATCTCAGTGTTCCTGGCCAGAGAAGTTAATCTTTACTCCTACTTAAAGGCTTTATTTTCTGGCCCAAGAGGCTGCTCCCTTCCATCGCCTGAGGATATCCAAGTGTCACTGGCAGGTGAATGGCTCCTTGGGTGGATCCGGGGATTATTCCGTAAGAAAGGTTAATAGCCATAATTTTGAACTTGGCCATTTCCATCTGATATATAAATTACATTTACAGAGTTGAAAAAACACTATTCACTTAACTTCTCAGAAGTGGAAGGCATAGAACAGACCAAGCATGGGTTCCCACAGATCATGCATTGAATCAGATTCCAAATTCAGACTAGATATGTCTCCTGAATCCAATTTCAAGTTGGTTTTTTTTTGTAGCAGGATTTATATTGTGACAGTTACTAATGGATTGCAATCATCATGGTTCTCATAACAGCACACAGTGTAACTATATGATATAACAAGAAGACTTCAACAAATAATCAGTTTTGGCATGCTGACATTCAGGAGAAGTTTATTGTATGCAAAAAAAAAATAATGTGATTTTATTCTAAATCACTTTCAGAGACTCCTGGTTCTACGAACTTGCATAGGAAGGGAATATTGGAAGGGAGACAGAGAGTGGGAACTGCCCTCTCTTGCACAGATAAACAGATGAAACATAATGCAAATGGCAATGTGGGATTCAAAAATACCACAACAGGAATATATTTTCCCCTCTATAAATTGTACTCAATTCACAGGTAGAAGGCATCTCTCCATACATCTAGGAAACAGTAAATAATCCCTTCAAGAAACTGATGATTTCATTGGACAGACACAGAATGGTTCATGGATTTGTCCCATAAAGAAAGGTACCATCCTCTGTCTAAGTATTCCCTATGGTTGGCTGGTCCTGTATCATAAACCAAGGGCCAAAAATCTCTGGTATCCAAATGGAAATGAAGGGTGAAGGTTGTGGTTGGTCAGGACACTGGATTCCACATAACACAGCAATGAAGGACTCACATTTGCCTGTGTCTGGGAAGTCTGAGGAGTATCTAGAGTTTATCTGTGGTAGTTAAGTCTAATGAGAAATACTCTAGATAAAGGTTTCTGCAAACACTAGTGGATATTAGTTTTATGTTGAGAAAATCATGAAAATTATTTAAATTACAATGTAGGTATTTGCTTTCCCTGGATCTAAATTGCACTGCCCTTACCTAAACAAAGCCTCCACACCTTCAATGGTGACTTCCATTTGCCTGACCATGTGCTTAACTTTAGGCACAAGCTTAAATGTGGCCAATTTCCTTAACTGGGTTGCAAAGGGACATCCTGAGTGGCTGTTCGGATGCTCACTCAGAGTTAATGTTGTAGATCCATTGTTTTTGAAGGAATATGACCTGAAGATCTTTGGTTCTTACTAAAGAGACATCTGAGATGTCGTAGGGTAAGTTTTTTTCTATGGGGCTTGAATTGAAGTAGAACTATTTTTCTGGGAAGTGTGATGCTGCTTGTATCGATTTGGCTACTGGGGAGACAGTGTTAGTGGGTGACCTTGAAAAATGTGATAAGTGGCAAGGGTGCTGAAAGGTTGAGGCACAAATGGGATGGCTAAAAGCACATTTATTTCTAGCTTGCGACGATAGAGAGGGGTGAAGTTCATGGATCTCTTCTCCATAAGAAGCAGCTCCTCAGTAGCTATGGAGTACTTCTCACCACATTCTTCTCAGCTTTGCAGAGAAAATATTCACAGCTATAATAGGGCTATGTGAAACCTGACAACAGTCAAACTGGAAGCCTTTTAAACAAAGCTTTTGAACCCAAGACCCATGTGTTACTCTGCTTTGTGTTGAAAATGATATAGAAAAAGATTAAAAGTAGAAAAAAAAATCATGACTAAAATTGTAAACACTTATTTTACTATGCATATAGCAGAGGCATGTGAATATAGTATGTAGCAGCAGAGTGAGGAAATTACCAAACATTTCCCAACCCCGTTCTGTCTGAGATGGAGCAAACATAATCCCCTGGGGAGCAGATGGTTCCTGTACTACTTAGACATCCATATAAATATTTCTATTTGCCAGAACGAAGCGGAGATTTTGTCTGTTAGTGATTTATTATTCTCAGCACAGTGATAATTTAGTAGTTTTCCTAGTAAAGTAGCCTGGACTCTTCAAAGAAAACTGTCAGGATCAGTCCCTGCCCCTGTGAAGGATCCAGCTTGTTTGTGCAAAGGAGAGTGGCTGGGCCAGCTACTCCAGCTAATTAGGAATTAGCAGAAAAATAGAAAACATGCATAAAAAAAGGAGTTTATAAAATATTATTTATGTCACATTTTTGTATTGCGAAAAACACACCAAGGTGCATACGAGCAGGCAGGGAGTGATTTTACGGCTCTGTTGCATTCGTGCAGCAGTGATGAGATGTCATCTCCTGGTGGATCGTGGCCAGCAGAAGGAAACAGGAAATCGGGGGACTCAAAGATACACGCTGCAGGAAAAATTAGGCTCGGCAAGTCCTCTTGCTGAAACATTTAAATAAAACTGTTCTTAGAGATTCTGATGTGACAGCCCCATGCTGGAAAAGGAAGACATCCTTCATCTCATGCTGGCTTCAAAATGTACTGGAGATTTTACCTAATTCTGGGAAATGTTAAGGCAGATAATCAGAAAAATGGGAACAGAAAGTGTCATTCTTTGAGATTCCTCAAGTTCTGTGAAAACCTCTGATGTTCAAAAGAATCAGAGAGAGTTCTGCAAGCAGGACATTTTTGCTCTGGCTGGTTAAAGTAGCAGCAAAAAAAGGAAAGCAGCTGTCACGTATAAGATTTCTGAAATACTACCGGTGGCCTGGGTACCACATGTCAATATTCCTTATTTTTACAGGATAATATTTATTTTGCTTCCTTGTGATTCCTCCAGAAGCCATTTGCCTTCTCAAAGTATTCCCAAAGCAAATAAAAGTCGTGCTCTTATTATTCTTTCCTCAGTGTACGTACAGCTTGTGAACATTTACATTTGCTAGCACCTGGGGTAGCCTGATGCCAATCTTTGGATAAAGTTTAAAATAAAAACAAATGATGTGTATAACTAACAAAGCGGTTGATAAAGGTCCCTCTCTCCAAACCATCAAGCTAGCTGCTATGTAATCATGAGATCCAAAAAAGCCCGA
Organism: Piaya cayana; assembly: GCA_013389865.1. Lineage (NCBI taxonomy): Eukaryota > Metazoa > Chordata > Aves > Cuculiformes > Coccyzidae > Piaya > Piaya cayana. Next base: position 100,061 of record WAAB01001243.1, read on the forward strand.
ATAAACTCATAAACTTGGGCATTTTGTATTTTTATTCTGGGCTGCGAAGCTGCTTTGGAGTTCTAATTTTTCTCTGTGGGTGTGGAAATTAGATAGGACTTGTTGAAGTGGCATTTGAGAGTCTCAGGGAATCAGCTTGTTCTGAGTTAAACTTCACAAAGATACTTGAGAGTTTTTTGGCACAGTGCTAGATACTAAGCATTGTAGCATTATTTCATGTTTCACTCAATGGGAAAGTCCCAAATACATCCTGTTTTTAAGTTGTATGCTAGAGGAATAATAGGCTTCTGGAGACAGATTAATTTATAAAGTGAAGAACTAAAATTCCTCCTTCAAAGATATGACACTCACTTGAAGTCCTCACAATAATCTCACATTGTTGCAAGCACAATTGGTACTCGGTGTTTTGTTTACCTCTAGGACTTGCATTAATTAGTACTTATAAATGCTTTTGAAGCACTGAATTCATGTAAAGCATAGAGTTCCTACTGACTGCAATGAGGCCATCTTTTAAAGCTAAATTTACCTCCTTCAAACAGATTATACAGGAAGTTTAACTTTCTTAAATACGTAGCTTTAATATTTTTGTTGCTACTTTCAGCTTCTTTTGGAAAAAAAAGTAAATGGTGGGTGAGTAAATGAAACTTCACAATTAAGCTATGTAAATGAAGAGTTTTATTGTTTTTCTTTTGGTAGTCACACCTTTTGAAATGAAAATATCTGGAGTGACCAAAGCTGTTTGAGAAATTGCTGCATTTTCCACTTAGCAAGGAGGCAGCAGTCACTTTTTGGCTGCTGTCATCTGTGGCTCCTTTGTCCCTTTACTCTTTGAAGCAAAATTCAGTTTATTTTTCCTTATCTGTAAGTTCAGACTGAGATGTGTTTGTTCACACCCTAAGGGATTTCAGTTTAAAGACTGTGGCCGCGGAGATGAAATATATGCATTAGGACATACTTACTGTCCCAGTATACTCTGAGGTTACTGCACATTATTTACTGGGTTGTAATAGGGGCTGTATTCAAATGTGGCCAAAAGGCAGTCATGTCTAAGGTCTCAGTTATTTCAATTTTTGTAATAATTAATCTTTTATTGCTCTTTAACGGAACTGATGCCCTTTTTTCAGTGATTTAATGATCTGGTGGTTGTTCTTTGTCTGGTTGTTTTCATAGAATCATAGAATAGTTTGGGTTGGAAGGGACCTTAAAGCCCATCCAGTTCCAACCCCCCTGCCATGGGCAGGGACACCTCCCACCAGACCAGTCTGCCCAAGGCCCATCCAACCTGGTCTTGAACACCTCCAGGGATGGGGCAGCCACAGTTTCCCTGGGGAACGTGTGCCAGGGCCTCAACGCTCTCATGGCAAAGAAATTCTTCCTAATGTCTACTCTAAATCAGCTTTTCTCCCCTTTATACCTATTCCTCCTTGTCCTATTACCACAAGCCTTACCCCAGGAGAGTGTTTTCTGAATGCCTGCCCAGCATGTGATGTCTACCTCTAGTGATGAGCAGCATCCAGAGGTGCCCAGTAGCTTTTGGTCAGTTTGTTTTGTAGTCCCTAAAATACTGATGCCTTTTTGCCCTTGAAATGTTGAACACTATGGATGTGATTTGGTCTGTCCTTGGTCTACACCTCTCCCTGACAGGTGTTTGATGCAAGGCTCTGATCAACCTTTCTTGTTCATGTAACACCAGCAATGATGAGAGTCTGTATGCTTAGAGATCCATACAGCTCTTGGAGAGGTGCAGAGGGTGGGGAAACTCTCCAGAGCTGCTGGGATGGGTCCCTGCCATTCCTAAGTGACACGTGCTGACACAGGTCCTGCGAACACCCTGTACAGGTGCTGCTGGAATGCTGGGATTGATCTGTTTACCTTTCTCTTTGCAATCTGCCTTGTCTTAAGGGATGAGGAGTTAAAACTTCCCTCAGTGCTAACATTCAGAACTGGATGATAGGTGCTTTTAAACCCGAGAGATGAATGAATGAGAGGAGAAATAAAGAAAAGTGCTGACTTTATTCTCAACCTGGGGAGTCCTATGCTGTGAAGGGTACCATCTCCCTGCTATGGCACTGCAGCAAATTTCAGGAGGAAAATGGTTATTTCTTCTCTCAGGCCTAGCCATCTGTCACAGTTATTGAGACATGCTTCTGCTCCACTAACCCTTGCAAAACTCTCACTGAAGTTATGAAAGTAGCAGTGTCTTTAAGCCAAACCTGCTTGCTTTGTGCTTGCAGAGGATCGGGGGGAGGTGGGGGTAGGGGAGATGTAAAAACTGAAGTTTTTGAAAAGGAGATACATTTTCTTTGCTTTTTTGCAATGAAGTCAGGACGCTCAAACTTGAGAACAGAATATGTCCCTAAATAAAGGAGGAAGAGAAAAAGTCACGGACTGCGGGCCATAATATGGTCCAGTTTCTCCAGGGAAGGGACCCAACTCCAGTGGGGGAAGTGGAGGCTGGTGAGGGTTTGTTGCAGTGTTGTCATCATCCCACCCTCTCCACCCCCCTCCATGTAATGGATGTGAACCAAGAAGTGGTGATTTGCATTTTATGATACGGAAAATTGGTTATCACTAAAAGGCAGAACAGACTTTCATGTGGCTTTTGTTATTTAGGAGTGAGGGTGTAAGATGTTATTGTCTTAGTTCAAAGCTGGCTGGAAGTAGCGTAGTTCTGTTCTGGAGTCAACCCAGAAATTAATTTGCTTGTCTGGATGCAAAACCTACCTTGTCTGGTCTCACATGTTTATTTACTGCTCCATCTTTTTGGAGCTCTTTGTCAATAGATTTACAAATACTGTCCGTTAGTGAAGAATTCTTAGGAAGAATTTTTTATATGTGATGTTTTCAGTTATCCTTCTACCTATGACTTAATATGCAATGTTTATTTATTATTCTGTTGTATGATTGCAGTAAACAATTGTAGCTGTCAGTTTCTTCTGATGAAATACCATATTTGTTAAATAAATAAAATGATAGTAATGAATTGGGCCATTCTTTGCATGTAATGTATGACTTTCATATTTCTGACACTTTGGAAGATATATGAAATGCTGATATGCAAGAGAAGGCTTGTAAATCAAAGGGAGCTGGAAAAGATTCGGATCTGCTTTCTAGCAGAGGGTCATCTTTGCCATTATAAACTCTGAGGGTACTTTTGACTTCTCTCTGGGCCAGGATGTACTGGATTGAATAGGAAGATGGACCCAGAGGACATTCATTAACAGCTCATGAAGGAAGGATTTTAAGACACATGAGCTCTCTCAGGATATGCAGAAAGATTTGTGCGCACAATTAATGGGTCAAGGTGCTGGGTCAGGATTACATGTGGTGTCTCCATCCATGTTTCTGATGATCAGCACCCCCAGGTTGGCTTTGCTGTAATGATTAGTTATTGGTCCCAGAAGAGCTACAATGGAGGTGCAGTGATTTTTTTCCACCTCAGATCTGACTATAGATAATGTCGAGGCACAAGTGGCAGATACTGTCATGTATGCTTCTTAATTAAACAATTGATTTTATTTTCATGCAAATTGGACTGTGCTATTTGGGCTCTTAAATTGTGTGGTTAATGCTGCAGATTTCTCTGTTGGTGGAAGTAACGTGTTAAGTTTGGTTGCTGGAGGTGTTGCAGCAGCAAGGCATTTCCAAGAGCTTCCTTGCAGCAGAGCTCAGCAATTCCCACCGATTCAGTAATTCATGTGCTAGGTACTCTCACACCTCCTCTTCATTTTATTCTCAGTATTCCGCAGAGCAACCTTATCTCCACCTATCAATTACTGCGGTATTAATTTATATCGCTCTGTATATCTCTCTTACTTTGCTGTTTGTCGCACGCTTACTTAAAATATGTCAATGTCCCTGAGTTGGTTTCTGTAAAATGAGGCCAGAACCGAACACTACAGGTTTATTTATGTGCTAACGCCACAGCAGAGGGTTTTTTTTTTTTGAGAAGGCTTAAATAATGAACAAAAATAAGATTTAAAAAAGTTGTCAGAAGACTACCCAGAGATACTGTGCAAACAGGAAGCATTTTGATTATGTTCGCTGGTGCAAAATTAGTAAAGAGTTTGAAATCGTCTTGTGCTTACAGATTCCATTGTTTTCAAAGAATAATTCCATCTATTTTAACATTTTCAAGTATAATTCCATTGGTAATAGCTCTTCCTTTGATTGTGCACTACACTAATTGAAAGGTGTGGTACAGTGTCTGTTTTGGCAGTTATGCTTATATCTTTTGTTTAAAAACTCAAAGTGTTGGCTTTCCTGTCCAGCCTTCCTTAGTATTTTCTGTTTTGGTGATGTGATGACAGACTTACAGTGTGTTTCCTTGTGTGTATGGTAACAGATGTTTATGTGAATAACAGACTTTTTTATGAAGGCACACACTTTATAGCCAAATACTAATTAAAAATAATTGCATGTAAGCATTTTTGTTTATTCCCTGTTGTGCATCTTTAATCATTTGAAATCACCTGCAGTTGAAAACTGAGGCAAAGATTTGATACTGCAATTATAAGAGGCCATCTGACTCTATATTAGAAAGGAACAGCAACATATTTGAAGAGGAAATTATTACAAAAAAGTATGTGAATGGCTGCCCTCTCTGAATTTGCTTTTATACGGGATGAAAATACCAATGCATTATTTTGTTAAACTAATAGGAGTTTAAGGTATCTTATCTACCAAAACAATCGGTTGTTGACTGACATCCTGTTCAGGACATATTCTGTGCGCTAATAAGCTCATTACAAATATATTTTAATTAGACATGTAACAGATGGTTCAGAGTAAATATGGGCAGTAGTACTTTTTAAAGAATAGAATAAACGGATTCTTTTTTAAGGACTCAGCATCTCAGTTTGGATTTTATCAATAGCTGATTGAGTTAAGCAAAGTGAAAATTATCGTCAAGGGCACTAAATCATGAAAGAAGTAAAAACAAAACAAAACCAAACCAAACACCAAAGCCAGAGATAGCAGAACTGTATATGTTCAATAAAGACTAATCAATACTGAAATGAAAGGGACATTTTCTCATGGTTTGACAGGACTTTAATCTTTACACATCAACAAGGTAGATTTTTATTTTAGATCCTGCCTGTTGCTGACTTGCAGCATGAGAAGAAAGGCCACAAGAAGTCAATCTGTCCCCTGTGCTCATTAGGTTTGGGCTAGATCCGTGAAGAAGGGACCTTACTTTGCGAAGTTTGCTCTGCAGAGCACAACATTTGATAGGACAATGAAGGACCCCCTTCCAGGAGGAGGGACCGTGCCCATGGACAGACTCAAATGACTGTGCTCACTGGTTTCTCCTTCCATGGTTGTGTTTCACAATGCTTTCTCCTGGCTGGGATGGAGGCAGGAATCACTGCCCAGCCTGCTGCAAGTCTTGGCTTTGTTAGTAGTTACATATTATGTTCACAGATAATACAGCAAGTTCTGTTCATAACATAGAAATCTGTAAAAGTGAAGTCAACTAGGCGTGTCATCAGAACATTTAGATGATGATTCTAGCCCAGCATGTTTTATTTATTGTTTTTACAGAGGAGTGAATGGGAATGGTTGATCAGCCCCAGCACTGGAATGCTGTCAATGAAAGAAATTATGCTGCATTTCTCATGGGGAGAACAGGTCGGCAAAAGGAAGAAAATGGATTAATTTAGGTAAGGTTCATATCATCCCTTCTCAACTTTGATTCTTACTTGGACAAGACCTCCATTAAAAAAGGGTTTGGTTGGGTTGGTTGTTTTTTGAACAGGAAGCAAACCCAAGTATTATGCAGCTTATTCTATTAGTTTTCACTGCCAGATTAAAGATGAGAATCAGAGTGACATCTCCATTCCAATGCTGAACCTCTTCTTGGAAAGGCAAATCCCAAACCAAAATGGTGGTGAAGCACAGGAGTGCAGAGATGCAATGATCAGAACAAAGTAGAGGAGTAAAATGTACAGTGATATTGTCCCACCCGTAGGGCTAGATCTGCCGGGAAGAAGCTCTCGTATGTGTATACATCGTAGTAGAGACAAATGTATTTGTATCCTTAATGTGCAAATGTTAGGGTTTAACATGAATATTTAGAAGCTCTTTTAGTAAGCCCACGTGCCTGGTAGGGAACACATATCTCTGAAGTGATGCAAAGTTCCCTGGGAAAGCAGAGGAATTAGCAAAGAGGCTGACTTTGCTGGGAAGGTGGACATGTGGGCTCAAGTGGTGCTGTTCTCCTCAGAGATCATCTCACTGACACAGCCACCTCGGTTGAATCATAGAATCATAGAATCATAGAATAACCAGGTTGGAAGAGACCTACCAGATCATCGAGTCCAACCATTCCTATCAAACACTAAACCATGTCCCTCAGGACCTCATCCACCTGTGCCTTAAACACCTCCAGGGAAAGTGAATCAATCACCACCCTGGGAAGCCTCTGCCAGTGCCCAATGACCCTTTATATGAAAATTTTTTTTTCCTAATGTTCAGCCTGAACCTCCCCTGGTGGAACTTAAGGCCATTCCCCCTCNGCACATCAGGCTGTGCCATGACTCTTCTCTACTACTTCCAATGTGTACCAGCTCTGAAAGCAGCAGCTGCAGCTGCTTGGCAGGTGTGTGCCTGTCATTTAATCAACCCATCTTCAGTGGACTACCAAATGCTATTGTTCCTTTTACCTGCTGGAACCTAATATCTTAGGGTAAACACGGCTCAAAGGAGGATCCAGCAGAAAAATTATATGATATTTGACCTTCTTGTAACATAACATTTCTGGAAAATATTATCACACATGAGATTTTGTGTAGTAGTATTGGCATTAATTATGTGATAGATGTAGCACAATGTAAGTGTTTTTCACACTGCGCTAGTGCAGGTACAAAAAATGTTGTGTGTAATTCAGTCTGCAGGATAACAGTGATCTTCTCTTGGTTCTGGAAAAATACTTGCATTTTGAAAGAGCTCTACCAAATAAGTAAGCACATACTTATCTACAAGTGTGCCATCATAATCAGACTCTTCTCTGGGTCTGAAAATGCAACACTGTAAGGATCATGTGTTAAAGTCACTAATAGTAAATAACTAACTGGTTCTGGTTCTAACTGTAATTATTAGTTTTACTGCAGTGCAACGAAGTCTGCTTCCAAAACCTATCCCCTGCTTTCACCATTTGAATTAAAACCACATAAAACTCACTGTGAGAAACATTATGGATGTCTCTTAAGATAAACGAGCAACTGCAAATTTAAGTATACAGAATAAGTTTTTTTAAAAAAAACTTGAACAGCTCCTGAAAAATAAAATTACTAAGAGAGATAGTTGCATCTGGTAACCATCAACTAGCTAGTGTCAGAATCTTAGGAAGACTGAAATATGTATGAATTATGATTCGTTTTAAAGATTAAATAGATCTCATCTTATTAGCATCTTTTAAAAGTTATTTTTAATGAAAATAGATCTCATCGTATTAGCAAAAAGAGGTTTAACAGCAAACTACACTGTCAGGGAACTATTTGGATGAACTGCCCTTGCTGAACACTTATTTGTGTAGTTTAGGACTGGACAACAGCTTTTTCTGTTATAAGCTGTATCCAAGTGACTAATTCTGACCTACGCTATTTTTCTAAAGTTGGGGTAAGTGTTATTTTCAGGCTTCAAGTCCCAGCTTTGGCTTTGTGTCAGGTCTGCTCTTGGGACGTGTTTCAGAGACAGCATCAAAGCTAGACCCTGGAGACCATCACATAGAAGTCGGTTCAGGGAGCAAGGGGAAAGTGCAAGAGCCATCCCAGTGCCGCGTCTTCACTGCTGATGTACCGTTCGCCAGGTGGAGGAGCCATGCAAGCTCAGGTGCCCAAATCCATCCCACCTTCATTGCCTCCCTGCATTGGGATGGAGTTATTTCTGCATCAACAGGTCATGGAAGGCTCAGCAGAGGCCGGAGGTGGCTTGTGGCAGCACCAGTGGTAGGAGGACATGAGGTAAAGAGAAGGTAACCTGACAAAGTTTCAGATTAAAAAGTTAAATGAAAATAATTGGGTAGGCTGCAATTGCAGAAGTAGCTTTATTAGTATTTGGGAGTTACATGGAAGTTCTGGTATATTTGGTGTATTTTGTATTTAGCAAGAGCTGAAGAGTGCAACTGATAGCAAAACCCAGTATAGCTGGAATGCTTAATAAAAGAAGATTTGACTTTACAGTAATTAAAATCCTGAGGACTGGTCAGCACCAACAAAAAGATTAGCTTCAAGCAAAGGCTATGTTTTTAATGGCTGTAATTTATACCTTCCTACTTTTTTGGAAATCA